>CM064861.1:34304865-34879565 GCA_032719365.1 Prinsepia uniflora | reverse complement strand
GTTAACCGTGCCCGGTCCTGCTCCCGTCTGACAAGTCAACTGAAAGTCCGAAACTACCCTTCAGCACCTGCTAGACAAGGGATATTTGCGCCTGTGCCTGCTCATACCTCCAAGACAAGGGATATTTGCGCCTGTGCCTGCTCATACCTCCACATCTCAAATAGCCTCGATCATCGCGCCACGACCTGAAGGGTCAATAAAACAGAAAAGGTGTGAGTGGACAAAAATGAACTCTTATAAAAACATTTGCCAAAATATAATCTTACCCTCCAGTTTTCACAAACTTGCATGCATATCGTAAAACATGAGTAATAGTATGAAATCATTCAAGTATGAACAGTGGACCGATAAAATCAAAACACGTTTTCCCATGGTCCATAAAAACTCATGTTCATCAAATCAGTTCATGTTATAAAACATCAAATCCCGGCTCTCAGGCCAAAACATGTGAAAACATAATCACCTGGCCACCAAGACCAAAAACCGGTACTCAATACCAGTACGTCATCACAACAACATCAATCAGCACTAATCACCAGTGCACAATAAATATATCAATCCAATCAATCTGCACTACTCACAAGTGCATAAAATATCACAAATCACATCTGCACTGCTCACAAGTGCACAATCAATCAAACTGCACTACTCACAAGTGCTGCACTACGCGTAGGCCAATATCCAGTCACTCTCTCGGGAACAGACACCTCTGGGCTCAACCCCCCTCTGGCTCAGTCACCTCTGGGCGAACACATCCCCAGGCTCAGACACCTCCGAGTGGTACATCCAGGCTCAGTCTCATCCGAGAAACTGACTACCATAGGATCAACTCCGGATCCTCCAATCACATCCCCCAAGCTCCGGTCGTCTGGGTAATCCCCCCAAGCTTCGACCGTCTGGTAATATCACAATCATAATATAAACCATCTCGGGAATTACGTCCCAAAACATTTCAATCAAATCTTGTCTTCATACAAAGTCAAGATCATTCCCAACTAGGTCTCAAAGCCCAAAATATCATTTACACTTACTTCTTTAAAATCACCTTTTTAAAACAATAGAATAATCCAAAAATCATCATTGACTTACCAACTAAGTCAAAACATCATTTTAGAAATCATTTAGATTCCGGGCCTAGCCCAAAACATCATTTGCACGTTCCTCGTAAAACGTGTCCGAAAGACTGATTAAAATAATCATAAATCACAATAAATCGTTAATTTCACAAATTCACAAGTGACTCCAAATCTGAGTCAAAATCATTATTCACTTGGGTTCTCACGCCCAAAATAACATTATCACGGAAATCCATGCGTTGCAATCTCCGTTGTCATTTTCACGTAAATCCACGAAATTGACCATTTACTCATTCCCGAGTCATCACATCATTTTTCAATCCATGACTCAATAATCCGAGTCCAACCATTATTTTTAATCAATTTTAATCCCGGACTCACAAACCAAGTCCAAACATCATTTTTACCAAATTTCGTAATTTCTCGAAAATTGCCCAAAAACAATAATATAATATTCATAAAACCGAGAAATTACCGGATTGAAATACCAATCATGCCAAAGCATATCAAATCATATAATAAAGAATTTTAAATCATATATGCATGCATCACGGTTAGAAAACCAAAAGTCCACTCACACACACCGTCCAAAACGGTCCGTTTCCGAGCTGCACGTTTTTCCGTAAAATCTAGAAATCACAACTCCTGTCCAAAATCATTATAAAGGGTTACTAACATCTCAAAATACATCATATAATTTTCCCCAATTTTTTCGGAATTTAAATACGTATTTTGAACGTAAAACAAAACTTCGGATACGCGAAACATTATCGAAACAATATCTGATTTCCCCGAAACCAACGTTAAAATGTTCGTTACACTAAAAGGATCAAAAGTCATGTTGACCTCACCTTGAGACTAGACCGGACGCGCCCTCACGCGCCGCCGTGAGTGGCTGCGCGTGAAACCCACGCGCCAGCTACAGTGCTGTCTCCCTCACCCGTTTGTCTGGTAAACGGGTTGTTTAACCCGCGATCAGACTCGGTTCCAATCCTATCAATTTGACACTGAATTCATCAATTGATCAATCAATTAGCTTCCACTTAAGTCGAATTAGAGTTCTGTAACAATAATTCCATGAAACATTACCTCAATCCTCACGATCACAGATGATCAATCGAAGGACATCCGGCCACTGTTCATCATCAGAACTCCCTCAATTTCACACGATTTCCTTAAATTGATTCATCAAGAAGCTTCAATAAACTCAGGTAAACCTTTTCCCCAACTCAATTGAATCGATTCATGGCTCAAACTCCACGACTCAAACTCGATTCTTCGAAGAACAGCCGTCACTGTGCGACCATGAAGTTCCGTCAATCTCAACCGTTTTCTTCCAATTGATGAACCCAGAAGCATCGTGGGATCCTCAGGAACATAATCCCCAGCTCAATTTCATCAATCGAAGCCTCAAATTCCTCGACTCAACCTCGAAATTTCAGAGACCTCCTTCCTTCTGTTCTTCCTCAAATCGACCCCAATTCAACTTCGTTCCTTCTACAAAATTGATCGTAGCAATCCCAGAAGACTAAAACTGAACCCAATTTCGATCAACAAGGGTCAATTCATCCAATTCGATTTTCCCTCCCAAAACTCAAAATCCGAAATTTCAGTCTCCTCCTCATTGTCAATCTCTCGTGTTTACCCAGTTGAATCCATCTCTCAAAGCTCTCAAATTCCCCTCAAAACTGGTTGTGAAAGGGAGCTCAATTCTCCCAATTCTGATTCCCCCCCTTCTCACAGGTAAGAAAACAAAGAAGAAGAAAAATGGGGAAAAAATGGAAGAAATGATGAAGAAGGAATGATGATGTTGTAATGATGGTGTTGGGAGGGAAACATGGATCAGATTTCAGGGGATGGGTGACACTTGTCACTCATCCGGATGTGCACAGTCACCGGGTACTGTTCATATTAAAATATTATTTTAATCCCAGTTCGTTCGGTTAATCGAGCCCGATTCCGTGACCATAACTTCGTCGTCGAATCTCCGATTTCGGCATGCCGCCTGTCGTTGGATTCATATCAACGAGGCCTATGTAACGGTCCTTGGCCCTCGTCTATCGGACCTCCCGATCAAAAAGTCAACATTTGGCCCCTAATATGCTAAATTACCAAATACCCCTCAACTGCCGAACGCCATAACTTTCACCTCGAATGTCGGAATCGAACGTGCCACCTGTCTATGAACTCGTGACGTCCCGAACTACGTCATAGTCATCGGTCAAAGTCCGTTTGACCACCCCAACTAAAAGTCAACATTTTGCCCACGCTAGGGGCAAAACGGTCATTTTGCATGTTTTGTCCGATTTCACTCAATTAATCCCCGATTAGTCATTCTAAATCAAAATTAATTAATATTCAATCCCGACACTCGGGATGGGTCATTACATCAAATCCAATCCTACCATCAACTCAATGTAGGTTCACCACTAAGGTCATCGGCCAACCCGATGTACCAACATCCCTCACACTAGCAACCACCACTAGGGTTCACATTTTTAGACCATTACTCAAATGAGGTTCATCGAACCTGGCTGCACCTAGCAGCACAACCATCCAATATCACATGACCGAACCGACGGTCCCACATTACCAGTTCATCACAATCAACCCCACTTGGGTCGAATCACATTAACGCACGGCGTATCGAGCCAATCACACTCTATCCACAAGTCAAACCCAAAAACTAGCTATCAGGTTGATAACGAACTGCAGTCCCAAAGAGACATCACACCCTCGACCTGCGCGCATAAAAAAGCAACCCTGCTCTGATACCAAGTTGACAGGACCCATCCCAATCCCCCCGGGATTACCGTGGAATGTGCCCTGCTCCCGTCCAACAAGGGGTGTCAGACAAGGGATAACCAAAAGTTACTGCCCAAACGGGGCTTCCAGAGTGCGCAAGGATCGATGGAGGAGGCGTGCAATGTCCCAGTCTCTGATGCAGTCGCATCCGTAATCAACCTGAAGGGCATCAAAACCAATAAAAGCTGTGAGTGGACGAAAATCATTAAGTTTATTAAACACAGTTATAAGACATTTATGCCCTCCAATAAAAACGTATGCATGCCACGAAAACCAGTAACCAAAACGTTTGTTCAACCAAGCCATTAGGGTCTTAGCCCAAAAAACCGTTACTTAAAACCAAGTGTGGGAACTCAGCCCAAAACCGTGGAATACCACTACCAGACATATTAAAATCATGTGGGCCACCGCCCAAAGCCATAAACATAAATCCATAAATCCAAAACCATTTAGGGTCCCCCGACCCGAAATACCATTTCATAACCAATAATCCATTTTTACCACATAACACAAATCCAACGAAAAGCCATTTCATAGATTCATTAATCCATATTTACCATTACCATCACCAGCATCCCAGATGCTTAGCGCCCTAGACGCTTGACGTCCCAGACGTCATATCTCACGGTATAATAAGCTACGCGTACTGCCCGGGGTCTCTCCGGGTCCATATTTCTAACATCCCAGATGTCTGACGTCCCAGACGTCAATCATAGCAATCCTGCTCCTGAGTCACTATACGGTCCGGTAACTCCGTACAATGACCCCTCGCAGGCAATGTACCGTGACTTCCCCAGTGTCCCAGACACCTGGAGGAGACCATCATATATCCTCGTATCCATATGGTATATGGAAAACAGTTTTATTAAATCATTTCACAACATTACAATGGGCCATTGCCCGAAATCTCCATAATACATCACAATTCCATTTAGGGTCCCTGACCCGAAATCACATTTATTAAACATAGGGTCCCAGACCCGAAATCATATTTATAACCCAACTAGGCTTCATGCCGGATTTTGTAACCATTGGCCCACGACCCGATTTTATAAACCACTGGGCCCACAACCCTAATTCGTAAATCAACTGGGCCCCTGGCCCGATAATATCACTCAAATGGGTCTCAACCCGATTTCGTAACAACTGGGCCCCTGCCAGATTTCAAAAAGCAATTGGGCCCCTGGCCCGATTACGTACTCAATTGGACTCCAAGTTCGAGGTTTCCAAACAAGTGGGCCTAAGCCCGAGTTTATCTTTCCAATTTTAAAATCATTTCCTCAAATCTTATCCAAGACCATAAACATGGAAAATTCGTGCAAAATCGGAAAAACCTCGATTTACGTGCAAGCACGTAAATCGCCTGGAAATACGTGAAATCGTATAATTTACCAACATCCAAATCAACAACATACCATCACAATCATAATCCATATAAAACAGTTAAGCATGCATAGAATTTATAAAACCAAAGTCCACTCACAGACCGTTTAACGATACGCCTCGATACGCGTGCCATAGGCCTTCCCCGGGCCACACCACTATCACCGGGACTCCGCAATCCTGTCCAAATCACATTAGAGGGTCACTAACCTCTTCATTAACATCCTATTAAAGTCCCGTAATTTTCACGAATTTTTAACTCTTTTTAACTTGATTTAAAACCTTCGGACGTCCCGAACAATATCGAGACGGTGTTCGATCAACACTAAACCAATCCCAAAATGTTCGTTACATCGAATAGGTTAAAAGTCAGGTTGGAAGTTTCCCCAAAATACCTTGCACGCCCCAGGTCAATGTTCTGGTCAACTGTGCTGACGTCATGCTACAGTAACCGGGTCGCCGTTGACCCACGGCGTGACCCGATCACAGTTCACGTTTCCGACCACCATTTTTGATGAGGTTTGGCCCTAACGACTCGTCACAGTCTCTTCTACGGTTCTGATGAATCCAAACTAGTTTTTAGGCTGAGTAAATTACCCTGAAAATTGACGGGGAAAAACCGGCTGAGAACTCAGGTCGTCTTCTCCGGCAACTCGTCGAGATTCCGGCCACAAGCTTCGGTCTAGAATGGTCGTCTAGGGTCCCTAGGGCATGTTTCAGAAGTAAACAAACCATCCTAACGTCAAAAACCTGTGTTTCGAAACAGGGAAGAAAATCAAACCTTCTCGGGTTTTTGGGGTTATTGCTGCCGTACGCCGTCCAGTCCTTATCTAAGTCTTCCTACCGTCCTAGTGAACCTAACTCTAAGTTGGTTTGAGTCCAAGTATGAAGGTTTGGACGTTTGAACTGTTTTGGGTTGTTCGGTTCCTTCTCGGGTCTGGGGGGTTTCCCGGCCGTGCAGGGCGGCCGTGAGGTGGTGGTGGCAGTCTGGAGGTGGCGGATGTGTGTCTGGAGGTGTGTGTGGTGTGTGGGTTGAGGCTAAGAGGTGGTGATGTGTTTGTTCAAGGAAGGAAACCGTGCTCACGGGTTTGAGGGAAAATGAAAATGGGAGTGTGAGTAGTCTGATAAAATAAAGAGAGAAGGAAATGAATCAACGGCCCAGATTCATTCTCAGTTTAAAATGAAGGGTGAGGATTTCAGGAGGGAAAATTAATTAATTAAACCAATGGCCAACCAAGATCCAGGTTTTAGGGAATATAGGGGATGAGTGACACTTGTCACTCATCCAAGGGTCCAGATTGATTCGATTAAAGTAATCAGATTTAATATTATTTTAATCCGAGTCTCGGTTAATCGTGTTTACTTCCGTGACCATAACTTTTTCGTCGAACCTCCGATTTCGGCGTGCCACCTGTCTACGGGTTGGTATCGACGAGACCTACGTAACGGTCCTTGGCCCTCGTCCATTCGGACCTCCCGGTCAAAAAGTCAACATTTGGCCCTTAATATGCCAAATTACCAAAATGCCCCTCGACTTCCGAACATCATAACTTTCTCCTCGAATGTCGGAATCGAACGTGCCACCTGTCTATGAACTCGTGACGTCCTGAACTACGTCACGGTCATCGATCAACGTCCGTTTGTGTAACGACCCGTCCCGAATTCCGGGATTAGTTTAGTGATTAATCTTGATTTAGTGAGGTTGAACGGTGGTTAGTAGGCGGAATCGGATAAAATGTGCAAAATGACCGTTTTGCCCCTGGTCGTGGGCAAAATGTTGACTTTTGTTCGGGCGGTCAAATGGACTTTGACCGATGACCGTGACGTAGTTCGGGACGTCACGAGTTCATAGACAGGTGGCACGTTCGATTCCGACATTCGTAGAGAAAGTTATGGTGTTCGGAAGTGAGGGGTATTTTGGTAATTTGGCTTATTAGGGGCCAAATGTTGACTTTCTGACCGGGAGGTCCGATGGGCGAGGGTCAAGGACCGTTACGTAGGTATCGTCGATACGAATCCAACGACAGGCGGCATGCCGAAATCGGAGATCCGACGACGACGTTATGGTCAAGGAAACGAATTAACGAACCGAGGCCGGGGATTAAAATAATAATATAATATTGAATAGTGACCGTTGACTCAGCACACCTGGGATGAGTGACAAGTGTCACTCATCCCTTGAAACCAGAATCCTTGTCTTAGGGGAAACATCATTATGATGTTTTATTATTAATTAAAAATAATTAATATTTATTTGCTCCATATTTTCCTTACACCGTGAGCAAAACAGAGAGTGAGTGAGCTGGGAGAAATTGGCTCCCTTCCTTGGCCGTTCTTGAGAGAAAATGAAGGTTGAGAGAGACTGAACTGGCTGGGAAACACGAGAGGCAGAGAGGATGCTGGAAATCGGAAAATTGAATTTTAGGAAATTGGGGGGGGAAAATTCGAAATCAAATCCTAAGGCCGTGAGGATCGAATTGGAGGTTACATTCAGCCTTCTGGGAGTTCCACGATCAGAATTGTCGAAGGAACGAAGGGATTTGGCCACCAATTGGCTCTGATCACACTTGGTGACAGAGGAGGAATTTCGAAGTTGAGTCGTGGAATTGGAGGCTTTGTTGGATGAAATTGAGGTGGGGAGAACTGCTTCCCATGATCCCACGATGCTTCTGGGATCATCAATTGAAGGAAAACGTTGGAGAATGGCAGAACTCCATGATGAACAGTGACAGTGCTCGAGTTTGAGTCGTGACGTTTGAGCACCGGTTTGATGCAATTGATGTGGGGGAATTGTTCCTCATGGTCCATTGATGCTTCTGGAATCATCAATTGGATGAAACCTGCATCAATTGAGGGAATCCCATGATTGAACAGTGACCGGGTGTTCTTCGTGGATCATCATCGAATCGTGGGAATCTGGGTAAGGATTTGTGTAATTGAGTTTACAGACTTATAATTGGACTTAAAACGAAGCCAATGGATTGATCAATTGAAGGAATTAGGATCGAATTGGCAGGGATTGGAACGGGTTGTGTCGCGGGTGAATTGGACCCCGTTTACCAGACAAACGGGTTGGGCTGGTGACACTGTAGCAGGCGCGTGAGTTTCACGCGCAGCCACTCACGGAGGCGCGTGGCGGCGCGTGAGCACGGATCTCGAGGTGAGGTCAACATGACTTCTGTCCTATTTATTGTAACGGACATTTTGGAATTGGTTTCGTGTCGTCGATCGGACACCGTCTCGATAGTGTTCGGGATGTCCGAAGGTTTTAAATTAAGTTTAAAAATAAGTAAAAATTCGGAAAATTATGGGACTTTGATAGGATGTTAATTATGAGGTTAGTGACCCTCTAATGTGAATTGGACAGGATTGGGAGTCCCGGTGATAGTGGTGTGGCCCGGGAGGGCCGGTGGCACGCGTATCGAGGCACACGGTTAAAACGGTCTGTGAGTGGACTTTGGTTTTATAAATTCTATGCATGCTTAAATGTTTTATATGGATTATGGTTGTGATTGTGTGATGTCGATTTGGTTGTTGGTAAATTGTACGGTTTCACGTATTTCGAGGCAATTTACGTGCTTGCACGTAAATCGAGGTTTCCGGTTTTACATGGATTTTCCATATTTATGACTTGGATACAATGTGATGAAATGGTTTTGAAATTGGAAATATGAACTCGGGCTTGAGGCCCAATTATGTTGGAAATTTCGGACTTGGAGTCCATTTGAATATCGGGCCGGGGGGCCCAGTTGGTTAATGAAATCGGGCCAGGGGCCCAGTTGGTATGAAATCGGGCTGAGACCCATTTGAGTTATATTATCGGGCCAGGGGCCCAGTTGATTTACGAATTCGGGCCGTGGGCCCAGTGGGTTTATAAGTCGGGCTGCGGGCCCAGTTGGTTTACAAATCGGGCCGTGGGCCCAGTGGTTCATAAAATCGGGCATGAGGCCCAATTGGATTATAATGGTGATTTCGGGTCAGGGACCCTATATTTAATAATTGTGATTTTGGGTCAAGGACCCTAAATGGAATTATGTGGTTTTATGGAAATTTCGGGCAGGGCCCAATGGTAATAATGTGATAAAAGGATTTAATAAAATTGTTTTTCCATATACCATCTGGATACAAGGATATATGATGGTCTCCTCCAGATGTCTGGGACACTGGGGAAGTCACGGTGCATTGCCTGCGAGGGGTCATTATACGGAGCAGCCGGACCATATGATGACTCAGGAGCAGGATTGCTATGATTGACGTCAGGGACGTCAGACATCAGGGATGTCAGATATATGGACCCGGAGAGACCCCGGGCAGCACGCGTAGCTTATGAAACCGTGAGATATGACGTCAGGGACGTCTAGCGTCTGGGACGCTAAGCATCTGGGATGCTGGTGATGGTAATGGTAAAATATGGATTAATGAATAAAATGGCTTATTGGTTGGATATGTGTTATGTGGTAAAAATGGATTATTGGTTATGAAATGGTATGTCGGGTCAGGGACCCTAAATGGTTTCGGATTTTAAATTGATGTTCAATTATGGTCGTGGGTGGTGACCCACATGGTTTTAATATGTATGGTGGTGGTATTCCACGGTTTTGGGCTGAGTTCCCACACTTGGTTTTTGGTTAACGGTTTTTGGGCTAAGGCCCTAATGGCTCGGTTGAGCAAACGTTTTGGTTACTGGTTTTTGGTGGCATGCATACGTTTTTATTGGAGGGCATAAATGTCTTATAAATGTATTTGGTAAACTTATTGGTTTTTGTCCACTCACAGCTTTAGGTTTTAATGCCCTTCAGGTTGATTACGGATGCGATTGCAGCAGGGACTGGGACATTGCACACCTCCTCCATCGATCCTTGCGCACTCTGGATGCCCTGTTTGGGCAGTGGCTCGTGGTTATCCCTTGTCTGACACTCCTTGTTGGACGGGAGCAGGGCACATTCCACGGTAATCCCGGGGGGATTGGGATGGGTCCTGTCAGTTTGACCGTCCAATCAAGAAGTCAACATTTTGCCCACGACCAGGGGCAAAACGGTCATTTCGCACATTTTGTCTGATTTCGCCCTACTAATCACCGATCAACCTCAATAATCGAGGTTAGTCACTAATCTAATCTCGGAACTCGGGACGGGTCGTTACATCAGCCATGGTCGAATGGGAAGGGATGGGTTGCACAGGGGAGAGGAATGGTGAGATCGGGTGGGTTTGGGTTTGAAATGGAGAATAATCGATGAAGGGATGATATGCATGAATGGGAATTAAGGGCCAGTGGATGGGTGACACTTGTCACTCATCCATTGGACAGGAACTAAATATCTGGGCCCACTAGAGTCCAAAAGTTAGGTTATTTCGTAATTCGTGCAATAGTGCACTTGAACTTCCGTGAACCGTCACTTCGCCGTCGAACGTCCGAATTCGACGTGCCACCTATCTATGGATTCATATCGTCCTTATCTACGTAACGGTCTTCGGCCCTCGTCCATCGGACCTCTTGGTCAAAAAGTCAACATTTGCCCCTTTTAAACCAAAATTACCAAAATGCCCCTAAACTTCCGAATGTCATAACTTCTTCCACGAACGTCCGAATTGAACGTGCCACCTATCTATGAACTCATGACATCACAAACTACGTCACGGTCATCGGTCAAAGTCCATTTGACCGCCCGAATGAAAAGTCAGTATTTTGCCCACGCCTAGGGGCAAAACGGTCATTTTGCATCGTTCGTCCGATTTCGCCCTACTAATCAGCGATTAACCTCACTAATCGTGATTAGTCACTAATCTAATTTAGGAATTTGGGACGTGACAGGACCCGTCCCAGCTGGACGTCAAAAACCGTGCCCGGTCCTGCTCCCGTCTGACAAGTCAACTAAAGGTCCGAAACTACCCTTCAGTGCTTGCCAGACAAGGGATGTTTGCGCGGATTTCTGCTACTGCCACTGTCTGACGATCAGTCCCGAACGTCGTACCACGGCCTGGAGGGTCACAAAACAGAAAAGGTGTGAGTGGACAAAAATGACCTCTTATAAAAACATTTATCAAAATACATTCTTACCCTCCAGTTTTCACAAACTTGCATGCATATCGTAAAACATGAGTAATAGTATGAAATCATTCAAGTATGAACAGTGGACCGATAAAATCAAAACATATTTTCCCATGGTCCATAACACTCATGTTCACCAAATCAGTTCATGTTATAAAACATCAAATCCCGGCTCTCAGGCCAACACATGTGAAAACATAATCAATGGCCACAAAGACCAAAAACCCGTACTCAATACCAGTACGTCATCACAAATAACATCAATCAGCACTAATCACAAGTGCACAATAAATATATCAATCCAATCAATCCGCACTACTCACAAGTGCATAAACTATCACAATCACATCTGCACTACTCACAAGTGCTGCACTACGCGTAGGCCAATATCCAGTCACTCTCTCGGGAACAGACACCTCTGGGCTCAACCCCCTCGGGCTCAGTCACCTTTGGGCGAACACATCCCCAGGCTCAGACCCATCCGAGTGCTACATCCAGGCTCAGTCTCATCCGAGAAGCTGACTACCATAGGATCAACTCCGGATCTTACAATCACATCCCCCAAGCTCCGGTCGTCTGGGTAATCCCCCCAAGCTCCGACCGTCTGGGAATATCACAATCACCATGAAAACCATCTCGGGAATTACATCCCAAAACATTTCAATCAAATCTTGACTTCATACCAAGACAAGATCATCCCCGACTGGGTCTCAAAGCCCAAAATACCATTTACACGTATTTCTTTAAAATCACCTTTTAATTCAATAAAATAATCCAGAAATCATCATTGACTCACCAAAAAAGTCAAAATATCATTTTAGAAATCATTTAAACTCCGGGCCTAGCCCAAAAACATCATTTGCACGTTCCTCGTAAAACATGCCCGAAAGACTGATTAAAATAATCATAAAATCCCAATAAATCATTAATTTCACAAGTGACTCCAAATCCGAGTCAAAATCACTATTCACTTGGGTTCTCATGCCCAAAATAACATTATCACGCAAATCCATGTGTTGCAACCTCCGTTGCCATTTTCACGTAAATCCACGAAATTGACCATTGACTCATTCCCGAGTCACCACGTCATTTTTCAATCCATGACTCAAAAATCCGAGTCCAAACATTATTTTCAATCAATTTCAATCCCGGACTCATAAACCAAGTCCAAACATCATTTTACCAAATTTCGTAATTTCTCGAAAATCGCTCAAAAATAATAATATAATAATCATAAAACTGAGAAATTACCGGATTGAAACGTCAATCATGCCAAAGCATATAAAATCATATAATAAGGCATTTAAAGCATATATGCATGCATCGCGGCTAGAAAACAAAGTCCACTCACACACACAGTCCAAAACGGTCCGTTTTCGAGCTGCACGTTTTTCCGTAAAATCTGGAAATCACAACTCCTGTCCAACATCATTATAAAGGGTTACTAACATCTCAAAATACATCATATAATTTTCTCCAATTTTTCCGGAATTTAAATACGTATTTAACTCGTAAAACAAAACTTCGGATACGCGGAACATTATCGAAACAATATCCGATTTCCTCGAAACCAACGCTAAAATGTTCATTACACGGAGAGGATCAAAAGTCATGTTGACCTCACCTTGAGACTAGGCTGGACGCGCCCTCACGCGCTGCCGTGAGTGGCTGCGCGTGAAATCCACGCGCCTGCTACAGTGCCACCAGCCTAACCTGTTTGTCTGTAAAACGGGCCATTCAACCCGCGATCGGACCCGGTTCCAATCCTATCAATTTGACCTTAATTACATCAATTGATCATTCAATTAGTTTCGTTTTGAGTTCAATTTAAGTTCTGTAAACTCAATTACGTGATCACATACCTAAAACCCGTCGACTTCGATGATGAACACGAAGAACACCCGTCAATTGTTCATCCTTCGAAAACCTTCCATGTCGATCGATTTCCTTCAATTGATGCAACCAGAAGCATCAGTGGACTCCGTTAAACACTTCCCCCAACTCAATTTCATCAATCCATTGCTCAATCTCCACGACTCAAACTCGATTCTTCGAAGAACAGCCGTCACTGTGCAACCATGGAGTTCCGTCAATCTCAACCGTTTTCTTCCAATTGATGAACCCAGAAGCATCGTGGGATCCTCAGGAACATAATCCCCACATCAATTTCGTCAATCAAAGCCTCCAATTCCTCGACTCAACCTCGAAATTTCAGAGACCTCCTTCCTTCTGTTCTTCCTCAATTCGACCCCAAATCCCTTCGTTCTTGTTGCAGATCGATTTGTATTGATCCCAGAAAGCTAAATGAGGCTTCAATTCCACTCCTCACGGCTCATCACTCGACATTTGAATTTCCCCCCAATTTTCTAAATTTTCGATTCTCTGTCTCCAGCCTTCAATTAATCCCCAGTGTTTCCCCAGTTTAATCCACTCTCATAGCTCTCAAATTCCCCTCGAAACTGGTTGTGAAAGGGAGCTCAATTCTCCCAATTTTGCTGCTCATAGCTCACGGGTAAGAAACAAAGAAGAGAAAATGAGGAGGAAATGGAGGAAATGATGAAGGATAAATGATGATGTTGTAATGATGGTGTTGGGAGGGAAACATGGATCAGATTTCAGGGGATGGGTGACACTTGTCACTCATCCGGATGTGCACAGTCACCGGGTACTGTTCATATTAAAATATTATTTTAATCCTGGTTCGTTCGGTTAATCGAGCCCGATTCCGTGACCATAACTTCGTCGTCGAATCTCCGATTTCGGCATGCCGCCTGTCGTTGGATTCATATCGACGAGACCTACGTAACGGTCCTTGGCCCTCGTCCATCGAACCTCCCGATCAAAAAGTCAACATTTGACCCCTAATAGGCCAAATTACCAAAATACCCCTCAACTTCCGTACACCATAACTTTCTCTACGAATGTCGGAATCGAACGTGCCACCTGTCTATGAACTCATGACGTCCCAAATTACGTCACAGTCATCGGCCAAAGTCCATTTGACCGCCCAAACTAAAAGTCAACATTTTTCCCACGCCAAGGGCAAAACCGTCATTTTGCACGTTTCGTCCGATTTCACTCAACTAATCCTCGATTAGTCATTCTAATTCATAATTAATTAATATTCAATCCCGATATTCGGGACGGATCATTACAGGACGGGTCGTTACACCTTTTAATGGAGTGAAGTTTGGCGTTGCAAACCTTTGGGGGAATGGCTCCTCCTCAATTTCCCTCACAAAAGGTGTAGAGAGCTGTATCTGGCGATGTAGATCATCCTCTAGATCGCCATCTCGTTGAGCATGAAGGTGCATGTCCATCATTCTTTGACATTAGCCCGCAACGCACTTTGCTTAGGCGGTGAGTCATTTCGTGCTAATCGTCGAGAACCTCCTTGAGCTTCTCTCCTTGATCTCTGGGATCGTGCTGGAGAGTAGGCCTCATCTTCCTTCTCACTGCCATGGACAGATCGCCTTTGGTCTTTGTGCAGAGCCTGAGGTTGCCCCCTACTCCCATGTGAGCGCTGTGAGCGTTCTACCCGTGAAGTTGCCCCCAATCCTACTTCCTAGCCGCTCATGTACTGATGGCTTGTGGCGTTGTGGGCTCTTTGCTCGGCGGGCCTGAATTTCTTCACCGGAGTCGTTTAGTGAAGTGTCTCGTGACATTGTTTGGTAACGGACCGGTTCTTTCCCAGGTCGCCTTGGAGCACTCTCTTGTCTTCCTCGTGACGTGGAATGTCTGCTTGGCTCTTGGACTGGTCTTTTTCCCAGGAGCCGCTGCAAGAGTTCTGACTGAAATTGAACTTGGCTGCTCAACCGTTCAACTTGCTGCGCCAAGTTGTCCTGGGGAGGTTGGTCGTGACTTCTCCCTGAGACGTCGTGTCGCCCATCCAGAAAGTCCCTTAGGTTCATATTTGTTGTGGGCTGATCACGTCGTGATGCACTTCCCATCAACTACCTGCTTGCATGTTGCAAAGCCAAGTTCTTTCCCCTAGCGCCGACTCTTGGTTAGCTAGTGAGGAGAATGCACCGAAGCTGAAGGTTGACCTCCCCCCTAGCGTCTCCATGGGTGCTTCTATGGACACTTGCCTGGGTCGAATTGGACGCTCCTTCAGTGACAGGACCCATCCCAATCCCCCCGGGATTTGTGCGGGATGACCCTGCTCCCGTCTGACACGAAGTGTCAGACAAGGGATATTTCCGACCTTTGCCCTCCCGGGCTATCAGAGTACGCTAGGATCCGGAGGAGGCATGTGATATCTCGGTTTCTGCTACAGTCCACATCCGATGTCAACCTGAAGGGCAGTCAAAACATTAAAAACTGTGAGTGGACAAAACAAGAATTTATAAAAACATTTTAACGAGAAGACATTTGTACTGTAACGCCCCGGACATTCTGGAAATGTAATATTATTAAAGATTGAATAAAATGACGTTTTTACCCCTGTGATTTGTGTGGTCAATTTGTTGACTTTTTGATTGGGAGGTCGAACAGACGTGGTGTGATGACCGTGACGTAGTTCGGGACGTCACGAGTTCGTAGACAGGTGGCACGTTCGATTCGGACGAACAGGGTGAAAGTTATGATGTTCGGAAGTTCAGGGGCATTACCGTAATTGGGCGTTATTAAGGGGAAAAGTTGACTTTTTGTTTGACAATTGATATGCATTTGACTTGAAGACCGTTATGTTCGTCTCGATGCCCTGAGTACAACGACAGGCGGCACGCTTGAAACGGACATCGGATGACCGAGTTACGGGTCACGGAAGTTGGAGGGCATTTTGGTAATTTTTGCCCTAGGGGCATTTTGGTAATTTTCGCACGGGGTACTGTTCACCACCGTGGAAAACAGAGCAGCGGCCGTGGTGTCTTGTGCGTTCAATTGTTTAAGGCTTAGTGGAAGGTTCAGGGCATTGTTTAAGTCGTTTGAGGTTGTGGGAAGCATGCATGCGTGTCTGGGCAGAGACTGAGTGCACGGGCTGGGTTAAATAATGGCTATGGCTTTTGTGTGCGTGGGAGACATTTTCAGAAAATCTCAGTTGGTCTCCCACGGGTTGCTGGCCGTTTGAATTGATCGACAGAGTAAAGGAGTGAGGAGAGGACTCAGTTGGGTCATTTGCTTCAGTTTAGGAGCTGAGTTGAGAGGAAACTGTGAGTGAAACCATGAAGAACCATTTTCGGGTTTTTGGGGGGAAAGCTCTGAATTCGACTTCTACGGGTTGAGAGACAAACCTAAACACATTGAGAGACTTCTGAGAGTGAAAGAATCACGAAGGTGCAAGAATTGAGGGAGAATGTTCGATGTTGGCCCAAGAACCTGAGTCGCGGTACAGAGATGAACCAGTTGGAGGGAAAAATTGAATTCAATTTCTGAGGCTTGTTGATCAAAACCAAGGGCCATTCTAGTCTTCTGGGAGCAAGAGGAAACCATCCGCATCGATTTCGAAGGACGACACCCACGAATTGGCCAAGAACTGAGCTCCCTGGTTCTGAGAATTTTCGAGCTTGAGGACGACAACTTCCAGGTAACGGCGAGTCCAATTGATTGTACCATTGTGTTCGTCTAAGTTTCCTTAATCTACTGGTGAAATTAATTTGAGAATGGAGTTAGTTTGGGGGAGTTCTGAGTGATGACCCGTTCGTCTGTTCAAGGCTGGGTTGAATCGACTTGGGGACCATTGAGGTTAATTAGCATTACAGACATAAAATTAATAGAGTAGAGAAGGTGATAGGATTGAAAACGGGAGGAATTGCTTGAGAATCGAACTTGAACTGGTCGGGTTGTGTCGCGGGTGACAGACCCGTTTATCAGGCTATCCGGGTAGGAACGATGACACTGTAGCTTGGCGTGTGGCCTTCACGCGCAGCCACTTTGGGCGGCGCGTGACGGTGCGTGCGATGTCATCTCCGATCACGGTCAACATGGAAATTGATCCTTTCAGTGTAATTAACATTTTACCTTTAGAGTTCGAATTGTTCGGGAGTCATTCGGGATAATTTCGGGAGCTTGGAAGTTTAGGACCTTAAGGTTTATTTCGCCGAAAAATCCGGGAAAATTAGGAAAAATCCTACGAGCTATTTGAGGATGTTTGTAACCCTTCTTGTACATTTTTACAGGCCCGGACACTTCCGAAGCTACGGAGGAGCGCGCGGGACGCGATTGACGCGTCCTAAAACCGTGAGTGGACTTTTTGATTTCTAAATTGGGCATGCATGACTATTTTGCTTATTTATCTCATGGTTTTACATATGATTTTATGATGGTGATTATGATACATCGGTTTTACGTGTTTTCACGTTTTTCGAGATCTTTATCGTATTTCACGCATTTCGAGGTTATGGTTTTTCGCTTATGCATGCGTGGTGATTTTGATGAAGTACCTGGATATGAATATGCATGTTTCGGATTTATGATGTTTGATCATATTGTGAAGTAATTTTCGGAAATTGCATGTGTTGGAATTTGCATGTGAATTCGGACATAAGTCCTGTTATAATGTGATATGTTTTCGGAATGATGTTGGAAAACGGTTTGTGATGAATCCTGGTTTATTGTGGTTAAAAACGGTTTTGGGTTTAAAGACCCGGTTAATGGTTGGATCTGGTTTTGGGTTTAAAGACCCGGTATGTTGATGACGGGGGCGGGCCCGAAGATTGGGTTTAAAGACCCGAATTGAGTTTAAAGACTCGTGAGTTTAAAGACTCGATTATTATGATACCCCCGAGGCCTATTAATCATGTTTTGAGTTTAAAGACTCGTTGATATCCCGGGAAGGCCTAATTTTGAGTTTAAAGACTTGGATGGATCCAACGGCATAATCGTGATTATTGATTTACGTTTTACTTGATTTGTGCAATTAACGTTTCAAAATGACGGTTTCTGGAAACTGGTATTATTAAATGGTTTTATATGAGTTATGACGATCCTTATAACATTTTTCATGTGTTTCGGAATAAGAGTTTTCAAAAGTTTAATACGCAAGTTTTGAATATTTGGTTATGCATGCGGATTACAAAACTGGAGGGCGAACCCGATTTCGGAAAACTGTTTTTCCTGCAAAACTTATGTTTCGGTCCACTCACACTTTGCTGTTTTAAATTCCCTCCAGGTCGTGGTACAAGTGCGGGGGCAAGCGCCGAGGCAGAGGCGGAGGCATAAAGTTTTCCGCTGCGGAGTAGTTAGTTCACAGAGTAGGATTTGTTTCTTTAACTTGTTTTGTAACATTATGCTCTGTGAAACTGTGGACTTGACGTCCAGTCGGTTGTATTTGTTTAATCTCCCTGGTCTGACAATGGGTGTGTTGTAATATTGATTAGTTTTCCGGTCTTTTGGATTCGATTGTCAGACGGGAGCAGGATGCTTCCCGATTATCGAGGCGATAATCGGGGTGGGTCCTGTCATGTACCCTTCACTAAAAAGCATGCATGCATTCGAAAACCATTTATCCAAAACAAACCATATGTGGGACTAAGCCCAAAGCAGATATAAACCAAGGTCGAAAGGACCACAATGAAAACGACCATACGGGCCACTGCCCAAATCCATAAGGGACTCGGCCCCAAACCATAAAGAAACCAAGTACACGAGCCACTGCTCAAATCCTGTGCACACCTGTGCACACCACATATCATATATCATATATACATCACATACATATATATAAGTCACACAACCAATCCTGTCACGGTATCCAAAGCTACGCGCGTGCTACCCGGGTCTCAATCCGAGTCATCTCAAAGTCAAGGTCAATGTCCGCAGACCACTGACCCTACTCGAGGTAATAGTAACCATAGCCTTCCTGAGAGTAAGGAACCCAACTGGGGGGTGACTCCACTCAGTCGGTGCTCCGTGACTACTCCGAGGTCCACCCAGGCCAACGACCCTCCCCGGAGGAGATAATAGAAGTAGAGGAAGGTAGATGAACATATATATACATAACATAATATCCATGCCTGGTTCCCCTGAACCGTCATGATCCATAATATTCAACAAGGGTTCATGCCGGTTCCCATAAACCGTCATGAACCATGATACCATAACAAGGGTTCATGTCGGTTCCCATAAACCGTCATGAACCTGGGAATCCATTTATGGTTCCCTGACCTGAAATCAAAACCGTAAAGTGACTGGGTCTCGTACCCGAACATAGGACATCAACTGGGCACTGTGCCCGGAATCTGAGGTCATATGCCCGAGACAAAACCAAATGGGTTTCATACCCGAGTTTATCCTTTTAGAAATTCAAAACCATTTCATTAAAACCAATAAAGAAATACAGACCCGTATAAGCACCGTATAAGGCTTAAACCTCGAAATACGTGCTTATACGTAACCACACACAAATGCACCCATGGCATCATCAAACAAGTAATAAAACATACAATAAACATTTATGCATGCACCAATTTAGAAAACAAGTTCCACTCACAGACCGTCCGAGCTGCCGCCTCGATTTGCGTGCCATACGGCTCCCCGAGCCGATCACCGTCACCGGGACTCCCAAACCTATCCAAATCGTAATAGAAGGTTACTAACTACTTAATTAACCTCCTACTAAAGCCCCGTAATTTTCCCGTATTTTTAACTATTTTTAAAACCGAACCTAAACCTTTTGATGCCCCGAAACATATCGAGACGGTGTCCGATTGACACGAAACCAGTCCCAAAATGTTCGTTACATCGAATAGATGATTTCGTATGTTGGAACCTTCCCCAGATTCCCTGCCACGCGCCGCCTGAAGTGGCTGCGCGTGGGCTTCACGCGCCAGGTACAGTACCTGCTGACGTCATCGCTGACGTTAGCATGACGTCATCACTGACAGCCCCTGACAGTGACACGTGTCACGCTCCCATTGGCCCACTGTCTGACATGTCAGTCTGACATTGTCAGATCTGACATGATGACGTCATCCCTGACATGATGACATCATCAGGATGACGTCATCAGTCATCCCTACCTCCTCGCGGGTCGACCCGAATGACTGCAGTCGGGTCGCCGTGACCCACGGCTTGACCCGGCCGGTTCTCCGCCGTCCGGCCACCAAAATCGTTCCCGTTTGTCCCATTCCCCTCGTCTCAATCTAACCTAGAGTTCTATGGGTTTAAAAACTAGAAAACGGGTCGAGGTAATTACCTGTGATGCCGAGAACAGTCGCCCAGCTTTCGGCCGTCCGTCTGGGCTGTACCGCCATCCTCAGCCGTTCCTTTTGATCCTATTAGCCTCCTCGAGTCCCAAAAAACCCAACCAAATCATTAGTTTCGATCCAAGACCCATAAAACCCAAGTTTTGAATTTCAAACCCCAAACCTACCTTTTCGGGTTTCCTCCCGCCGTGAGCCGCCGTGGCTCTGTCCGCCTCCGTCCTGTAACGACCCGTCCCAAATTTTATGATTAGATTAGTGACTAATCATGATTAGTGAGGCTAATCCGTGATTAGTAGAGCGAGATCGGACGAACGATGCGAAATGACCGTTTTGCCCCTAATGGTGGCAAAACGTTGACTTTTCAATCGGGTGGTCAAATGGACTTTGACCGATGACCGTGACGTAGTTCGTGACGTCACGAGTTCATAGACAGGTGGCACGTTCAATTCCGACGTTCGTAGAAGAAGTTATGACGTTCGGAAGCCCAAGGGCATTTTGGTAATTTGGGTGAATAGGAGGTCAAAAGTTGACTTTTTGACCGGGAGGTCCGAGGGCCGAAGACCGTTACGTAGATGAGGACGATACGAATCCGTAGACAGGCGGCACGTCGAATTCGGACGTTCGACGGCGAAGTTACGGTTCACGGAAGTTCCCAGTTACTATTCACGACGGCACATTTTACGAGACAAAAAGTGCAGTTTTGTCTCTAGTGGGCCCAGATATTTAATGGAGGCCCAATGGATGAGTGACACTTGTCACCCATCCACTGGCCAACCTCACCCACTCATGCACCAAACCCATTCACCGTGCATCCATTTTCCATTTTTCCTCCATCCATTACCCGATCCCATTTCACCCAAAATCCCAAAACCTTCATCCCTTATGATCTGAGGAACCAGGAGAGTGAGAGAGGAGGACTAGGACGGCAGCTGGTGGCTGGAACCGCCGTGGGCGGTGGCGGGAGCCCAAAACCCGATCGGGTACCCGGTAAGCCGTTTTTCCTCATTTTTCGATGTGAGCTTTATGGTTGGTTTTAAATGATTAGGGAATGATTATTAGGATGCTAGGAAGGTTTTAGGACGGTTTTGGTGAGGGTTAACGGCTGAGAAGCCGTGGGGGACCGATCGGAAAAATGGGACCGTGAGGTCCATTTCGAACCAAGGGGTTTCGGGTAGTTTTTCCTAGGTTTCTTGATTAGGATAGATTGGAAATGAGAAAATAGAAATTTAGAAATTGGAATGGAAGAAATCGGACCGAAAATGAGGGAGTCGGAGGCCTGGACCGGTTACGTCGGTCCAGTTGCAGGGGTCGGACCGGACCGGTCGGTTCGGACCGGTTCGATCGAAGGAAGAAGATGCACTGTAGCGGCGCGTGAAGCCCACGCGCAGCCACTTCAGGCGGCGCGTGAGGGCGCGTGGCAGGGAATCTGGGGAAGGTTCCAACATGTGAAATCATCTATTCGATGTAACGAACATTTTGGGACTGGTTTCGTGTCGATCGGACACCGTCTCGAGATGTTTCGGGGCATCGGAAGGTTTAGGTTCGAGATTAAAAATAGTTAAAAATACGGGAAAATTACGGGGCTTTGGTAGGAGGTTAATTAAGTAGTTAGTAACCTTCTATTACGATTTGGACAGGTTTGGGAGTCCCGGTGACGGTGATCGGCTCGGGGAGCCGTATGGCACGCAAATCGAGGCGGCAGCTCGGACGGTCTGTGAGTGGACCTTGTTTTCTAAATTGGTGCATGCATAAATGTTTATTATATGTTTTATTACTTGTTTGATGATGCCATGGGTGCATTTGTATGTGGTTACGTATAAGCACGTATTTCGAGGTTTCGGCCTTATACGGTGCTTATACGGGTCTGTATTTCTTTATTGATTTAAATGAACTGAATTTGGATTTCAAAATGATAAACTCGGGTATGAGACCCAATTGGTTTTGTCTCGGGCATATGACCTCAGATTCCGGGCACGGTGCCCAGTTGGTGTCCTATGTTCGGGTACGAGACCCAGTCACTTTACGGTTTTGATCTCAGGTCAGGGAACCTTAAATGGATTCCCAGGTTCATGACGCTTTATGGGAACCGGCATGAACCCTTGTTGTGGTATCGTGGTTCATGACGGTTTATGGGAACCGGCATGAACCCTTGTTATGTTATTACGGTACATGACGGTTTATGGGAACCGGCATGTTACCTGATTATGGATATTATGGATCATGACGGTTCAGGGGAACCGGTCATGAATGTTTATGTTATGTATATATATGTTCGTCTACCTTCCTTTACTTCTATTATCTCCTCCGGGGAGGGTCGTTGGCCTGGGTGGACCCCGGAGTAGTCACGGAGCACCGACTGAGTGGAGTCACCCCCCAGTTGGGTTCCTTACTCTCAGGAAGGCTATGATTACTATTACCTCGGGTAGGGTCAGTGGTCTACGGACATTGATCTTGACTTTGAGAAGACTCGGATTGAGACCTGGGTAGCACGTGCGTGGCTTTGGATACCGTGACGGGATTGGTTGTGTGACTTATATATATGTATGTGATGGATATATGATATATGATATGTGGTGTGTACAGGTGTGCACAGGATTTGGGCAGTGGCCCGTATGGTCGTTTTATTGTGGTCCTTTCGACCTTGGTTTATATCTGATTTGGGCTTAGTTCCCACGTATGGTTTCTTTGGTTAAATGGTTTTCCAATGCATGCATGCTTTTTAGTGGAGCGTACAAATGTCTTCCTTATTAAATGTTTTTATAAACTTTTGTTTTGTCCACTCACAGTTTTTAATGTTTTGACTGCCCTTCAGGTTGACATCGGAGGTGGACTGTAGCGGAGATCGAGATATCACATGCCTCCTCCGGATCCTGGCGTACTCTGATAGCCCGGGAGGGCAAAGGTCGAAATTATCCCTTGTCTGACACTTCGTGTCAGACGGGAGCAGGGTCATCCCGCACTAATCCCGGGGGGATTGGGATGGGTCCTGTCACCGTCCAGTCCTTCCTCGTCTCACTCACACTATCACTCTGGTCTCAGTCACAGGTGGTGAGGGGATGTGTGTTGTGTGTTTTGAAGAAAATGGAGAATATGGGTTAATGGGGGTTTTCGGGTTTTTGTGAAGGAAAATGAAGAAAATGAAATGAAAATGGTGGTGGTGCCGTGGAAGAGAAGAGAGAAGGAGATGATGTGATCAGATGAGGGAATGAGAGATGGAGGGTGAGGATTTAAAGATAGAATTGAAATGGATGGTTAAGATTGAATGGTGGGTGGGTTTGGTTTATAAAAGTAATTAAATAATATTAATTAATTATATAGATCCACATTTTGGGGGTCTAAGCCAATGGGATGAGTGACACTTGTCACTCATCCATGGGGCCCACCAAAATATCCACCCAATCAGATTTCGCCAAAACGTCCCCGTCTCGAAGTTCGTGCATAGTGAAATCAAATTTCCGTGACCCATAACTCTCCCGTTCGAAGTCCGATTTCAGTGTGCCACCTGCCTATGGATTCGTATCGTCCTTATCTATGTAACGGTCTTTGGCCCTCGGCCATCGGACCTCCCGGTCAAAAAGTCAACATTTGACCTCCATTTAACCAAAATTACCAAAATGCCCCTAAACTTCCGAACGTCATAACTTCCTCCTCGAACGTCAGAATTGAACGTGCCACCTGTCTATGAACTCGTGACGTCACGAACTACGTCACAGTCATCGGTCAAAGTCCATTTGACCGTCCGATTAAAAAGTCAACGTTTTGCCACCACCAGGGGCAAAACGGTCATTTCGCATCGTTCATCCGATTTCTCCCAACTAATCACGGATTAGCCTCACTAATCGTGGTTAGTCACTAATCTAATCCTGGAATTTGGGACGGGTCGTTACATTCAGTGTCTCTATTCGAGCCTCATTCCTCGTGTGAGCAGTTGAGGCAGAAACCCCTTCTCCAGCTGAACGAACAGATCGTCGAACCCTAGCCATGCTTGATCAGCGAATCTTGAATGGAAATTTGTCGAACGATGAACACGTTCAAGATCTTCGAATCAACGTTAAGAACGATGATCGAAGTAGGATGAACGATGAACGATGAACAATCGTAAGAGCTTCTTCTTGAATATCTTCAAGCTCTCAATGAAAGCACCAATTGTTGAAGATGAATTCGTCCTTTAAACTCAAAAGACTCAAGGATCCCTGCAAACAAGAAAACAGTAAGCTATCGTTCATTCAATGATCGAGACTCGGGGGGTGTTCGACCAAGAACGCTCCAATGCTTAAGTCAGTTTCGAAAGAGAAAATCTCAAGAGCTTAAGTAGCGTTGAACAGAATTACCTTTATTGAGAAATGTGTTCCCTTTATATAGGGGTGAGTGGGATGCTCAATTTCCATAGTTCCGATGTGGGACAAATACTCATTGATTTGTGTGCTAACACGTTTTATGCAGATCGAGGGTGAGAGGCTTCCACGTATCATCCCGGTTTGGGCCCAATATTTGGGCTATGTAAGCATTGTGGGCTTGAGCCATGTTCGGTGCTTGGGCTTTAAGTATTATTGTCAGGGGCAATTTGGTCATTGCGAGAATTATGGGCCACGTGGTAGCTCCACATTCTTCCGGTGATTTTGGGTTCCACAATTCTCGAACTTAAATAAAAGATATGAAAATTGAAAAGCAAAAAAAAAACAAAACAAACAAAATGATTATCAACGGCCTTAATTAAATTTATGTAATATATATATATATATATATATATATATTTATGTAATATATATATATATATATATATAATTAATTAATAATTTCACAGACATGCATGCATGTAGGGGTGTACACGGTGTATTTCGATACAGATATTAATAATATCCAAATTCAAATCGTTAAAATTTTAACAGTTCGATACAGTTTGAATTTTCTAAAATTAGAAATGAAACCGTTTCGATCCAAACCATTATTAACAGTTTGGCTTGGATCGACAACAATTTGAAACCGTTTAGGCATAGAAAAAAGTAAAGATACAAAGTTGGATTTCTATTAATACAATTTGTAAAAACAACTCCAACCAACATATATATATATATATATAACACAGTAACAAAAATCTATAAGTTCTGTTTTTTCATGATTGTTGTTAGTTGATACTAATGTTATATGGATATATAAGACAAGCTGTAAGACAATTTCTATATATAACAATCTGTAGGACGGAACTTTATTCTTTAAACAAGTTGATGCTAATGTCAGTAAGATATATAAATCATAGATACTTTTTTTTTTTGCTATTAGTTTTTTTGTTTTTTTACATATTTTATATTTTCTTATGTTTAATTTTGTATTAATAATGGATTTAAAAATTAATGCAGATTAATATATTTTTTAACGGTCCGATTTTGAGATAACGGATTTGCAAAATGAAAATTCAAATCCAAACTGTTTGACTTTTATCTGGTAAAAAATTAATCGTTAGATAAATAACAGTTTGAAATGAATCGGTTAATAATTTTAATGGAATCGTGCCGACATTTACATGCATGGAAGTTTCATGTTCCCTAATGAATCGATGTCTGGCTATCTGCAATGTCGACGTAGCTAGATGGATGAAGATAAGGAATGGGTTAGCTTAGACGCTTCGTTACTGATGTATACATTGAAACTTTGAGTTACTCTAGAAGTTCGGCATTAAGATTGTGGTTTTGTACGTACAACATGCATATTTTTCAAAGTGTCAATTCATGAGAGTTCAATGTCCCTTTTTTTTTAATTTTTTTTTTACTCTCGACTGGGCATATATATAAAAGATAATGACGATGAACGTAGCACATTCTATAGATTTATAGTGGAAGCTACCTTTCTCTCTTGATTCTCACTTCAAATTCGATCGATACAACCCAAAAAAAGAGACCATTATACTAAGCATGTTTCATAAAGTTTGTGGCCGGCGTGCATTAAAATCTGCGGCTCGTCGCCCCCACCAAAACCCCTTTTAGGCCAATGAAAAAGGAAAAAGGAACATGAAAATTCGGAGAATACGGAAAATAATGGAAAATCATGTCGTGCTAGAGTTGTCCTCCAAGATCCAAACACCTCTCTTTGATATGACATTTTGATTACAAGGATATCTGTTAAAGCGAGAGTCATTACTACCGTGGGTTTAATTGTATTTTTATTTAATTTAATATACGGTGAGAAATTTCATATTCGACTCTTATAAAAAAAATGTAGTTGATATCAATGATTAAGTTGATATCAATGATTATAATCTACCTCATTCTTTATATTCGACACTTGTAAAAGAACTCTCGCAAAGACGAAATTGATATACGTTTTTTTATAAAATTAAACTTAAAACATCTCACTTAAGAATAAAAGATTGTTAGGAAATGCTTACTTGGAATCCTTGGTCTAGATTGTAAGAAGATGAGGAATTGGAATCCTTCAATAGAACAAAGAATTTTCTTTTATGGCTTTATATCACTTATTGAATGTCCTTGAATTCTTTTTTCTGGTTCTGTATCACTTACTGAATTGACATTTTTTTTAATACATTGATCGAGATGGGAGAATAGAATTACAGTATCGATAGATCTCGCCCTTTAGATATCGAATCCAAGAGCTTCAAGTCTCCAACATATGTGAAGATAATTGCATTATATCGTAGTACTAATTAAGTATAAATAATATTAAGTAAATTTCATTGATTAAAAAAAATACATATTTTATGTAGGGTAATTTTCTTTTTTTATCAAATTTTAATGATATTAAGTAAATTTCATTGATTAAAAAATACATCTGAAAAAATACATATTTTATGTTAAGAAATAACAAATATTCATACAAATAAAATATAATAACACCCAAAATTACAACAAACACATCTTTTACGTGGATAAGACATCATATAGTTTTCAAAAACATCAATATCTCTTTTATTTAAACTTAAAATAAATTAATAAGCGTATTATATTAAATAAAATTTTATATTGAGCCATTAATTGCAGGTGGACTGTAGCACGCTAACCTTAGGGACAGCCGATGCCTGCATATATATATATAGCTATGATATATTTTACAAGTCGTGCGGTACAGCTGGATGTACATGCAGGTGGAAAATAAGTAAGTGGATAAAGTGAAAAAGGATGAGATTGTAACGAAGATAGAAATGACTAGAACTAAAAGGAGTTTGGTACCACTAAAGTTTTCCAAAGTGAATATACATACAAGGGTCCATTCCCATATGGATGATGGGTGACTAAGGCAGGAAGAGGGACCTTGGGCATGTGAAAAGAGGAACATTGAGGAGCACACACGACTTGGGACTTGGGGCTTGCGGGGTTTGGAGGCCTAAAGGCATACAAATTCAAGACTTTCACCTTCCAATGCTCTCCACTCTCATAGCATGCACGAGGGGAATATGCATTATGCATGGGAATACATAGGATCCAGCGTCAAACTTAAAAGTTGATCCAGGACCGGACCACTGTCGACGTCGACTATATATATATATATATATATATATATATATATATATATATATAAATTTGTTTCAAGTTTAAACAGGGTGGTCCTCTCATAACCTTAATTGGTAGGTCTTTATGCCTCTCAACCCTCCCCCGGTCCCACTTACGGAGGAGCCTAGGGCGGAAGATGGTGATAGAAAGAAGCAAGACTTCATCAACAAGTATCCTAGTCAACAATACATGTATGTTAATTGGTAGAGCCAGTTGCATATAGTTTCTCATTGATTAAATTTAATGTAGATTTTATAAGTTGTCACAAAGTCACAAACCCACATTTGGCAATGAAATTGATTTCTTGTTTTGTCGGATATTACTGCTATATATATATATATATTGAGTTATTAACATTATTATAATCTATCTATTATTTTTAAACAGGTCTCTTCTATTTCTATATATGTTCGTGGCAACAATTTTAATTTCTACCGGCCAAAATATCTCAACGTGAAACACTAATCATGGATTTGACAAGACGGCGGCTCAACCCGGCCCTCCGCTGCTGACTCTTCCATGTCTACAGGACCATCTAGCCCATGTGATAACATGTGTGGGCAACATGGTATTTTTAAATATTTTAATTTTATCTTTTAAGCATTAATTAAATTATTTAGTCATATTCTGAAAATAGAGAGCATTGGATTTTTATTATGACAAAGATAATTGAGGCTTAGTAATGTGGTCCTTATTTTGATGACAAAAATGGTAAATTATGGCTAGCTCAATTATACATATGAATTGATCGTGACGTATATATGTAAGTCGATCGATCAGTTAAGTGAACGTGACGCATGTTTAAATCAATTTACCAGTCGAGTTGATCATTAAATTTGAGTGATGTTGATCGAGAATCCTTGGTGATTCGAGAATCCTTTATGACAGAAATATATGATTAATGTATAGTAATTGACTCACCTCAATCATAAAAGGCATTTAGTATCGATCATTTTCTTTCACTATTAAGTGAAACCTAGCTCTAAGGTAGTTTGATATCGAAAACTTTGTGTTAGATTCTAACTAAGGAATATTGCACCATGTAGTCACCATTTCCTTTTCTGAAAATGTAGTCCAATCTTATTAATTATTGTCAAACTTATTATATATCCTTAATTTATTTCCTTTTAATTTTTAATTTATCCTTAATTTATTTCCTTTTAATTTTTAATTTATAGAGATAAAATATTTTTCTTGATCAAAAAAAAAAAGAGATAATTTTTTTTTCGATGGTAACAGTGAAACTTGAATCTCGATTCTGAAAGTAAAAATTCCATTGAGTTTTTTTGCTTACTTTTTTTTTATGCTAAAAGTGGATCAACTAAGATGGTCTTTCCAATTTATTAATTATTTGCTTACTTTTTTATTTTATTTACATATTCGATTGAGTTTTATTTGCTTGCTCATCGGTACTTGGCGCGTTAAGCGATTAATATTGGAACAATGGTTACTGTTTGAAGAACCTCTAGAGTCTAGATATGACTACTGACGTACTGGTAAAAGGAATAGTGGTAGCTAAGGGTGTTGTTGATTGGGTTCTTAAACTTCAGATCGCAGCTTCTGTGGAGCCTTCTGGTCACTGAAGTTGTTTAGGATTTGCATACTCTCAATTTTATGTGGTTAGCCTCCAGCTGGGTTGTACTCACTCATATATAGTTTGTGATACTCTTCTTCTTAGTTGGGTTGGAACCCTGATAAAGTTTTAATGAGGTGATATTAAGTACTCAAGATCTATACAATCTCATTATCAATATATTTAATACCGAGACTTTCCAGCCGCACCTATACTCGCTTCTTATCGAGATGAATGATCTGTAATAAGATAGGATGGTGTTTTATGAATAACCAGATACCGGATTACTAAGAATGTTTTTACTTACTAGTAATTCTCACTACAAAATACTCATACATTTATTTGCAAGAGTTGATTTTTTAATAGGTGTGCCCCACCTAAAATCTATAATGCCCTTATTTCGAAAAGGTAATGTAATTAACTATGAGTATGAGTGAATTATTAATGATTCCCATTACCTTTATTGATTTGTTGATTTACCAAAATTATCTTACAATTTTTACAATAATTTTTATTACTCTGTCATGTCCTATTCAAAATATATTTTGCGACGTTGTTAATTTTTATTTGGTGGGATTATGGTTATATGGAGATTGTAATTTGTTTTTCAATTATACATTTCACGAGTTAATGACTTTTTAGGTAGACTATGATTTTTTAAAGGGTTGATGAATTTTATTTACAGAGGTTATGAATTTATTCATCTTGTTTCTTTTATTTTCATCCGATTTGCTTTGTTAATTGAAATTATAATATCCAGACAGTTTAAAATTATAATATATTTCCCTAACTTGACACTTTTAAGACTCAAAAACTACAATTTAAAATTAAATAGTAAGAATATGTATTTTTATTACATGTTTAACTATCATTTTAACCTGTTATAATTTTTTTCTTCTTTATGTCAATTTGTTATTTAAGGAGATGTATTTAAGACGTAAGATTTTTACGTCGCAATTTTACCAAGTGTTCTTTTTTATATCCATTAATAAATTTTACTCACCATATAATTTTAGCCATCCCGCCAATATTTGGATTTAGGAACTGCCACCAGTTGATATCTCAAAAAGAAAAGGTCCGCAAAGGACTGGGTTTGGGCACACGAGATGGTAAATAAGAGTCATGTTTTTTTGTTGTTTTTTATTTTTTTAAATACAAAATCATTAATTATATTTCTCATATAAAGGGTGAAATTATCAATACTAAAAAAATACTTTTACTTACCAAATAAAAAAAAACTACCAATACTAAAAGATAATAATCAATTCCGCACATTTGATTTAATTTAAAAACAATAAAATGTAATAAACTAGCCCTACATATGAAAATAATACTTGAAAAAAAAAGCCAGGAACTAAGCAATAAAAAATTAACTTTTTGATCCCATTATAAATTAAAGAATTAATAATAAAAAATATATTTTATAAAGACAATCATAGTGACCGAAAAAAAACACAAATTTAATATGAGAAAATTTATGGACATATATGTTATCTATTTTCCAAAAATAATTGTGACATTATCTATTTTAAATACTCAGAAATATGGAAAATAAAAAATTATGCATTCAAATATTTTTTTGGTTTTTGTAAAGTATGCACTCAAATTTTTGATAATTTTTAAGTGAAAGTAATATGTTAATAGAGATTCATAAAGAAATAAGCAATAAAAGAGAAATAAATTTAACAATATTATTATTATAATTTACAAATACATTTATAAATAAATAAAATAATGGAAATCAAGTGAATTTAATTCAATTAGTTCTATTGTTAATGAAAGTTAAATTTGAACCTCGATGATATATCGTATAAATAATTTCTAAAAATTTCTTATTTTTTTATAATAAAATAAAATAAAATAACTCGAAAATCACCTGAGGAGCTTGGGACGTCTGTGATCCCTACGTGGCTCCGCCCGCCTTTGTCTTTCGAACATTGCTTTCAGTCACCAAACCCACCAACTTCCGGAGGAGAGGAAGATCCATCCAATCACTCCCACTCCCTTCACGTGGACATCTCGTGATATAAGTGGGTGCAATTTCTTTCCATCATTGACTTACTTTTTGGAATCGTTTCTTAATTAATGAATAGTGGCATGCATTTGCCAACTTAACTCCATAAAGATTTCATGTCATCTTCCATCGGTACGTACTAATACTATGGTTTATTATCATTCGTTTATATTCGATTAATAGATATGTTTAATACTTACTTTCAATTTAATACTTTTAATTTATGGAATGATTTAGATTACGATAATTTCAATCCATTTAAAAAGAAAAAGTATCATTATATTGAAATGAAAATTCCCCATCACCAAACAGAAAAGGAAAAGAGCATTTTGCAAGGGTGAAGCTACGCACAAAGATTCTTCCAAGCCCCAAGCCCACAGAATTGGAAGTGGATGGTGATCAAGGTTTGATGAATAGTGCCCTAAATCAAAAACCCTAAGGAGGGCATATATCCACTCACCATAATATTTAAAACTATATTAAGCCCCGTCCCCACAAAAATCACCAACCATCATCCTTTTCATTTTCTCACTCATCATATATCTCATCATCATCATCATCATCATCAATCCACCCAAAGAGTATTTGCCTCTTGTTTTTATTTGTCCCTTTGGCACACGTATAAATACCCCCTTTCTCTTTTCACAAACCACTCCAACCCATTTCATCTTCTCCTCCTCCTTGAAAGAATTAAGGAACAAAAATTGCAACAAATTACATACCCATAGCATCCTCAAAACCCACTACAACAATGTCAGGGGTTTGGGTATTCAAGAACGGTGTGATTCGTCTGGTGGAGAATCCACAGGCGGAGACGTCGTCGAGGAAGAAGGCGTTGGTGCACCTCCCCAGTGGTCAGGTAGTGTCCTCCTACTCGACGCTGGAGCACATCTTGGCGGGGTTGGGTTGGGAGAGGTACTATGGGGGAGACCCCGACCTCTTCCAATTCCACAAGAGATCTTCGATCGATCTCATCTCCCTCCCTCGTGACTTCTCCAAGTTCAACTCCGTTTACATGTACGATATTGTCATTAAAAACCCCAATATCTTCCATGTCCGAGACATGTAAGAAGTAAGATGATCTTCGTCCTCCTCGATCAGTTGTTATTCAAAAAGTTGTTGTAGGTGTGATTGGATATCTCATTAGTTTTCCTTAATTTACTTTAACTCCTCATCTCGGTTGGGTTTAGTGTTTGATTATTATATACATATTTGTGGGTTTGTTTTGGTATACCTTTAGAGTGTAGGCCGGATGGCTCCGATAGGTTTCATTCATGTCGATCCCCTCATGGTTTCTGTTTTTTTCTGTATGGTTTTGTTGGTTGACTTGTAATAAATCGCATCTACAAGGTGTACTTGGTGGTGTTTATTTTGGCATGTATATTGTATTGCTTTGTAAACTATGTGTATATGGATTTATATTTGAAGAAACAAATAAGCATGCATGTGTATCTTTCTTGATGAGCAAGTGTTACTACGTACTGTGGAAGAGGCCAATGGCAATTTCCCCATTACAATGTGTTTGATAACGACAAATACATAAAGACTCGCAATCACATATATTTATAAATTATAAAATAGGATTTAGCTAATTATAATTAATTATATAATATAATTGAGTTCGTTAATCTATCTTATGAGAAAAAATGATTTTTATTCATTAATTTTTATTATAGAAGACCAATACTTCTCTTTCTTATGAAAATTTGGGGTTATATATATATATAAAATATATCCAATATCCAATTGTTTTTTATTATTATTTTTATTTTATAATTAAACCAATATCCAGTTCTCAAAAGTGTTTAGTGTGTTTGTTTGTGCTTAAGACTTTAGAGAGGAAGGAGGAGAGAGAGAATGAGTTATCCAATCATATAACATGGACACTCTAATTGATTGGAATTTGGAACTGATTCGATTAAAGCGACATGCGATGAGGTCCCCGCACGTGAGGCCGATCCAGATCGAAATCTCCAAATGGGGAGGCCCTTCACGTGAACCAGACGATGAACATGGACACGCTGGATTACAAGCCAGGTGTTACCTGCCACGTGTCATAATGGGATTCTCGATTCGCCCTAGCTTTTCATAGATGGACAACTGTGTATACTCTTGGCTGCCTAACCAAGCGTTTTTTTTTTTTTTTTATTTATTTCGACAAATGATCAATTTATTGACAAACTAAACACAAATAGAAATATTGACTTCATTTGCTAAGGTGTTAACCAAACGAAAATTATGTCTATTGTTTTCTGAAAAACTATTAGAGGAAATTGAAATTAAATCTAATCCAAATACATTTATGATTCAGTTGGATATTATGATTTTGGATTTTTATTTTGAATTGTTGTATTCATTTTTAAAGCAAGCTGATGTTCCATTTTCGATCTAAAGACTCTTAATCCAATTCACATATGGATGGTAAGTTTGATACTATTATTTTTTTATGGTGAACGTGATGCCTAGTTATTAGCTTATTGTGTAGCTTAGTCCAAATCCTTTTTTAAAAATTTGATTTTTTTATATATAATAATATTGGGGGAGGAGGAGATATTATATTCATTGGGTATTTGACCTTATTATTTACGATAGTTGTTTACACTATTCTGACAAACCACTAAAAGGAAGATTAAAACCACCAACAAAAGGTCACTATCAACGAAAGAACCTGTCTGCTAACCAGGTCGGTCCTGGGCGACTGCCGATCGACTGACGACAATGACTTCCGACCAGGTTTCCCCTGTGTTTGATCCTGAAATGACCAACTCGATGAGACCCGCTGGGGGTTCTAGGACCAGCCGCGTGGTGTCTCGGGCCCGCTGGGGGCGTTGTGGTTCGGCAGGGATCCTACAAAGACTAGACACCAGTGTGGTGCCGGCCGAAAGGGCTCCGGTGCCTAAGTTAGTATCTGAGTGCCGATGGGCAAGTAAATACAGTGCTCTGGATCGGCTCTGAGTGTCTTACCTTTGTGAAGGGTTTCAGGGTATTTATAGTAGCCATAACTGCGGTAGGTGGGCTATTGTTACGGGAGCAGGTGGTGCTTTGTGACTGAGAGCCGTCTGACAAGCCCTGGACATCCGGAGGAGGCGCTAGCTGGAGTCCCAACCTGTCTCCGTCAGGGAGTTGGTATGGCAGAGTTGGTTAGGTGACTGTCGCAACCAGCTGTCGTCTGTTCATTGTCAGATGCCGAATGGAGGGTCTGCAGTTTGGTGCCGATCGGCGGACCGTAGGCCGTGAGGGTGCCGATCAGGCGATCGGTCGGCGGCCTTCCTGTCCTGGCGGGCCCTGTGCTAGGGTGGTCGGTCGATATGGTATCAACATAAGTCCCCCAAGTCTTTGACTGAGGTGGAGTTCCTCGGTCGAGGACTTGAGATGACGGCCGGTACCTGTCGACCGACCAGGGCGTCGCGCCCTGTATCCCTAGTAGCCCCCAAGTCATGGAGCGAGGAAGTGCACCGTATGTCCGATGTGAAAGGAGCCCCCGTTGCCGAGTTCCGCAAGCTGCCCACCGTAAAGATCAAAAGATCGTAGAGAGGCGGCCGTGGGGAATGACGGGGAGACGTCGGTCGCAGTGTGCTTGCCGACGAGAAGAGGAAGCATGCCATCGGGGGGAGATGCCGAGAGGCTCCGGTCGGCATGTGGTACGGATGCATACTGGTAGCAATGTACGTACATATGTACGTAGGTGAGAATGTATGATACCGATGGGTATACAGTACAAGGTATTCGTAGCCGAAAGGTGGCCGTATCGGCCTGGTGACCGTCAGATCGGAAGTGCGCATCTCGAGGTGGGCCAGGGGCCTATAAAAGGGGGCGAAAGCTTTTTCACTTTTTCACTTTTTACTCAGAGCATCTGTGGAGTAATTTCAAGTGCCGACTGAATTGGAGCCTGCCGAGAGGGAAGAACAAGCGCGTGAAACCAACTCCGTCGAATCAGAATATCACAGGTATACCTCTGCCGCACGGCACCCCATCTAAATATGTGTTCCGTAGCGTAGGCTCTTAGTCGTAGCTTCTGTTTTGGTAATTTGTAGATGTCAGAGTCAGAGTCAAACAGTGGATCTGGGGTTAGGTCCCCTCAAGATTTTGGCGGGGAAACACCGTCTAGTTCGGCAAGCGACGTGTCGAACAGGCGCAGTGGGTCAACGTCCACGAGTGGGTCTACTAGTAGTGCGTCGTCGTCCAGCAGCGGTGACAACCTAAATCAGGCTCTCAGGTTGCCGAGGAAGGAGGTGAGACAGCAGGGCGGATGCAGCACGTCGGGTGCCGACCGGCCGAGTGAAAGGAGGACGTCACCCCGCACCCACCCCCCCCCCCCCCCCCCGCCGCGTCGTCATCGTCGATTCCGAGGCTGAAGGTAGCGGGACGGAGACGAGCTCGCCGATGGAACTAGATGCCGACGTCGTGGTGAAGGTGGAGTACGCCGTGGACTACGAGATGAATACCATTCGGCAGTCCGACCTGGACCGGTTCCGGGAGCTATATAATGTGCCGGCGGAGATTAAGATGACGGTACCCCATCACAGCAAGAAGCCGAGTAATCCTCCTGAAAGGTCGACATTATTTTACGTCGACTGCTTTGAACACGAAGTGAGGCTGCCTCTGCACCCGTGGCTCCAGGACATGATGACGAGGGCAAACTTAGCCACGGGGCAGCTGAATGCTAACGGCTGGATCATTTTGATCAGCCTCTACACGGCCTTCCGACTGGCTGGACTGCCGGAGCCATCCTGGGGCCAGCTGTGCGCCCTGTACCGTTTCAAGAGGCAGACCTACGGGTCGGGGTGGTACCAGATGGAGTGCCTGCAGAAGACGGCCCGGGGTGCCTTCATCAACGACGTGCCGACGTCGCAGAAGAGCTGGAGACACCAGTTTTTCTGGGTGTTCGGGCCGTGGGAGGGAGACGTCAGTAGGGTCCGCTCGAGGATTCCCAACTACTTCCAGTCTGGAGGTTGTTGGTCTACCGTTCGGCTAGTGGTCATAAGGCGTCAATTGTGGCTACCGAGGCGGAGACTGATGGCGTTTGTTGTGTATGTGCAGGTCCGTCCAAGGCAACGGTGACACCAGAGGATTGGGAGGCGTGCAATCTGGTGCGGGAAAAACTGTCTGACCTGGAACGTAGTCGGTGCGTCCTGAAGATGCCGTCTAACCTGCTTGCTGTGGGTCTCATCTCGCCACCTGGTAAGCAGTAGTGTTGAAGTTATGGTGTGTAGGTATGCCGAGGCACTAACAGGTTGCTTTTCAGTGAATCCCCAAGTTGAACAAGCCGCTCAGAAGAAGATGAGTGAGGCGGTGGCAAAGCACGGCTTGGCTGCCGAAGGCAAGGGCAAGGAGCCGGAGGTGGCCCCCCATGACAGGGACTTGCCCCGATCCCCCGGGGACCACAAGGGGACGTGCCCTGCTCCCGTCTGACACCCGAACCGAAAATCCCGATTTTAGCCTTAAAACTTAAATGCATAAATGTCCGAATTAAAAAGTCATACATATTCCAAATTTAACAGATGTCAGACAAGGGATACAATGTAAAATACAATTCCGAGCACGACACTAGAAAGGAAAATCCTGCGGGTGATCCGACCCGACAGGGGTTCAGGTGCGCAGTGCAAAATCTATGCCTCAGCCTCGGGGTCCTCACCAACCTCAGCAATACGACCTGGAGGGGTTACCAAAACATGAAAGGTGAGTGGGCCGAAACTCAGGTTTGTAAAAAAACAGTATAATAAGGAAAATACATACTTTACCCCTCCGTTTTCCAAAACATGCATGCATCAGTATTTAAAAACCATAAACACGTGTAATATATCACAGCATCATATTAAGCCAGAAATGTAATATAAACCCAGCTACTGCACCATACACATCCGATATTGACATCCCAGATGTCCGACGTCCCTGACGTCCAATAGTGGTCACAGTCCCAAGGCTACGCGTGCCACCCGGGGTCTCAAATCCCGAGTCCAATCTCCGAACCCAGTTCGGTTATGGCATCCCAGATGCCTAGCGTCCCAGACGCTCGACGTCCCAGACGTCCAATAATAGCAATCCTTCTCCTGAGTCATCCTACGGTCTGGCACCTCCGTAGCATGACCCCTCGCAGGCAATGCACCGTGACCGCTCCGGGGTACCACATCCGGAGGAGACAGTATCATACGGTGGATTATACAGTGCAGTACCCAAGATAGTCATCGTATCCACAAGTATATGTAACTAGATATATACAATATAAAACAGTATTCATTTTCCGTAAAACGGGCCTCGGCCCAACACCGTAAAACGTGTCACAGTCGTAAATCGAGATAATCAAAATTCATTAATGAATCACGCACACATTTAGATATACGGAAATGAAAACGGTTATGCATGCAAGAGTTAATAAAAACGGGCCCACTCACAGTACGCTCCCGCTGCGAATAACGCGCGTACGAACTTGTCTCCGGAATTAACGTAAGTTCCCTGTCATTTCCAATCACACACAAGTGTCATTATAGGTCCTTAAAATACCCTCAAAAAGTCCGAAACAGAAATCGGTTCGGGAAAGCCGGCCAACACGCTTCCCGAGACATCCGGCCCTAAACTGACCTTCCTCACTATCTCAGATCAACATAGTTATTTCACAGAAAATGTCCAAAATGATGAAAGGATTAAAAGTCATGTTGACTGTGATCCGAGATAATGCTCAACGCGCCCTCACGCGCCGCCCAAAGTGGCTGCGCGTGAAAGTCACGCGCTGCTACAGTGTCACTGCTACAGTGTCGCCATCCTTGCCCGATTTACTGTAATTTGGGTCTGCGACCCGCGGGGTGACCCGATTAATTAGCCGTCTATTTCTACTTAATTTCTTTCCTTCTTGATTCTAACATGTTCTAAAGTCATTTAATTACAGTTCGCAGTCCACTAATAAACTCGACAAGCCTTCAACCATCCTATCCAAACCCGAAAAGCTACACGGGTCCAACCTCAGAACACCTCCAAACAATCACCATTGTCCAATTAATTTATACAAAAGAATACTAGGACCTAGACTAACAAAATAGAACCATCAATTGAACGAAACATCACCTGAAAGTATCCGTCCAAACGCTGCGATTTCCTCTGCACACGGCGGTCACCGTCCGAGCTCCTCCGTGGCTGGTTGTCGTCGATTTCGATATGGACAGGTTCCAAATGTTCCCAGAAAGCTCACTCAGTGATTGGTTTCGTCCAAAAGGCCGTGGAAATTGAACTCGGATTTTCCCTCCAAATCGGTTTTTCTCAGAACTGGAACTTGGGTTCCTGGGCAATTCCTCGATCACACTCTTCGAATCTTGCACGGTTAGGTTTCTGCTACTCCCAGAAAGCTTCCCCAGTGTTTAGATCGATCTCAAAACCCGTAGAGATTGAATTCGGAAAATTTCCCCCCAAAGACCCGAAACTGTTCTTCACTGTTTCTCCCCGTCTCTCTCACTCTCAGCCTCAAACAGACACCAAAATGAACCCGTCACTCACTCCCCTTGCGCGGTTAATCGATCAAGGCGTCCAACACCCGTGGGAGACACTCACAGACGCACTGGACACTGCCCCCCGCACACAGAGCTCAACCAAGGTTGTTTTAATTCTTCCCGTGGCCTGCAACAACCACAACCACACTCCCAACGTCTCAAATTGCATAAACAAACCCCACAATCCGTCCACTCAGTGTTTAAACAATTGCACGCCCACAAACACCACGGCATGGCCATGTTCCCTGTTTTCACGGTTGCTGCTACAGTAACCGTGCAAAAGACCAAAATGCCCTCAGGGCAGAAATTACCAAAATGCCCTCCAACTTCCGTGACCCACAACTCGGTCATCCGATGTCCGTTTCACGCGTGCCGCCTGTCGTTGTACTCAGGGCATCGAGACGAATCTAACGGTCTTCGGGTCGTGTGAAAATTCCCGGTACATCAAAAAGTCAACTTTTTTCCCTAACTCGTCCAAATTACGGTAATGCCCCTGAACTTCCGATAGTCATAACTTTTTCCCTGATCGTCCGAATTGGACGTGCCACCTGTCTGTGAACTCGTGACGTCCCGAACTACGTCACGGTCACTGGTCAAAGTCCATTTGACCCATAACCCAAAAAGTCAACAATTGGCCATAATCCACAGGGGTAAAATCGTCAATTCATACATTAAATTACAATATTACAGTCTGTGAATTTCCGGGGTGTTACAACCTTCCCCCCATAAGGAATTTCGTCCCGAAATTTAAAGAAACAAATAAGGAAACTGTTCCCGCATCTGAGCCTCGGGCTCCCATGTGGCTTCTTCCACGTTCTGATTCCTCCAAATGACTTTCACGAGAGGAATCGTCTTCTGCCGTAGTACCTTGTCCTTCCTGTCCAATATCTGTACTGGTTGTTCTTCAAAGCTCAAATCCTCTCGAAGCTCGATAGGTTGCTCCTCCAATACATGAGAGGCGTCACGTACGTACTTCCGCAACATGGACACGTGGAAGACGTCGTGAACCTTAGAAAGTTCCGGGGGTAGAGCCAATTTATATGCCACCCGGCCAATCCTCTCCACAATCTCATAAGGTCCAATGAAACGTGGACTCAGTTTTCCCCGTCGGCCAAAGCGAATAATTCCTTTCCACGGGGACAACCTCAGGAAGACAAAATCTCCAACCTCGAATTCCAAATCTCGGATCCGTCTATCAGCATAACTCTTTTGGCGATCCTGTGCCGCCCTCAACCTCTCCTTGATAACACGGACTGCTTCCTGGGTGATATCCATCAACTCCGGCCCTACGGCCGCTCGCTCCCCAATCTCCATCCAGCAGATAGGTGTCCTGCACTGTCGACCATACAGTGCCTCGTAGAGGGCCATCCCAATACTCGCCTGGTAGCTGTTGTTGTAAGCAAATTCCATCAAAGGCAAGTGAGTATCCCACGAATCCGGAAATTGCAGTACACAAGATCTCATCATGTCCTCCAGGGTCTGAATAGTCCTCTCAGACTGTCCATCGGTCTGTGGATGGAAAGCGGTACTGAAACGCAGTTTCGTTCCCAAGGTAGCCTGCAAACTCCGCCAGAACCTTGAAGTGAAACGCGGATCGCGATCGGACACGATCGACTCCGGCGTACCATGAAGTCGGATGATCTCCTTCACGAACAATTGAGCCAGTCGGTTCGGTTTGTAAGTCTCTTGTACTGGTAGAAAATGTGCTGACTTCGTTAATCGGTCTACAATCACCCAAACTCCGTCAAATCCACTCCGGGTCCTTGGTAACTTAAAGACAAAGTCCATGGTGATGTGGTCCCACTTCCACTCGGGAATTGGTAGTGGCTGCATAGCCCCGTACGGTCTCTGCCGCTCCGCCTTAACCTGCTGACAGGTTAAGCATCTGCTCACAAACTCAACAATGTCTCTCTTCATCCCTGGCTACCAATAACAGTTCCGGAGGGTACGGTACATCTTTGTACCTCCCGGGTGCATAGCATACGCTGAACTGTGGGCCTCCTCCAAAATCTCGGCCCGTAACTCTGTCTCTGCTGGCACACACAAACGGCCCAATTTCACCAGTGCCCCATCGTCTCGGATGGTAAAGTCCTGCCATTCCCCAGCCTCAACTTCAATCCTGTAGATGCACAATATCGGGTCCTGAAGTTGCGCCTCAATGATCCGATCAACCAACACCGGCCGTACGTGGAAACTGGCCAATAAAGCTCCATGCTCATCCGTATCTAGAATAACCCCAGCCTTCCGGAGTTCCACCAGTAAAGGAAGATACACCATCCTCAGGTGTGCAATGGATCCCGCTGATTTCCTGCTGAGCGCATCTGCCACCACATTAGCCTTACTCGGATGGTACTCGATCGTACAGTCGTAATCCTTAATCAACTCCAACCATCTCCGTTGCCTCAAGTTGAGTTCCTTCTGGGTAAATAGATACTTCAGGCTTTGGTGGTCGGTGTATATCCTGCACGTTGCACCGAAAAGGTAATGTCTCCAGATCTTCAAAGCATAAACTACCGCCGCCAACTCCAAATCATGGGTAGGGTAATTCAACTCATGAGTTTTTAGCTGCCGTGATGCGTAAGCGATCACCTTACCATTCTGCATTAATACGCATCCCAAACCTTGTAGTGAGGCATCACTAAAAACTACAAACTCTCCACTGTTGTCGGGCAATGCAAGGATAGGAGCAGTGGTCAAACGATGCTTCAATTCCTGAAAACTCTGCTCACACTGCTCGTCCCAGATGAACTTCACTCCCTTCCTGGTCAAACGAGTCAACGGTACAGCAATCTTGGAGAAACCTTCCATAAATCTCCGGTAGTAGCCTGCCAATCCTACAAAACTCCGCACCTCTGTCACTGTCGTCGGTCTGGCCCAGTTGGTCACCGCTTCCGTTTTCTGGGGATCCACGCTGATCCCATCAGCCGAAATCACATGTCCCAGAAAACCAATGCTGCTCAGCCAAAACTGACACTTACTCAGTTTGGCGTACAACCGTTCATGTCTCAGCTCCCTAACACCAACCGTAGGTGTTCCTCATGTGCTCGGGCACTTCCCGAGTACACCAAGATGTCGTCGATGAACACAATCACAAACTTGTCCAGGTAAGGTCGGAAAACTCTGTTCATCAGATCCATGAATGCTGCTGGAGCATTCGTCAACCCAAAAGGCATCACCAGAAACTCATAGTGTCCGTAACGAGTTCGGAAAGCCGTCTTTGAAATATCCCCCTCCGCAATCCTCAACTGATGATACCCAGATCGCAAATCAATCTTCGAGAAGCACTGTGCTCCCCGCAACTGGTCGAATAAGTCATCAATCCTGGGTAAAGGATACTGGTTCCTCAGCGTCACCTTGTTCAGCTGTCGGTAATCCACACACAATCGGAGACTCCCCTCCTTCTTCCTCACAAACAACACCGGTGCTCCCCATGGTGAGGTACTCGGTCGGATGAATCCCAACTCGACCAACTCCTGTAACTGTGTTTTGAGTTCCCGTAATTCTGCCAGCGCCATCCGGTACGGTGCCTGAGATATAGGTCGGGTACCAGGGAGTAATTCAATGGTAAACTCAATCTCCCGCGGTGGTGGTAATCCAGGTAGATCCTCCGGGAACACATCCGGAAACTCCCGCACCACAGGTATCTCCTCGATACTCGGAGTATCAACTCGCTCCGACACAACGTGTGCCAAATAGCCCTGGCATCCCTTCCGTAGAAGTTTAGTAGCAGCAAGTGAAGAAATCACTTCCGGCAGTGAACCATCACGCTCCCCCTGAAAGGTAACTTCCGGCAAACCCGGACTCTGCAGAAACACTTGCCGACTACAGCAATCAATAAGCGACCCATGCTCCGCTAACCAATCCATCCCGAGAATCACGTCGAAGTCATGGATGTCCATAATAATCAAGTCTGCTGGCAGATCCACCTCCTCAATTCTCACCGGGCACCTCCGAATCACCTGATTCACCAAGTATAAGACACCCATAGGTGTGCCAACACCTATCTCACTATCTAAGGCTGAAACCTCACAATCTAACATACCGGCACATCGCCTCGAAATAAAAGAATGTGTAGCCCCCGCATCCAACAATACTCGGACAATAAGGTTCGAGATATGAAGTGTACCTGTAATCACATCCGGGGCTGACCTCGCCTGCTGTTGAGTCACTGCAAAAACACGAGCACTGGGCCCCGCAGTCTGCCCGCGCCCACGTGCGCCACGTCCAGCACCCCGTCCTCGGCCTCCGGCAGTGTTGGAAGCTGAACTCTGTGCAACACTAGCACCTCCAGTATCGTTGTTCCTCGACAACGACGGGCAATCTCGGGCATAGTGGCCCGCTCCTCCGCAAGCAAAACAATTAACTGTCCTCGGTCCATCCCAAGACCCTCCTGATGCACCACTCCAAGACTGATGTTGCCCAGCACTGGATCTCGATCCGCGCCTCTGAGAGCCCCCTGATCGACCTGACCAGCCACGACCCCGCAAAGATGTGGGTGCTCCACGATAACTTCCCCCCTTAGAGATCTTCCGGCCGGTTGGTCCCGGATGGGGACGATCCCGGCGCCGCCCCTCGCCTGACGATTGTCGCGCCTGGTGTGCCGCCAGACTGGCCTCGACACGAACTGCAGCGTCGACCATGTCCCTCAGAGTCGCATAAGTGGCAGCCGTCACACCTGCCCGTATCTCTCCTCGGAGCCCCAACTCATACCTCTGACATCTGTCCTCCTCAGTACTCACAAAAGCTGCTGCAAAACGGGAAAGCTTCCCGAAAGCCTGCTCATAGTCTGCCACGGACATGTCCCCCTGCTCCAGTCGCAGGAACTCCGCCTCTCGTGCTGCGCGAAGGATCGCGGATAGTACTGATCTAGGAACCGAGCACGAAAGTCCTCCCATGTGGTGGTACGAACTGACCACCCCGACATCTCCAGACCCTGCCACCATCGGTAAGCTCCGCCTTCCAGTAAGAAAGCCGCCAAAGTCACCCGCTCGCCGGGTGGGCAATGCATCACAGTAAAGATTCTTTCCCATTTATCAATCCACTCGTAGGCATCCTCGGGGTCAAATCCCCCATTGAAAGGTGTGGCTCCCAACCGTTGAGCCCGCTCAATACTGGCACATTCCATCTCTCTCTCAATTTCCTCGGCGGTCCGTGCTGAGGAGGCTCTCCTCGGAGGCATAACCAACTGTTAAGAGGCATAGATTAGTTAACGCAATTCTTAGACTCGAAAAGTACCTAATATTAACCGCTAGTCTAACATGCTGACCACAACCTAGTGCTCTGATACCAAGCTGACAGGGACCCGCCCCGATCCCCCGGGGACCACAAGGGAACGTGCCCTGCTCCCGTCTGACACCCGAACCGAAAATCCCGATTTTAGCCTTAAAACTTAAATGCATAAATGTCCGAATTAAAAAGTCATACATATTCCAAATTTAACAGATGTCAGACAAGGGATACAATTTAAAATACAATTCCGAGCACGACACTAGAAAGGAAAATCCTGCGGGTGATCCGACCCGACAGGGGTTCAGGTGCGCAGTGCAAAATCTATGCCTCAGCCTCGGGGTCCTCACCAACCTCAGCAATACGACCTGGAGGGGTTACCAAAACATGAAAGGTGAGTGGGCCGAAACTCAGGTTTGTAAAAAAACAGTATAATAAGGAAAATACATACTTTACCCCTCCGTTTTCCAAAACATGCATGCATCAGTATTTAAAAACCATAAACACGTGTAATATATCACAGCATCATATTAAGCCAGAAATGTAATATAAACCCAGCTACTGCACCATACACATCCGATATTGACATCCCAGATGTCCGACGTCCCTGACGTCCAATAGTGGTCACAGTCCCAAGGCTACGCGTGCCACCCGGGGTCTCAAATCCCGAGTCCAATCTCCGAACCCAGTTCGGTTATGGCATCCCAGATGCCTAGCGTCCCAGACGCTCGACGTCCCAGACGTCCAATAATAGCAATCCTGCTCCTGAGTCATCCTACGGTCCGGCACCTCCGTAGCATGACCCCTCGCATGAAATGCACCGTGACCGCTCCGGGGGTACCACATCCGGAGGAGACAGTATCATACGGTGGATTATACAGTGCAGTACCCAAGATAGTCATCGTATCCACAAGTATATGTAACTAGATATATACAATATAAAATAGTATTCATTTTCCGTAAAACGGGCCTCGGCCCAACACCGTAAAACGTGTCACAGCCGTAAATCGAGATAATCAAAATCCATTAATGAATCACACACACATTTAGATATACGGAAAAGAAAACGGTTATGCATGCAAGAGTTAATAAAAACGGGCCCACTCACAGTACGCTCCCGCTGCGAATAACGCACGTACGAACTTGTCTCCGGAATTAACGTAAGTTCCGTGTCATTTCCAATCACACACAAGTGTCATTATAGGTCCTTAAAATACCCTCAAAAAGTTCGAAACAGAAACCGGTTCGGGAAAGCCGGCCAACACGCTTCCCGAGACATCCGGCCCTAAATTGACCTTCCTCACTATCTCAGATCAACATAGTTATTTCACAGAAAATGTCCAAAATGATGAAAGGATTAAAAGTCATGTTGACTGTGATCCGAGATAATGCTCAACGCACCCTCACGCGCCGCCCAAAGTGGCTGCGCGTGAAAGTCACGCGCTGCTACAGTGTCACTGCTACAGTGTCGCCATCCTTGCCCGATTTACTGTAATTTGGGTCTGCGACCCGCGGGGTGACCCGATTAATTAGCCGTCTATTTCTACTTAATTTCTTTCCTTCTTGATTCTAACATGTTCTAAAGTCATTTAATTACAGTTCGCAGTCCACTAATCAACTCGACAAGCCTTCAACCATCCTATCCAAACCCGAAAAGCTACACGGGTCCAACCTCAGAACACCTCCAAACAATCACCATTGTCCAATTAATTTATACAGAAGAATACTAGGACCTAGACTAACAAAATAGAACCATCAATTGAACGAAACATCACCTGAAAGTAGCCGTCCTAACGCTGCGATTTCCTCTGCACACGGCGGTCACCGTCCCAGCTCCTCCGTGGCTGGTTGTCGTCGATTTCGATATGGACAGGTTCCAAATGTTCCCAGAAAGCTCACTCAGTGATTGGTTTCGTCCAAAAGGCCGTGGAAATTGAACTCGGATTTTCCCTCCAAATCGGTTTTTCTCAGAACTGGAACTTGGGTTCCTGGGCAATTCCTCGATCACACTCTTCGAATCTTGCACGGTTAGGTTTCTGCTACTCCCAGAAAGCTTCCCCAGTGTTTAGATCGATCTCAAAACCCGTAGAGATTGAATTCAGAAAATTTCCCCCCAAAGACCCGAAACTGTTCTTCACTGTTTCTCCCCGTCTCTCTCACTCTCAGCCTCAAACAGACACCAAAATGAACCCGTCACTCACTCCCCTTGCGCGGTTAATCGATCAAGGCGTCCAACACCCGTGGGAGACACTCACAGACGCACTGGACACTGCCCCCCGCACACAGAGCTCAACCAAGGTTTTTTTAAATTCTTCCCGTGGCCTGCAACAACCACAACCACACTCCCAACGTCTCAAATTGCATAAACAAATCCCACAATCCGTCCACTCAGTGTTTAAACAATTGCACGCCCACAAACACCACGGCATGGCCGTGTGCCCTGTTTTCACGGTTGCTGCTACAGTAACCGTGCAAAAGACCAAAATGCCCTCAGGGCAGAAATTATCAAAATGCCCTCCAACTTCCGTGACCCACAACTCGGTCATCCGATGTCCGTTTCACGCGTGCCGCCTGTCGTTGTACTCAGGGCATCGAGACGAATCTAACGGTCTTCGGGTCGTGTGAAAATTCCCGGTACATCAAAAAGTTAACTTTTTCCCCTAACTCGTCCAAATTACGGTAATGCCCCTGAACTTCCGATAGTCATAACTTTTTCCCTGATCGTCCGAATTGGACGTGCCACCTGTCTGTGAACTCGTGACGTCCCGAACTACGTCACGGTCACTGGTCAAAGTCCATTTGACCCATAACCCAAAAAGTCAACAATTGGCCATAATCCACAGGGGTAAAATCGTCAATTCATACATTAAATTACAATATTACAGTCTGTGAATTTCCGGGGTGTTACACCCCAACAGCTGCGAAGGCAGAAAACCATGGCGGTGAAGCCCAAGGGGACTAGCCGGGAGGAGCCCCAGCAAGGGTCGAGCTCTGGCTGCCGACCAGATGGGCTGCCGAAGCTGACCAAGCCTGAAGCTAGGCAGGGTACTGAAATGAAGAGTCCGGTGCTCGGATTGAAAAGACCCCTGATCGGCGGGCTGGACCAAGCCCGGGAGCACCGGAGGAAGCTAATGGAGGCTCGGCAGAGGCAGTCTCCCCCGACAACTGGGGTGTCGGAGAGCGAGAGCGCCGACCAGCGGTGGAGGAGGGAGGCGGTGCTGAGGGCTCCGGAGGTGCCGAAGGAGCAGGAGAAGGAGAAGGAGAAGGGGGCCCGGAGGGAGATGCCGCCGCCGGTGAGGGAGAAGGCGGTTGTCAGCGCCCCTGGCGTGACGTCCTTGTTTGCTGAACCCCTGGAAGCGGACGAGGTGGTGCGGTCTGCCAAGGCCGGCGATGGCTGGTTGCCGGTGACGCACCACGTGTACAAGACGTTAGCGCCAGTTGCCAACGCCTTCATGCTGGGGTCGCAGGTAACTCATACAGAGATAGAGGAGATCGGCACCGGCTCGCATCCCGGTTGGTTTGCTGCCGTGCTGGCCGAGCAAGCTCACGTAAGATCGATCGCCCAGTGTTGTTTGCGTTTGTTTGTTTTTTTTTATTTTTTTTTTGTGTTTTTGTTTAATGTTCTAAGTGAAATTGTCTCGGCAGTGCTTTGGGCAGACATACGTGGTCCTGCAGAAGGCAGCGCGGCATATGCAGAGGCTAGAGGCCGAGCAGGGCGCCGCTCGGCAGAGGGAGGAAAGACTGTGTGCCCGGGAGAAGGAGGGCCATGCCGCGCGGAGGCAGGTTGTAGAGTTGAAGGGGGAGCTCAAGCGGGAGAAGGCCCGTGCGGAGGCGGCAGAGAAGGGGATAGAGGACCGTGAAGAGACGGTGCACTCTTTCTCCCTGCAGCTGAACGAGCAGGAGAGAGTCATGGGTGAGCTGCAGGGGGAGGTGGACCGGCTTCGCGTCCTGCTTGTCGGCGGATCGGCAGAAGACCCTGGAGGACTTCATGGCCGACCCGGTGTACGCAAATCACCTCGACCTGGCGCTTGCCGAGGTGGAAGATGATTGCATACAGCGGGTGTTGTACTTCAATCCAGGGGTCCCCCTCAACTTCCCGTGGCTGGATGAGCCCCCTGTGCTGACCAAGACTTTCACACTTGACGGGCAACCGTCGAATGCCGAAGGCGAGCGGCCGGCCAGTGCGGAGAAGGCTGTAGAGGCGTCCACTGCCGACCAGGCCGAGGCGGCAGACGAGGAGGTGGTGGTAATGTGAGGTCGAGGGTCGTGTAGGTTGTTTTTGTATGCTCTTTTTTTGTTTCCTTTATTTTTGTAATCCGGGGAATGCCCCGTGTACCATGTAGCTCGGAATTTGAAAATGAATGAAAGTGGTTTTGAGATGTATCAACCTGTCTTGCTTTTTTTTTTTTGAATGAGAACTGCCGATAGGCGAGTACTTAACAAATTTGCGCATATGTGTAGGCATGCCGATCCACGGGGTTGTAAACTAGATAAGGACCGAACGGTCATGATCATAAACCCAAACCGTAATGGACATAACTACCGAAATCAAATCGTAGCATCGAAAGCTAATTGAACTTGACTGTGTGGACCAAGTAAACTTGCGTTGTTAGGTAAAGTAGATGCCGTGTGGGTCACCGGGAGTGCCGATCGGCAATGGTGAATAAGCTACTTTGTAGTTGAGGACTAGACTAACACTTAGATAAATGAGAGAACATTTTGCCGGAAAGGCAAGTTCGACTGGAGATAGCCAAATCGAATTACAGCAAAGCGTAACGCAATGTACATGGGGTGTGTTTTTAATTATAAAATAACTTGAGATGATCCGCATGCCACGGGTGTGTAAGCGAACGTCCATCCGTAGTCTGGAGCTCATAAGTGCCCGGACGACAAATTCTAGTGACCAGGTAGGGGCCCTCCCACGTGGGCCCGAGGGTCCCATCAGCGCGCTCCTTAGTGGCCAGGCTAACCTTGCGAAGGTCTCAGTCACCGACCTGGAAACTGCGTCTGTGAACGCGAGAGTTGTAGTAGTGAGCAATTCGCTGTTTGTGTGCCATATTGCGGAGATTGGCTTGTTCATGGTTTTCCTCGATGAAGTTGAGATTTTGTGTGAGGAGTTTTCCATTTTCTTGTGGATCATAGGAGAGTACTCGATATGAGGTCTCCCCAATTTCCACGGGAACGACAACTTCAGTCCCGAAAGTCAAGGCAAAGGGCGTCTCCTGTGTCGATGTCCGGTAGGATGTCCGATAAGACCAGAGAACATCAGATAGGAGGTCGGACCATTGCCCTTTTGGGGTGTCGTGTAGTCGAGCCTTGAGATTGTGTTTGATGAGCTTGTTTACGGCTTCGATCTGTCTGTTAGCCTGTTGATGTGCTACTGAGGCGAAGCAGAGCTGGATGCCATAGACCTCACAAAAGTGTCGGAAACGGGTGGAATCGAACTGAGTGTCGTTGTCGGTGACGATCGTGTGCGGGATACCAAAGCGACAGATGATGTTCTAGTAGACAAAGCTCTCGATCTGGGCGGCCGTGATTGTTTTGAGGGGATTTGCTTCGGCCCACTTAGTGAAATAGCCCACTGCAACGACTGCGTGTTCGACGCCGCCCTTTCCTTTGGCATGGGCTCGTTTGAGTTCGGCCATGGTGAGGTATCGTACAATGGGGTCCATCCAAGAGGCTTCCTGTGTTGTGACCAGGACTGGTTGCTCGTTTGTGCTCGGGGATGCCAAAAATTCAACGGGAACACGACGGCCTATCTTGTCATCGATGGAGGAGGCCAGGTGGGCCAGGGTATCGGCGTGGCTGTTTTCCGAACGTGGTATCTGAATGACCTCGTAGCCGCGGAAGTGGCGAAGCAGGGACTGTGCTTTCGCCAAGTATCGGGTCATGGAGGCGTCTTTGGCATCATAGAGTCTATTGATCTAGCGGACGATGAGCTGGGAGCCGCTGTAAACCTGCAGCTGATGCGCTTGGAGGTTGGTGGCCAACTGGAGGCCGGCAAGGAGGGCTTCGTACTCGGCTTCATTGTTGGAAGCCTGGAAACCAAAGCGCAGCACGTACTCCAGCCGCTCTTGGGTAGGTGTGCTGAGTACGAGGCCAGCGCCAGAGCCAGTATGGCAGGAAGACCCGTCCACGTAAAGAGTCCAAATAGGCTGGGCGGGGTCCATGGTGGATGGAGTTGACGTCTTGCAGATAAGAGCGGGGGGTGCCGCCGTGTTGGGATCAAGAGTATTGGGCATGTGTTGTGTTGTGTTGTAAGTGAATTCAGAGAGAAAGTCAACGATGACCTGCCCTTTAACCACTGGTCGGGGGGCGAATGTGATATCCAACTCACTAAGTTCCACTGCCCATTTGATGAGGCGCCCCGAAGTTTCTGGCTTTTGGAGTACTTGGCGAAGAGGCTTGTTAGTGAGGACTAACATGGGGTGTGCCTGGAAGTATGGGCGGAGGCGTCGGGCCGTCACGATGAGGGTGAAGGCTAACTTCTCCAGGTCTTTGTATCGGGTCTCCGCGTCCTGGAATGCTTTGCTGACATAGTACACGGGGAACTCCGAGCCATTCCGGCTGGTGACGAGGACAGAGCTGACAGCGGATGTGGAGACAGAAAGGTAGACGGTGAGCCGTTCCCTGGTGGTAGGTCGGGTAAGGAGGGGTGCGGTGCTCATGTAAGTTTTGAGAGCTTCAAAGGCGGCGTCGCACGTTGCATCCCTGTTGATGTGCCTGCCCCGGGTCTTCATGATCTTGAAGAATGGTAAACACTTGTCTGTCGCCCGGGAGATGAATCGGGTGAGGGCGGCGATCCGGCCAGTAAGGGTTTGAACTTCCTTGAGTGTGCGCGAGGGCTTCATGTCCAGGATGGCCTTAATTTTCTCGGGGCTAGCCTCTATTCCTCGTTGGCTGATCATGTAGCCGAGGAATTTTTCGGAACGGACACCGAAAACGCATTTGGCGGGGTTGAGCCGCATTTTGTACTGCTTTAGGACCTGGAACATCTTGTGGAGATTAGGCACGTGTTCGTTGGCCGTCCGGCTTTTGACAAGCATATCATCCACGTACACCTCCATGGTCTTTCCAATCTGATCCGCAAACATGAAGTTGACGAGCCGTTGGTAGGTGGCACCGGCATTCTTGAGCCCGAAGGGCATAACATTGTAGCAGTAGACCCCCAAATTAGTGCGGAAACTGGTGTGGATCTGGTCATCGGGGTGCATCCTGATTTGGTTGTAGCCAGAGTACGCATCCATGAAGCTGAGGAGTTCATGGCCAGCTGTGGCGTCGACCAAGAGATCGATCTTAGGAAGCGAGAAGCTATCCTTCGGGCAGGCTTTGTTGAGATCCGTGAAGTCGATGCACATCCGCCAGGATCCAGAGGGTTTTATGACGAGTACGACGTTTGTGACCCACATGGCGTAAACGGCCTTGCGCACGAAGTGGATGGTGCTGAGCCGAATGATCTCTTCCTGCATGGCTAGCTGTCGCTCTGCGTCATAAGTCCGCTGCTTCTGAGTGACTAGTTTGAAGGAGGGGCTGATGTTAAGCCTGTGGCATATTACATCCGTGGATATGCCAGGCATGTCGGCGTAGGACCAAGCAAAGACCTCGTTGTTGTCCCGTAGGAATTGGATGAGTTGTGTCCTGATATCGGGGGCGAGTGTGCTCCCAATTTTCACTTGCCGCTCGGGGTTACGCGGGCAAAGGGTGATCAGCTCTGTATCCTCCACGGGTTACGGCTGCGAGACGTCGGAGAGGTCGCGCGGGTCCTCGGGGGGATCCGCCCGTATTTGCTCAAGGAGCTCAGAGTCGACGGGGTCAGCCTCGTAAGCAGCCTCGGCGACGGTCATGGTTTCTCGCTTGTCGCATGGTTGAGCTTTGTCAAGGCGGTCTGATAGCAGGAGCGGGCGGATTGTTGATTACCACAGACTTGACCAGTGCCCATGATGGTCGGAAACTTCATGAGAAGGGCCCGAGTGGAGATAACGACGCTGGGCTGGTTGAGGAGTCCCCTCCCCAAAATGATGTTATAAGCGGTGAGGCAATCGACTACCAGGAAGGTGGTAATGGCTGTTGCGATCTTGGGCGCGCTCCCCAAGGAGAGAGGCAGAGAGATGGTGCCAAGGGGCATGACAGAATCGCCTGAGAAGCTGAGTAGTGGAGAACCAGCGTGGGTGAGGCTTGCGGAGTTGATGCCCAACTAGTTGAAAGTGTCCATGAAGAGGACGTTCACAGAGCTGCCAATATCTACCAGGATCCGCCCAACATCGAAATTGGCTATCTGAGCGCGAATGATCAGTGGATCGTCGTGGGGGAAAATAACCCCCCGTTATTCTTCCTCAGAGAAGGTGATGGGCGTCCATCCTGCCCGGGCGACCTTGGCAGCGCGTCCATCCTCGATGTTGAAGATTTGGTGGTTGGAAGTCGTGGCGCGCAGGAAGTTCTTCTTGGCCCGGTTGGAGGTGCAGGAGGAAGAGATGGTAGGGCCTCCGCTGATCGTGTTGATTTGTGGCAGACCCGGCGTGAGGCGCGCGTGCTGGAGGAACTGGTTGATCTTTCCCTCCCTTACGAGTGCTTCCACGATATCGCGGAAGGCCACACACTCGTCGATGGTATGGCCGTTGAACTTGTGGTACTGGCAATACAGGTTGGATTGGACGCCCGGTCGGGGGCCAGGCGGTCGCGCCCGTGGCTTGGGGATTGTGCCCTAGATGTTCATCAAGACATTCGCGTGGTGTCTCGGGCCCACTGGGGGCGTTGTGGTTCGGCAGGGATCCTGCAAAGACTAGACACCATTGTGGTGCTGGCCGAAAGGGCTCCGATGCCTAAGTTAGTATCTGAGTGCCGAGGGGCAAGTAAATACAGTGCTCTAGATCGGCTCTGAGTGTCTTACCTTTGTGAAGGGTTTCAGGGTATTTATAGTAGCCATAACTGCAGTAGGTGGGCTACTGTTACGGGAGCAGGTGGTGCTTTGTGGCTGAGAGCCGTCTGACAAGCCCTGGACATCCGGAGGAGGCGCCAGCTGGAGTCCCAACCTGCCTCCGTCAGGGAGTTGGTATGACAGAGTTGGTTAGGTGACTGTCGCAACCAGCTGTCGTCTGTTCATTTTCAGATGCAGAATGGCGGGTCTGCAGTTTGGTGCCGATCGGCGGACCGTAGGCCGTGAGGGTGCCGATCAAGCGATCGGTCGGCGACCTTCCTGTCCTGGCGGGCCCTATGCTAGGGTGGTCGGTCGATATGGTATCAACTACCTTTTCGACCCCTTGTCACAGGCTACTGATCTGCACCACCAACCGATGTGGTCAGCACCATCGGGTCAGCTAGCCTTTCCAACAATAACAATATAGTTGCACTTTCTAAACGGGTCACCACTGTCCATCCAATACCTTGAGACACATAGCAGCATCCAAGCAATTTCTTGGGTCTTATTTAGCTAGGGTTGCAACTACCGCATTTACTACCACTATATTTATTGACAGGACCAACCCCCAATCCCCCGGGATTAAGGGCTAAGTCCTTCTCCCGTCTAACTTACGCATGACCCGAAGGTTAAACCGACGTTCAACCTCCTTATGACACGTAAGTCGGACAAGGGATTCTCGATCCGACTGTCCAAAAGCTACCGGACTTCCTAGAGTGTGCAGACTCTACTGTGGATTTCGTGTGTGATGTTTCCGTCTCTCTCAACCAACAGCCCGCCCCGCAACAACCTGGAGGGTATCGAAAACACAAAAAGACTATGAGTGGACAAAAATAACGTGTAAGTTCAAAAACAGTTCAACAAAAACATTTACATTTATACCCTCCATTTAAAACCCAATGCATGCATATCAAATCCATGTAAGAAAAATTGAACACATTTTTTTCCTTTTCTCAAATCCCGGGTCTTAGCCCAAAACCATCGAAAACCATTATTGAAAACCAATCAACATCAAAACTCAGTGAAATCCAAACACATTTGAAACCACATATCCATCCATCGAACCTGCTGGATCTATCCGAGTCTTTAAACTCCCGAGTCTTTAAACTCAATCCACGCCTCAATATAATCCGAGTCTTTAAACTCCCGAGTCTTTAAACTCAATCCGGGTCTTTAAACCCAATCAGGGCCTGCCCCCGTCATAATCATATCTGGGTCTTTAAACCCAATAACCAGATCCAGCAAATCCAATCCAAACATTGAAAACTATTTTCCATTTCCGAATCTGAATCCGCAATCTCATTAGGATCCCGAATCCAAACCCAGAACTCATATTCCTCATCCATTTCCAAATCCGAGTCCGAAACCATCATTCCGTAAACCGACATCAGGAATAACCATTCCGAACCCAAACCCGGAAATCTACTTTCAAGTCCCAAATCGAATCCCAAATCGTCATCCGGAAATCCGATTCAAAAACCCAAAATCACGTTTCTTAAAACCACTTTCTGATCTGGGCTTCAAGCCCGAAAACACTTTCCGAAATCCATTTTTAAATCCTTGAAATCAAATAATATTTCAATTCCCAAAATTAAATCATTTAAACCATGGTCAAATCACAACATTATTCGAAATCTCGTAAAACGTGCAAAATCGTAAATACCTCGAAAACTGTGCAAAATCGTAAACTATCAAGATCATAAATCAAATCATAGAATCACGTATAGAAAACGTATAAAAACATATATGCATGCATCAAGAGTTCGAAAGCAAAGTCCACTCACAGACCATTCTGCTATCCTCGGCTTTCCCGAATCTGTCCAAAACTCATACTAAGGTCACTAACTACTTCACAAAGCTTATACTAAAACCCCGTAATTTTCTCGAATTTGTAACTATTTTTAACCGAGTCCTACAACCTTCGGACATCCCGAAACCTATCGAGACGATGTCCGATCGACTCCAAACTAGTGCCAAAATGTTCGTTACATCGAATACTTCAAAAGTCGAGTTGGAAGATTCCCCAAACTACCCTTCACGCGCCCCCACGCTCTTTTGGAAGCTTCTGTGCACAGTGTCACCTTCTTCCTCTCGCCGACTCGGTTCAGACCGGTCTGGTTCGACCAAGCCAGCGTTCATGGTTTTTCGCCCCTTTTTTCCAATTTCAATCCTATTCTTTGTATTAGATTCCTCCCATCCTCTAGGTTCTGTCCATAATCTTAAAACAGAAAAACTAGGTCCAGAGCTTTACCTCCCCGATCAAGAACAGACTGGCCATCTTCGAGCTTCAATTCTGGCCGCCTTAGGCCACCTAGGTCTCAGTTTCACGTCCAAACGTCTCACCTGATCCTCCAGAACGGCAACCCCACATCAAAATCAAACTACAACCGCTACAACAGAAATTACCATTTTTGAATCACAGGTCACCGTCCACGGCGAACAACCATTCCACGTTCTTCTGACACTTCTCACCCTCCTGATTACCATCTAGTCGATTAGAGCCATCCTCAGTGGCCTGAACTAGAAGTCCAACTTCGAATTTCAAGAATAGAGATCACGGTTCTTCTCTGTTATTTTCCCCAGTCCTCAACCACCGTCCCACGACGGCTTGCCGTGACAGCATCATCACATTCCTCACCTTCTAGCCCTTATTTTTTATTCAGTGAAGAAGTTGAAACAATGAAGATTGAAGGAGATAGGGTGGGTTGATGTAACGACCCGTCCCAAATTCCATGATTAGATTAGTGACTAATCACGATTAGTGAGGCTAATCCGTGATTAGTAGAGCGAAATCGGACGAACGATGCGAAATGACCGTTTTGCCCCTAGTGGTGGCAAAACGTTGACTTTTTAATCGGGTGGTCAAATGAACTTTGACCGATGACCGTGACGTAGTTCGTGACGTCACGAGTCCATAGACAGGTGGCACGTTCAATTCCGACGTTCGGGGAGGAAGTTATGACGTTCGGAAGGTTAGGGGCATTTTGGTAATTTTGGATAAAAGGGGTCAAATGTTGACTTTTTGATCGGGAGGTCCGATGGCCGAGGGCCGAAGACCGTTACGAAGATAAGGACGATACAAATCCGTAGACAGGCGGCACGTCGAATTCGGACGTTCGACGGCGAAGTTACGGTGCACGGAAGTTCCTGGTTACTATTCACGACGGCACGTGTTACGAGACAAAAAGCGCAGTTTCGTCTCTAGTGGGCCCAGATATTTAATGGAGGCCCAATGGATGAGTGACACTTCTCACCCATCCACTGGCCAACCTCACCCACTCATGCACCAAACCATTCAACCGTGCATCCATTTTTCCATTTTTCCTCCAACCATTTTCCCGATCCCATTCCTCTCATCTGTGCGACCCAAACATCCAACCCTCACCCTATGATCATGACAGAGAGACCAGAGGGGGAGAGGAGGACCGGTGAAGCGTGGTGGCCGGCCAGGACGAAGCCACCGTGCGCGGTGGAGACTCAAACCCGAACGGTTACCCGGTTAGGCCCAAATCTCCCATTTTGTCGATTTTTACATTATGGATAGTTTTGGTTGATTAGGGAATGTTTGTTAGATTGTTTAGGGTGTATAGAGATGATTTTGAACGGGGGTTGACGGCTGTGAAGCCTGGGGACGGAATCGGAAAACAGGGGCCGTGGGGGGTGAATTTTTAGGGATCGATTTAGGGGGTTTTAGGTTGTTTTGTTAATTGGGTTAGATAGGAAACTTGAAAATAGGAATTTAGAAATTGGAATGGAAGAAATCGGACCGAAAATGAGGGAGAAGGAGGCCTGGACCGGTTACGCCGGTCCAGTTGCAGGGGTTGGACCGGATCAGTTCGATCGAAGGAAGAAGATGCACTGTAGCGGCGCGTGAGGCCCACGCACAGCCACTTCAGGCAGCGCGTGCGAGCGCGTGGGGGAGAATTTGGGGAAGGTTCCAACATACAAAATCTTCTACTCGATGTAACGAACATTTTGGGACTGGTTTCGTGTCGATCGGACACCGTCTTGATATGTTTCGGGGCATCGGAAGGGTTAGGTTCGGGATTAAAAATAGTTAAAAATACAGGAAAATTACGGGGCTTTAGTGGGAGGTTAATTAAGTAGTCAGTAACCTTTTATTACGATTTGGACAGGTTTGGGAGTCCCGGTGCTGGTGATCGGCTCGGGGAGCCATATGGCACGCAAATCGAGGTGGCAGCTCGGACGGTCTGTGAGTGGACTTTGTTTTCTAAATTGGTGCATGCATAAATGTTTATTATATGTTTTATTGCATGTTTGATGATGCCATGGGTGCAATTGTATGTGGTTACGTATAGGCACGTAATTCGAGGTTTTGGCCTTATACGGTGCTTATACGGGTCTGTATTCCTTTATTGATTTAAATGAAATGGTTTTGGATTTCTAAATGGATAAACTCGGGTATGAGACCCATTTGGTTTTGTCTCGGGCATATGACACTATTTACGACCTTCGGGTCTAAATCGTGGTCGCGGCGGGTGCTATGTGCACGGCGATCGACGATACGACGCTCGCCTCCGGTTTGAGATGTGTTCCTTCCGGAGAGGTCACGATGCACGATTTATTGTCGGGCAGCCTGTGGAGGCTCGACTTCGGAGTGCTGACGGTTCAGGATAGCGATCGGTGATGAGTGCACCATGGTCTTGCGATGGTCACGTCGGTTGATTCGTTCACGGCGACATACCAGGATTGAGGGCGGTCCTGGATGGATGGTTGCATGCATCACTATGATCGGAGTCGTGACTGACCCTTAGATATCGGGCACGGTGCCCAGTTGAGTCATATGTTCGGGCACGAGACCCAGTTACTTTATGGTTTATGATTTCGGGTCAGGGACTCTACGTGGATTTCCAAGTTCATGACGGTTTATAGGAACCGGCATGAACTCTGGAAAGGTCATTGTGGTTCATGACGGTTTATGGGAACCGGCATGAACCTTTGTCAGGTCATTCTGGTTCATGACGGTTTATGGGGACCGGCATGAACCCTGGTTATGTTATTACGGTACATGACGATTTATGGGAACCGGCATGTTACCTGATTATGGATATTATGGATCATGACGGTTCAGGGGAACCGGTCGTGAATGTTTATGTTATGTATATATATGTTCGTCTACCTTCCTTTACTTCTATTATCTCCTCCAGGGAGGGTCGTTGGCCTGAGTGGACCCCGGAGTAGTCACGGAGCACCGACTGAGTGGAGTCACCCCCCAGTTGGGTTCCTTACTCTCAGGAAGGCTATGATTACTATTACCTCGGGTAGGGTCAGTGGTCTGCGAACATTGATCTTGACTTTGAGAAGACTCGGATTGAGACCTGGGTAGCACGCGCGTAGCTTTGGAAACCGTGACAGGGTTGGTTGTGTGACTTATATATATGTATGTGATGGATATATGATATATGATATGTGGTGTGTACAGGTGTGCACAGGATTTGAGCAGTGGCTCGTGTACTTGGTTTCTTTATGGTTTGGGGCCGAGTCCCTTATGGATTTGGGCAGTGGCCCGTATGGTCGTTTTTATTGTGGTCCTTTCGACCTTGGTTTACATCTGCTTTGGGCTTAGTCCCACATATGGTTTGTTTTGGATAAATGGTTTTCGAATGCATGCATGCTTTTTAGTGGAGGGTACAAATGTCTTATGAAATGTTTTTATAAACTCTTTGTTTTGTCCACTCACAGTTTTTAATGTTTTGACTGCCCTTCAGGTTGACATCGGATGTGGACTGTAGCAGAGACCGAGATATCACATGTCTCCTCCGGATCCTGGCGTACTCTGATAGCCCAGGAGGGCAAAGGTCGGAAATATCCCTTGTCTGACACTTCGTGTCAGACGGGAGCAGGGTCATCCCGCACTAATCCCGGGGGGATTGGGATGGGTCCTGTTAGTTGATCTAGCGGGTTTCTCTGGTTTCCCTCATTTCTCACAGTCCATTTTCTTTCAAATCCCTTCTCTAAGCACTCACGAACAACACAACCCCTCTCTGGTCTCTCACAAACCACCACAAATAATTTCCACAACTCACACACACTGGATTTTTGGATCGATACTCTCTGTCCCTGTTTTCTCTCAGTTGATTGATAAAAACCCAAACGTTTAAACTTAAAATGCACGACCGATTAGGCTAGAAGCCTTTAGGATTAGGCCAGGTGTCCTCCAAACTGTGGTCCAGCTCTCACACATATCCAATTACCTCTACCCAGGTGTCCCTATCCGGTTGTACACAATTCCCAATGTGCTAAAATACCAAATTGCCCCTAAATATCGAAATTACCGTTTTACCTTTCACTTTCTAGACCCATAACTTAACCGTCTGACGTCCGATAACGGTGTGCCGCCTGTTATTGTACTCAGGACATCGAGACCTACCTAAAGGTCCTCAAATTGCGTGAAGAATACTTTTCATGCAAAAAGTCAACGAATTGCCCCTGATTAACCTAATTACAAAAATGCCCTCGACCTTTTGAACATCATAACTTCCTCCTCGGATGTCAAAATCGGACGTGTCACCTGTCTACGGACTCGTGACGTCCCGAACTACGTCACAGTCATCGGTCAAAGTCCATTTGACAACCCGAACTAAAAGTCAACATTTTGCCCATTCCAAGGGCAAAACTGTCTTTTCACACCGTCCGTCCGAGATTACCCAACTAATCCCGATTAATCTTCACTAATCCGTCATTAATTACGAGTCTAATTCCGGTTTATGGGATGCGTTGCTACATATATGGGGCACATTTTCCCATAAAAAGATCATTTACTACTCATTAAGTATTACAGTGCATATATTGTGGGAAGTCTGAGTAAATATTCCTACCATCGCATATACCACAACCACCTTCCTACCAAATGCCATGTCGGTCGAGTAAGATGATAAAGATCTGAACAACACCCCTTTCTTACGAGAGCGGAACAGAAACAGGGTCGAACCCACTCTCTCCCCGAAGGCCATGTTGAGTGATGAATGAGCTCTAGAAGAGCAATATCGTCATTGAGAGCATAAATCAGGTATTTAGTGTGTAATGCCATAGTACGTTTCCTTTACTTCACTCCACCCATGATAAATTGAGAAAGTAGCGATCAGTGGCTGAACATGCCCTCGATAGTCATGTCGAAAGAGAGCCCGACCATTTGGAACTTTCTGGAAGAATGTTCATCCATCAGACTAATGTTGTTAGTCTTTTCAATACCCAAATCTTCAGGGATGTTCGCAAGCTTCTCAATAAGAGACTATTCCCCCTCGAGCCCACTTAGTTGGCATACCCGACCAATGATCCCAGAATCATCGAGCAACCTCTTTTTCTCACACTCTCCCAAGATGGATGCACCCCATTAGAGTCATCTATGATAAGAGCAGCCTGATAGAAAGAGTCATCTCTTATAATAACAGCCTGATAGAAAGGACCTATGGTCTAGGAGGAAGAACATGTCATAAGGGCCAACTCTCAACATGTAGAAGATGTAACTGATTCAACTACTACCAAATCAGAAGGGCGACCAAATGCAACCAACTAGCTTAGATCGAGCAATAGCAATAGAGGCCATCATCCCGTCGCTGACCGACTAGGGCCACAATTTAACCATCCCAAAATTAATGACGTCGTTCAAGTGCTTTTATAGCGTGTTCACAAATTAGAGAGCAAGAAGAATAAAACTAAGTCTCCTACAAAGATTAAGACCAATACTAGCCTTTTTACTTCTCGTATCCTCCAATATCACCATGAGTTAGAATTTAAATCACTTAAGACCACCCCTTCCTCAAGGAAGGGACACCCAGTCACACATATGTTCAACTACTAGTCTGTCATCGCCTTTAAGAACATATTTGACGAAGTCTAGTGCTTGATCTTCAGCTCTACTCTCATTGAGGCTACCCTCAATTGGTTATAGAGACTCTAGTTAGGTACAATTGATTCCTTTGATGAGTTGCGCTACAAAGGAAAGAAGGACAAACACTACAATGGCAATTGTGGTCACAAACCCGCCACCCAGGCTTCCTAACGAGACCACCCAAAAGGCTCGGTACCGAGGTATGAAACCTAAAGCATTCTGAATACTTCTTTGGAGAATGTACTATTAAATATAGAGAATATGATCGAGAAGCCCAAGCTGAGGCCGCCACATCACAGACCATCAATTCATTCAAACCTCTACCATCAATATCACAAGTTCATTTTTTATACCGTTGATGAATATGTTGCCTTTCGAGATATTATATAAAGACTAGTTTGAGACGGAAAGATCAACTAGTTCTTGAAAAATGTCCTACCAGCTGCTAACAACCCGAAAACAATAGCATTAGTGATGAACCAACGATCTCCTTTTCCTACACTTCTAATCGGACAAGGAAAGAATTCATTGGGGAACCCAATCTAATCACTAGCTCTTCAGCTTCGAATCCCAAATAGCAAGAAGGTAGGAAATGCAGGCTGGGAAGCAATCACCTTCTCAGAGGATGAGGAAGGAGGTATCGCCTTCCCCCATGATGATCCCTTCATCATCTGGGCCCAAATGTCTAACTTTGACGTTAGATGTATCTTTGCAATTCATGAATTTGGTTAATGTGATCTTCATGAAAGCCTTCAACTAGCTTGGACTCGATAAGAAGGAGATGAATAGAGTAGTCACCCAAGTACTAAGTTTCTCAAAAGACTCAGTAATGCATATCAGTACGGTCTCCCTACCCATCTCGGTCTGCACCACCTCTAACATCGTAATGACAATTATCATTTTCCTAGACATAGACTACCCCACAACTTATACTGTGATCCTTTGCAACGACCTGTCCTGGATTTCGGGATTAGATTAGTGATTAATGATGGATTAGTGGAATTAATCGGTGATTATTTGGGTGATTACGGACAGACGGTGCAAAATGATGGTTTTTCCCCTAGAATGGGCGAAACGTTGAATTTTGATTCGGGCGGTCAAACGGACTCTGGCTGATGACTGTGACATAGTTCGGGACATCACGAGTTCGTAGACATGGGGCATGTCCGAGTGGAAGTTATGACGTTTGGAAGTCGAGGGGCATTTTGGTAATTTAGCCTCAAGGGCATTTTGGTCATCATTTGCATTGGGATTTGTGCCCAGTGATAATTGGACACTTGGCTGCCTTGAGATGGTTGTTTAATGAGATTGTGACACTTGTCCCATCTCTAGAGGCTTGTGGAACCTGTTTCAGCCGCCTCACATACGTTTTAAAAGTTGGTTGCACGGGTCTAAGGAAAAAACAGAGAAGAACTGAAGGGTTGTGAGTGTGTGTGATCATGAATCCCTTTTCCTCAAACCCTAGCCCGTGAAGTGTGAATGGAAGTGAGAGAGGGAAGATGAGGATCGTGGTGGTGCCATCGTGGTGGGTCGTCGTGTACGGTGGTAGACGGGAAACAGTAAGATCGTGTCCCCTGTTTTTGGAATTCAAAAATGGTAGATTAGGTTCTAATAACTGCTCACAGTTTTGGTAGAGTGTGTGAGGCTGTGGAGAGTGAGACGAGCTCACTGGACTCGAAGTCGAAGCCTGAGATGGATAGTAAGGTGAGAATTGCTGTGAACCTTGATTTACAGTAAAAAATGGTGAATCTTGATCTGATGATTGATGAACGAATTGGATAATTGAGTGAGCAAATGAAGGTGACCAGAGGACGATTGGGACCAAAACCGTGGCCGAAGATGGTCTGTGGTGGCCGGAGACAGAGGTCGAAGGGAGGTCGTAGGTTCTTCGATGTGGACGATATGATCTTGATCTCAAGTTCATGTTTTTAGTTGTAGAATGATAGGAAACAACTAGAAGAACCTATAGAACTTGGAAGGAGGGAAAATGGAGTCAAAATGAGTGAGTTAGGGTGGTGAACCAGGAACGCCGGTTAGGTTGGACCGGACCGGTCTGGACCCGGTTCGGCGAGAGGTCAAGGACGACCTGTGCTGGCGCGTGAGGCCCACACGCAGCCCCTTTGGGGGGCACATGTGGGCGCGTGGTACAGTGTTTGAGGAAGTGTTCAACATGAATTTTTATCGTAGCGATGTAAGGAACATTTTGGGGCTAGTTTCGAGTCGATCGGACATCGTTTCGATAGGATTCGGGATGTCCGAAGGTTTAGGATCGCGTTTAAAAATAGTTAAAAATTTGGGAAAATTACGGGGCTTTAGTAGAAGCTTGATGAAGTAGTTAGTGACCTTAGTATGTGATATGAACCGGTTCGAAACGTCCGGTGATAGTGAAGTAGCCGGGAACGACGTATTGCACGCGTATCGAGGCGGCATCTGGAATGGTCTGTGAGTGGACTTTGCTTTCTAAATTATGATGCATGCATAAATATTTATATGTTTTCTATATGTGACTTCTATGTTTATGCTTATGATCTTTATAATTTTCGTTTTACACGTATTTCGAGATATTTTACGTAATTGCACGTTTTACAAGATTATGTCTTGAGTTGAGAGTTGATATGATTTCGATGATTTCATTTTGGGATTTGAATTATGATTTGGTTTCAAGGATTTATAAATGGATTTCGGATAGTGCTTTCGGGCATGAGGCCCCGTTTCTAATGCTTTCAGATTTCAGTTTTCATGTGATTTCTAGATTTGAAATCGGGATTTCAAATGATGATTTCGGATTTGGTTTTGGAATTTAGTTTTCGATGGATTTCTGGATTTTCTATTATTTTCACTTGGTTTTGGGTTTAAAGACCCGTTGCTATTGGTTTTGGGTTTAAAGACCCGGTTGTTATTGTTGGATCTGGTTTTGGGTTTAAAGACCCGGTTGATTGATGACGGGGAAGGGCCCTTAATTGACTTGATTTTCTATTGATTTTCTTGTGGTTTTCAGATGTTTTGTTCAGTGGCCCGGATGTTCTGGATATGTGGATTTTTGGGCTGAGTTCCCGTACCTTGATGTTGATTTATGCTTTTGGACTGAGGCACTGGATTTGAGAAACGGACTTGAGTAAATAAATGATTTCTGGTTTTTTTTGTAAACGATTCTATTATTTTGGAAATGAAATGGTTTTAAGAAATGGTTTTCGTATGCATGCATTGGTTTTGCGTGGAGGGTATAAATTTCTTTTCTTATAAACGTTTTCTAAACTTATTATTTATTTTTGTCTACTCATAGTCTTTTATGTTTTCGATACCCTCCAGGTTGATGCGGTGCGGGCTGTTAAGAGAGAGACGGAGACATAACACACGCGATCCACAGTGATGCTGCGAACTCTAGTTAACTCAAGTTGGTTTTTGGTACGTAGACTAGGGATCCCTTGTCTGGCTTGCGTGTTCCACGGGAGTTAAACGAGTGTTTAGTTTTCGTGTCGCATGTGGGTTAGACGGGGGCATGACTTAGCCCTTAATCCTGAGGGATTGGGGGTGGGTCGTGTCATCCTTGGTCAAGGCCTACTGAATCAGATCAATGTGGTCTGCTTTACCCAACTCCATCTAAAGAAATTTTCAACCATCACAGGGCACTGTCTAGGTTAGAAGACACTAAGCTTCGACAAGAACTTTTTATCAATATGTTCACACTAAGGTAGACCCTAACGCCAGCAAGGAAACCATGTCTATCACTGAAAAGACATATGAGCCAGACCCCATTAACCCAAAAAATCATGAAGAAAATCTAATCTAGTACTTTAGAGTACCTATACGATCTATCTGTCATTCAAAATCGTCAACCAGTTAATGAGATTGAGTCAATCACACTCCATCCTAATATCCGGACCTACATATTCAGATCAGAACCTCCATTGTAAAACTTGTAAGCTTGGGAGGCAAAAATGGTGAGCAATACCTGTGAGCTTGGGAAGCAAGAACAGTGAGTAAGACTTGTGAGCTTAGAAGCAAGAACAGTATGAAATCCCACATCGTTTTGGGAGAAAAAGGTGAAGTGCCTTATAAGTGTGGACGATGTCTTCCTAACAACGATGCTTTTTGGGAGCTCATTGGCTTTGGATTCCTTGGGAAATCCAAAGTTAAGCAAGATTGGGTTGGAGCAATCCCAAAATAGGTGATGTCAAGACCCGTCCCCAATCCCCCCGGGATTAACGAAGGACGACCCTGATCCCGTCTGACATGGAGTGTCAGACAAGGGAAATTTCGAACCTTTGCCCTCTCGGGCTATTAGAGTACGCCAGGATCTGGAGGAGGTATCTGATATCTCGGTCTCTGCTACAGTCCACACCGTATCCAACCTGAAGGGTATTGAAAACAGAAAGACTATTAGTAGACAAAAAGTAATAAGTTCCGTAAAACATATTTATAAAAGACCTTTATACCCTTCACTAAAAAGGATGCATGCATAGTAAAACCATTTATCCAATCACATATGTTTAAACAACCATATTTAGGGTCTCAGCCCCAAGTTCCGTAAATACAAGTCACACGGGCTCCTGCCCAAAACCATTTACAGAAAACCAATACATAGTAAACATATGTGGGATCTCAGCCCAAATCCATTTATCATCATAAAACACAATTTCCCAAACCAATTAAAATCATGTTTATCCATTATATTTCATATCACTTAACCTGACACGGTATCTAGAGCTACGCGAGTGCTAACCGGGGTCTCAAACCCAAGTCTCTCCAGGGTCCACCTAGGTCAATGTCCGTAGATCAATGACCCTCCCTGGAGGTAACGAACCATGCCCATCCTGAGAGTAAGGAACCCAACTGGGGGGCGACTCCACTCAGTCAGTGCTCCGTGACTACTCTAGGGTTCACCTAGGCCAACGACCCTCCCCGGAGGAGACAATCATATATAAAGGATGACATATAAAAAAACCTTTTGAAATCATTCTTTAAACCTTTCAAGGATTCATGCCCGGCCCCCATAACCCATCATGAACCAGAAATCCATTTTGAGGGTTCATCCCGGTTCCCATAAACCGTCATGACCCATAAAACCTTTCCAGGGTTCATGCCGGTTCCCATAAACCGTCATGAACCATAAAAACCATTTTTAACACATAGCTGGGCCCTAGGACCGAATCCACATACAACTTGGATCTCTGGTCCGAATCGTAAACCAACTGGGCCTCCAGCCCGATGCCTCGTTAAATCAAATGGACCTAAAGTCCGAGAGTTCGTCGATCAAATGGGTTTCAAACTCGAGTTTACCTTTTTAAATCCAAAACCATTTCATGAAATCATATCCAAAACCACAAGTACGGAAAATCAGTATAAAACCGGAAACCTCGATTTACGTGCAAGCACGTAAATCGCCTCGAAATGCGTGAAATCATATAATTCACCAATATCCAAATCAACATCATAGAATCACATTCATAATCCATATAAAACATTTATGCATGCATCACAATTTAGAAATCAAGGTCCACTCACAGACCGTCCTATGTTGCCGCCTCGCTTTGCGTGCCGTAAGCATCACCGGGAAAATCGTCGTCACCGGGACTCCTAAACCAGTCCAAATCGTAATAGAAGGTTACTAACTACTTGATTAACCTCCCACTAAAGCCCCGCAATTTTCCCAAATTTTTAACTCTTTTTAAACTCGAGCCTAAACCTTTGGACGTCTCGAATTATATCGAAACGATGTCCGATTGACACGAAACCAGTCCCAAAATGTTCGTTACATCGAATAGATGATTTCGTGTGTTGAACACATTCCCAAAAACTTCACCACACGCTGCCACGTGCCGCCCAAAGGGCCTTGCGCGTGGGCTCACGCGCCGGTGCACTGTTTATCTTCCTCAGCGATCGAACTGGTCCAGACCGGCCGGTTCGGTTCTGTTCTGCAACTGGACTGATGTAACCGGTCCAGGCCTCTCTAATCCCCATTTTTCATCCGTTTTCTTCCAATCCAATCCCTAAATTCCTATTTTCTCATTTCCCATCTATTCTAATCATCCAAACTAATCAAAACCCCTTAAATCGACCCATGTCCAACTCCCCTTCACGGTTCAATCTTTCAAAATCCCCCTGGGCTTCATAGCCGTCAACCACCGTCCAAAATCATCTCTATACTGTAATGACCCGTCCCGAATATCAGGATTGAATATTAATTAATTATGATTTAGAATGACGAATCGGGGATTAGTTGAGTGAAATCGGACGAAACGTGCAAAATGACCGTTTTGCCCCTAGCGTGGGCAAAATGTTGACTTTTAGTTCGGGCGGTCAAATGGACTTTGTCCGATGACTGTGACGTAGTTCGGGACGTCACGAGTTCATAGACAGGTGGCACGTTCGATTCCGACATTCGAGGTGAAAGTTATGATGTTTGGAAGTTGAGGGGTATTTTGGTAATTTGGCATATTAGGAGCCAAATGTTGACTTTTTGATCGGGAGGTCCGATGGACGAGGGCCAAGGACCGTTACGTAGGTCTCGTCGATACGAATCCAACGACAGGCGGTAAAAGGACCCATCCCAATCCCCCCGGGATTACCGTGGAATGTGCCCTGCTCCCGTCCAACAAGAGATGTCAGACAAGGGATAACCAAGAGCCACTGCCCAACGGGGCATCCAGAGTGCGCAAGGATCGATGGAGGAGGAGTGCAATGTCCCAGTCTCTACTGCAATCGCATCCGTAATCAACCTGAAGGGCATTAAAACCAAAAGCTGTGAGTGGACAAAACCAATAAGTTTATCAAATACATTTATAAGACATTTATGCCCTCCAATAAGAACGTATGCATGCCACGAAAACCAGTAACCAAAACGTTTGCTCAACCGAGCCATTAGGGCCTTAGCCCAAAAACCGTTAACCAAAAACCAAGTGTGGGAACTCAGCCCAAAACAGTGGAATACCATAACCATACATATTAAAACCATGTGGGCCACCGCCCAAAGCCATAAATATAAATCCATAAATCCAAAACCATTTAGGGTCCCCGACCCGACATACCATTTCATAACCAATAATCCATTTTTACGACATAACACATATCCAACCGAAAAGCCATTTCATAGCTCCATTAATCCATATTTTACCATTACCATCACCAGCATCCCAGATGCTTAGCGTCCCAGACGCTAGACGTCCCTGACGCCATATCTCACGGTTTCATAAGCTACGCGTGCTGCCCGGGGTCTCTCCGGGTCCATATATCTGACATCCCTGATGTCTGACGTCCCTGACGTTAATCATAGCAATCCTGCTCCTGAGTCATCATACGGTCCGGCTGCTCCGTATAATGACCCCTCGCAGGCAATGCACCGTGACTTCCCCAGTGTCCCAGACATCTGGAGGAGACCATCATATATCCTTGTATCCAGATGGTATATGGAAAACAGTTTTATTAAATCCTTTTATCACATCATTACAATGGGCCCTGCCCGAAATTTCCATAAAACCACATAATTCCATTTAGGATCCCTGACCCAAAATCACAATTATTAAATATAGGGTCCCTGACCCGAAATCACATTTATTATCCAACTGGGCCTCATGCCCGATTTTATGAACCACTGGGACCACGGCCCGATTTGTAAACCAACTGGGCCCGCAGCCCGACTTTATTAACACACTGGGCCCACGGCCCGAATTCATAAATCAACTGGGCCCCTGGCCCGATAACATAACTCAAATGGGTCTCAACCCGATTTTATACCAACTGGGCCCCTGGCCCGATTTCATTAACCAACTGGGCCCCCGGCCCGATTCTCAAATGGACTCCAAGTCCGAAATTTCCAAAACAAGTGGGCCTCAAGTCCGAGTTTATATTTCCAATTTCAAAACCATTTCATCATATTATATCCAAGTCCTAAATATGGAAAATCCATGTAAAACCGGAAAACCTCGATTTACGTGCAAGCACGTAAATCGCCTCGAAATACGTGAAACCGTACAATTTACCAACAACCAAATCAACATCATACAATCACAACCATAATCCATATAAAACATTTAAGCATGCATAGAATTTATAAAACCAAAGTCCACTCACATACCGTTTTAACGGTATGCCTCGATACTCGTGCCACCGGCCCTCCCGGGCCTCACCACTATCACCGGGACTCCCAATCCTGTCCAAACCACATTAGAGGGTTACTAACCTCATCATTAACATCCTATCAAAGTTCCGTAATTTTCCCGAATTTTTACTTATTTTTAAACTTAATTTAAAACCTTCGGACATCCCGAACAATATCGAGACGGTGTCCGATCGACACGAAACCAATCCCAAAATGTCTGTTACATCGAATAGATTAAAAGTCATGTTGACCTCACCTCGAGATTCATGCCCACGCGCCGTCACGCGCCGCCGTGAGTGGCTGCGCGTGAAATCCACGCGCCGTGAACAGTGTCACCAGCCTAACCCGTATCTCTGGTAAACGGGTCCAATTTACCCGCGATACAACCCGGTTCAATGTCCATCAATTCAGCCTTAATTCCTTCAATTGATCAATCAGTTAGTTTCGTTTTAAGTCCAATTACAGGTCTGCAAACTCAATTACACAAATCCTTACCTACAATTCCACGATTCGATGATGAACACCAAGAACACTCCGGTTACTGTTCGTTCATGGAATTCCTTCAATTCCAATTGATTTCCTTAAATTGATTCAACCAGAAGCTTCCATGGACTCCGTTAAGCATTTCCCCCAACTCAATTGCTTCAATCCTGCGCTCAATCGTCACGACTCAAGATCGAACACCGTCACTGTTCAACCATGGAGTTCTGTCAACCACAGCCGTTTTCTTTCAATTGACGAACCCAGAAGCATCGTGGGATCATGAGAAGTAGTTTCCCCACCTCAATTCCGTCGTCTAAACACTCCACGATCACCACTCAACCTCGATTTTCTTCCTCTGTCACCAAGCTCGATCAGAGCCAAAACGGCACCAATTCATCTCGTTTCTTCGACAATTATGATCGTTGTGATCCCAGGAAGCTGAATGTGAGCTCAATTGCGATCCTCACGGCCTAATTCTCCCAATTCGAATTTTCCCTCTAATTTTCCCGAAATCCAAAATCCAAAATTCAACACTCTCACAACCCCTCGTGTTTCCCCGTTAATTCACTCATCTTAGTCTCTCAGTTTTCTCTCAGGAACGGCAGAGAGAGGGAGCCAATTCTCCCAATCTGATTCCCCCAATTTTGTGCACGGTTTAGGAACAAAGAAGAGGAAATGAGGGAGAAAATGGAGGAAATGATGAAGGATAAATGATGATGTTGTAATGATGGTGTTGGGAGGGAAACATGGATCAGAATTCAGGGGATGGGTGACACTTGTCACTCATCCAGGTGTGCACAGTCATCGGTTACTATTCACTATTATATTATTATTTTAATCCGAGCCTCGGTTCGTTAGTTCGTTTCCTTGACCATAACGTCGTCGTCGAATCTCCGATTTCGGCATGCCACCTGTCGTTGGATTCGTATCGACGATACCTACGTAACGGTCCTTGGCCCTCGTCCATCGGACCTCCCGGTCAAAAAGTCAACATTTGGCCCCTAATAAGCCAAATTACCAAAATACCCCTCAACTTCCGAATCTCATAACTTTCTCTGCGAATGTCGGAATCGAACGTGCCACCTGTCTATGAACTCGTGACGTTCCGAACTACGTCACGGTCATCGGTCAAAGTCCATTTGACCGCCCGATCAAAAAGTCAACATTTTACCCACGACTAAGGGCAAAATGGTTATTTTGCACAATTTGTCCGATTCCGCCCTACTAAGCACCGTTCAACCTCACTAATCGAGATTAGTCACTAATCTAATCCCGGAATTCGGGACGGATCGTTACAATCTTCCCTCCTTAATAAATTTCGTCCTCGAAATTCCAACCGATCTAATCTCAACGTACTTCCCTCCTTAATTAGTTTCGCTCTCGAAACTCGACTACCCTGATTCCACAAACACCCCGTGGAAAGTGGAATCGACCTCGTAACACGTGTACACCCGTACACCAACTAATCAGACATAACTTGTCTGCACCCAAAAGTACCACTAGTACTCAAAACGCAACGACTACATTCGACCCCGTCGAATGACTGAAACTACTTGTTTCGAATTTGACACCACTTGTCAAATCGACCAATTCGTTGACGCAACAACTCGACGGTTCCTTTCCCACTCCCACTAGGAGTCAGCTGACCCCACTCAACAATCTATGTTGACACATCCTGACAATCTGTCACCACACAGTTGTTGTCAGTCGAAAACTGACACTAGACTCACTCGTGGCTACACATGCCACCAACGTACTTAACTTAGTAAACATTTACCGACCTTTCACACGACCTGTGTGTAATTAAACACATCGGAAATACCATGACACATTGCATAGTAATGTCCGGCCCACAACTAATCTCATGGTATCGGAACCAATCCGACTACCAACACGTTCACCAACACACCTCGGGTATAACCCGTAAACCGTAACTAGACATCACAAGTCTACAAGGTATTGTACCTCGAACCATGTACGATGTACACACATCTATCTAATAACCAGACTACAACCACCTAGGTCATAGCCGAACACGTTCCAATAATGGAGTACGTTTGCCCAATCCAGCATGAGACAAATCGAAACTCCACCCAACATCTAGTTCCAATTCCGAATCTGAATCCGTAATTTCGTAAAAAATCCCGGATCCAAGCCCAGACATCACATTTTTAACTCATTTCCAAATCCGAATCCGAAATCATTATTCCGTAAGCTAGCATTTGGAATAATCATTCCGTACCCAAATCCAGAAATATACTTTCAAGTTCCAAAATCAAATCCTGAATCGTCACCCAGAAATTCGATTCCAAATCCCGAAATCTCATTTACATTTACCAAGACACACCAAAACCGAACCTATCGGTTACCCGTTCAATACCTCCAATTGACTTCATAGGGAAGCCAATCCAACCTCCACACGTCTAAGGTTGACAAAGTCCGACCAGTCGGAAACCTACTCACTCGAGTAAGATACCATACGGGCTCCACTTCGAAAAGAAGTTCAACCCCGTCGTTTACGACTCACACACCCAAGTTCGTATCGATCCTTGTCATTCCACCTAGGAAAAACCAAGGATGATCCAAAAATGATGACACCAATACTCATCCTACGTGGATGCAACAAAACTCACTGCACTCACCACGCCATGTACCACAACATTGTCTGCCACCAAGCAGCAAATGGGAAATCTCGTTTACCTAATATTGAATACGCAACTCCCCCTGATGACCCCACAACACACATGGGCCCACCAACCAATACACGCTCAACGTACTGGTAACTACAGTCAATGTCTGCCAGGGCAGAAAGCAAGAAGTCAACCCCAATGACTTCGAAATACCAATCACCAAAAGCGAGCACCACTCTCGTTCCTCAATCACAACGCTCCTCGAATCTAAGGTTCCAACCATGTTGGAAACAGACATGCTCCCAACAAGACGTCAAGTCTAACCACTAGACTTCCTACCTCTTCAATTCACTTGGACAACCCCGTGTCCACAATCAATCCGTTATTGTTCCGTTCGCACATCCCAACCTTTACAGGTTCAACACTCGGTATTCCACGTTCTCAATTACAAAATCCCACATCTATGATAAAAGCCAACAACTCCCCAAATCCACTAATTCTCATGACGTAAGGGTCGTCATCCCAAGATTACTCAAGTCTCAATTATACCATATTAATCCACTCATCACTTGTCATTTTACCCCTGTCGAGACTTATCCCAACACAGCACAATCTTAACTGGATCCCATCCAGTCCATCACTCAACCACTACCGAATCTCAAAGACCGAACATATGTTCATCATGACGGAGTCACACCCCAACTTGTGGCTCATCGTCAACACCATCACCGACACTAGCACCAGCGCTAGTACCAGCACCAACACATTATCAACAACACTAGTATCAGCACAAAAGTACCAACCCACAAACATTCATACTTGCACACCGTGTGCAAATAGGACAACCCTGGATCTCCGTTCATACCGAACGACGATCCCGAACCTCCCGACTATGGGTACCACTATTCTGACAATCCTCATCAGGAAGATGAACGTTCCCCGAACGTCCCTCGATCCCCAAGTATTATGACCACATTGATTACCGTCGATAGCCAGTCATCTCCATATGACTACCGACTAACTATCATTGCTATCGAGATCTGCATCCACACATCACACCAATACCCGATCCAACACGGGATTCCATAATTTATCTCAGAACCGTATCCGTAAATCGAATCCCATAGTTCTGACGAGACTCACCAGAGCCATCCACATGGTCATCCATGACCTCAGCCACTCGTCGCAGCACAAGTTCTCATCCAATAGCCACAATTAAGGTTTACCTTTTGAATCCATCATATACTTGGGTTCCACAATCACACCCTATGGTTCAACCGAACCCAACCACTTTCTGTAATATAAAATCCACAACCTGACCGACCCCGCGGTCTAGACATCGAATAGACGTCAAATCCAATCCTACCATCAACTCAATGTGGGTTCCACCACTAAGTCATCGGCCAACTCCGATGAACCAACATCCCTCACACTAGAAACCACCACAAGGGTTCACATTTTTAAACCATTACTCACATGAGGTTCCCCGAACCTGGCTGCACCTAGCAGCACAACAATCCAATATCACAAGACCGAACCGACGGTCCCACAATACCAGTTCATCACAATCAACCCCACTTGGGTCGAATCACATTAACGCACGGCGTATCGGGCCAATCACACTCCATCCACTATCCAAACCCAAAAACTATCTATCAGGTTGACAACGAATTGCAGCCCAAAGAGACATCACACCCTCGACCTGCGTGCACAAATAGAGCAACCGTGCTCTGATACCAAGTTGACAGGACCCATCCCAATCCCCCCGGGATTACCGTGGAATGTGCCCTGCTCCCGTCCAACAAGAGGTGCCAGACAAGGGATAACCAAGAGCCACTGCCCAACGGGGCATCCAGAGTGCGCAAGGATCGATGGAGGAGGTGTGCAATGTCCCAGTCTCTACTGCAATCGCATCCGTAATCAACCTGAAGGGCATTAAAACCAAAAGCTGTGAGTGGACAAAACCAATAAGTTTATCAAATACATTTATAAGACATTTATGCCCTCCAATAAGAACGTATGCATGCCACGAAAACCAGTAACCAAAACGTTTTCCCAACCGAGCCATTAGGGCCTTAGCCCAAAAACCGTTAACCAAAAACCAAGTGTGGGAACTCAGCCCAAAACAGTGGAATACCATAACCATACATATTAAAACCATGTGGGCCACCGCCCAAAGCCATAAATATAAATCCATAAATCCAAAATCATTTAGGGTCCCCGACCCGACATACCATTTCATAACCAATAATCCATTTTTACGACATAACACATATCCAACCGAAAAGCCATTTCATAGCTCCATTAATCCATATTTTACCATTACCATCACCAGCATCCCAGATGCTTAGCGTCCCAGACGCTAGACGTCCCTGACGCCATATCTCACGGTTTTATAAGCTACGCGTGCTGCCCGGGGTCTCTCCGGGTCCATATATCTGACATCCCTGATGTCTGACGTCCCTGACGTTAATCATAGCAATCCTGCTCCTGAGTCATCATACGGTCCGGCTGCTCCGTATAATGACCCCTCGCAGGCAATGCACCGTGACTTCCCCAGTGTCCCAGACATCTGGAGGAGACCATCATATATCCTTGTATCCAGATGGTATATGGAAAACAGTTTTATTAAATCCTTTTATCACATCATTACAATGGGCCCTGCCCGAAATTTCCATAAAACCACATAATTCCATTTAGGGTCCCTGACCCAAAATCACAATTATAAAATATAGGGTCCCTGACCCGAAATCACATTTATTATCCAACTGGGCCTCATGCCCGATTTTATGAACCACTGGGACCACGGCCCGATTTGTAAACCAACTGGGCCCGCAGCCCGACTTTATTAACACACTGGGCCCACGGCCCGACTTCATAAATCAACTGGGCCCCTGGCCCGATAACATAACTCAAATGGGTCTCAACCCGATTTTATACCAACTGGGCCCCTGGCCCGATTTCATTAACCAACTGGGCCCCCGGCCCGATTCTCAAATGGACTCCAAGTCCGAAATTTCCAAAACAAGTGGGCCTCAAGTCCGAGTTTATATTTCCAATTTCAAAACCATTTCATCATATTATATCCAAGTCCTAAATATGGAAAATCCATGTAAAACCGGAAAACCTCGATTTACGTGCAAGCACGTAAATCGCCTCGAAATACGTGAAACCGTACAATTTACCAACAACCAAATCAACATCATACAATCACAACCATAATCCATATAAAACATTTAAGCATGCATAGAATTTATAAAACCAAAGTCCACTCACATACCGTTTTAACGGTATGCCTCGATACGCGTGCCACCGGCCCTCTCGGGCCTCACCACTATCACCGGGACTCCCAATCCTGTCCAAACCACATTAGAGGGTTACTAACCTCATCATTAACATCCTATCAAAGTTCCGTAATTTTCCCGAATTTTTACTTATTTTTAAACTTAATTTAAAACCTTCGGACATCCCGAACAATATCGAGACGGTGTCCGATCGACACGAAACCAATCCCAAAATGTCTGTTACATCGAATAGATTAAAAGTCATGTTGACCTCACCTCGAGATTCATGCCCACGCGCCGTCACGCGCCGCCGTGAGTGGCTGCGCGTGAAATCCACGCGCCGTGAACAGTGTCACCAGCCTAACCCGTATCTCTAGTAAACGGGTCCAATTTACCCGCGATACAACCCGGTTCAATGTCCATCAATTCAGCCTTAATTCCTTCAATTGATCAATCAGTTAGTTTCGTTTTAAGTCCAATTACAGGTCTGCAAACTCAATTACACAAATCCTTACCTACAATTCCACGATTCGATGATGAACACCAAGAACACTCCGGTTACTGTTCGTTCATGGAATTCCTTCAATTCCAATTGATTTCCTAAAATTGATTCAACCAGAAGCTTCCATGGACTCCGTTAAGCATTTCCCCCAACTCAATTGCTTCAATCCTGCGCTCAATCGTCACGACTCAAGATCGAACACCGTCACTGTTCAACCATGGAGTTCTGTCAACCACAGCCGTTTTCTTTCAATTGACGAACCCAGAAGCATCGTGGGATCATGAGAAGTAGTTTCCCCACCTCAATTCCGTCGTCTAAACACTCCACGATCACGACTCAACCTCGATTTTCTTCCTCTGTCACCAAGCTCGATCAGAGCCAAAACGGCACCAATTCATCTCGTTTCTTCGACAATTATGATCGTTGTGATCCCAGGAAGCTGAATGTGAGCTCAATTGCGATCCTCACTGCCTAATTCTCCCAATTCGAATTTTCCCTCTAATTTTCCCGAAATCCAAAATCCAAAATCCAAAATTCAACACTCTCACAACCCCTCGTGTTTTCCCGTTAATTCACTCATCTTAGTCTCTCAGTTTTCTCTCAGGAACGGCAGAGAGAGGGAGCCAATTCTCCCAATCTGATTCCCCCAATTTTGTGCACGGTTTAGGAACAAAGAAGAGGAAATGAGGGAGAAAATGGAGGAAATGATGAAGGATAAATGATGATGTTGTAATGATGGTGTTGGGAGGGAAACATGGATCAGAATTCAGGGGATGGGTGACGCTTGTCACTCATCCAGGTGTGCACAGTCATCAGTTACTATTCACTATTATATTATTATTTTAATCCGAGCCTCGGTTCGTTAGTTCGTTTCCTTGACCATAACGTCGTCGTCGAATCTCCGATTTCGGCATGCCACCTGTCGTTGGATTCATATCGACGATACCTACGTAACGGTCCTTGGCCCTCGTCCATCGGACCTCCCGGTCAAAAAGTCAACATTTGGCCCCTAATAAGCCAAATTACCAAAATACCCCTCAACTTCCGAACCTCATAACTTTCTCTGCGAATGTCGGAATCGAACGTGCCACCTGTCTATGAACTCGTGACGTCCCGAACTACGTCAAGGTCATCGATCAAAGTCCATTTGACCTCCCGATCAAAAAGTCAACATTTTGCCCACGACCAAGGGCAAAACGGTCATTTTGCACAATTTGTCCGACTCCGCCCTACTAAGCACCGTTCAACCTCACTAATCGAGATTAGTCACTAATCTAATCCCAGAATTCGGGACGGGTCGTTGCAGGCGGCATGCCGAAATCGGAGATTCGACGACGAAATTATGGTCACGGAATCGAGCTCGATTAACCGAACGAACCGGGATTAAAATAATAATATAATAATGAACAGTACCCGGTGACTGAACACACTTGGATGAGTGACGAGTGTCACTCATCCCCTAAAATCAGGCATTAAACCAGATCCCATGTTTTGGGGAAGACACAATTATGATGTTTTATTAATTAATTAATCCTAATTATTTTTAATTCCTCCATTAATCTCCTTTGTTCTTCAAACCGTGTGAAATTTGGGAAGAAAATTGGAGAGTGTTAGCTGCCATTTCTAACTGGTTTTGAGGGCAAAATCGAGTGCTTGTTGAGACTAACTCAACTGGGTAAACACGGGAGATTGAGAGTGAGCTGGGAACTGGAATTCGAAAATTGGGTTTTTGGGAGGAAAAATCGAATTGGAAGAATTGAGCCGTGAGGAGGGGAATTGAAGCTTCAATTAGCTTCCTGAGGTTGAGACGAGTAGAACCAGATCAAAAACGAGAGGAATTGGTGCCGTTTTGGCTCTGAACGGACTTGGTGACAGTAATGGAGTTTGAAGGTCGAGTCGTGATCTTGGAGCGATCAAATGGTGTAATTGATGTGGGGATTATGTTCCTGAGGATCCCACGATGCTTCTGGGTTCATCAATTGGAAGAAACCGTTGGAGATTGACGGACTTCCATGGTTGCACAGTGACGGCTGTTCTTCGAGGAATTGAGTTTGAGTCGTGGAGTTTGAGCCATGAATTAATCCAATTGAGTTGGGGGAAAGGTTTACCTGAGATCAATGAAGCTTCTTGATGAATCAATTTAGGGAAATCATGTGGAATTGAGGGAGTTCGAATGATGAACAGTGGTCGGAGGTCCTTCGATTGTTCATCCTTGATCGTGAGGATTGAGGTAATGTTTCAAGTAATTGATGTTACAGAACCCTAATTGAACTTATAACGAAACTCACTGAATGTTCAATTGATGAAAACAGTGTGGAATTGACAGAAAACCAAACGGGTCTGATCGCGGGTTAAACGACCCGTTTACCAGACAAACGGGCATGAACGACGACACTGTAGCTGGCGCGTGGGTTTCACGCGCAGCCACTCACGGCGGCCCGTGAGGGCGCGTCCGGCCTAGTCTCAAGGTGAGGTCAACATGACTTTTGATCCTCTCAGTGTAACGAACATTTTGACGTTGATTTCGAGGAAATCAGATATTGTTTCGGTAATGTTCCGCGTATTCGAAGTTTTGTTTTACGAGTTAAATACGTATTTAAATTCCGAAAAAATTGGGGAAAATTATATGATGTATTTTGAGATGTTAGTAACCCTCTATAATGATTTTGGGCAGGAGTTGTGATTTCCAGATTTTACGGAAAAACGTGCAGCTCGGAAACGAACCGTTTTGAACGGTGTGTGTGAGTGGACTTTTGGTTTTCTAACCGTGATGCATGCATATATACTATAAAATGCTTTATTATATGATTTGATATGATTTTTTTTATGATTGATGTTTCAATCTAGTGATTTCTCGATTTTCTCGGTTTTATGATTATTATATTATATTTTGGCACGATTTTCGAGAAATGATGAAATGATGTTTTGGGCTAGGCCCGGATTGGAAATGATGTTTTGACTTGGGTTATGAGTCAGGAAATTGAAATTGATATTTGGACTCGGATTATGAGTCAGTGATTGATTTTATGGATTTACGTGATCGTGGCAACTCGGGTTTACGGTTGCACGGATTTACGTGAAATTGATATTTTGGGCTTGAGACCCAATGGAATTGTGATTTTGATTGGATTTGTATTTCCATGTGATTACATGATGATATTGATGATTTTCGGATTTATAAAGTAAATCGGGACTTGGGGCTGAGACCCTGTATTGTAAATGATTTGGTTTTAATGCAACTGTTTTCACTGGTTTTTGTGATAATGATATGTTGCGGATATTTAGGGCTTTCGGGAGAAAATATGTTTTTCCCCGGAGTGCACCCTGGAGATAACGCTCGCCTTCGGGATGGAAGTGTTTACCCCGAAGAGGTCACATAGCACGGTCTTTGTCGAGCAGCCGAGGGAGGCTTGACTCAGATAAAATGTGCTGGATATACATAGATCGGTAAGTGATGTGTTCACTAGATCAGGATTGCCGGCTGGTGATGTGTTCACAGCGGCGGATGCTCGGATTTTGAGCGGTCCTTGAGCCTATTGTTATGCACGCGTTGTAGGGATAATCGTGACTCTAAGCAACAGGATATGGAAATAAGTCCCGTGGATTATGAAAAATGATTTTGAGGAAACCGTGGTTTAGCGGTTAAAATGATTTATGGAAACATGTTGTTTGTAATTACGTACCGGTCTTGAGTACAGGTTTTTGGTCTTTGTGGCCAGGTAATGGTGTTCACATGTTTTGGCCTGAGAGCCGGGATTTGATGTTTATAACATGAACTGATTTGGTGAACATGAGTTTTATGGACCATGGGAAAATACGTTTTGATTTTATCGGTCCACTGTTCATACTTGAATGATTTCATACTATTACTCATGTTTTACGATATGCATGCAAGTTTGTGAAAACTGGAGGGTAAGAATGTATTTTGATAAATGTTTCTATAAGAGGTCATTTTTGTCCACTCACACCTTTTCTGTTTTATTGACCCTTCAGGTCGTGGCGCGATGATCGAGGCTATTCCTAAGGTGGAGGTATGTGTGGGCACAGGCGCAAAATTCCCTTGTCTGGCAGGTGCTAAAGGGTTATTTCGGACTTTCAGTTGACTTGTCAGACGGGAGCAGGACCGGGCACAGTTATCTATGTCCTTCGGGGACGGGTCCTGTCATATACTCCTAAGCAACCTAATAAACGTTCCCTAATCAACCAAAACTATCCATAATGTAAAAATCGACAAAAGGAAAGATTTGGATCTAACCGGGTACCTATTCGGGTTTGGGCCTCAGCCGTGCACGGTGGCGCCGTCCTGGCCGGCTACCAGCATCCAAACGTCCTCCCATCACTCTCTGGTCCTCACGGTTGATCATAGGGTAATGGTTGGATTGGTTTGGGGTTCAAGGTTTTGGAATGAGATCGGGTTGGATGAAAAAAAAAGGAATGAACTGATATGCATGAAGGAGAAGGGTGGCCAGTGGATGGGTGACGCTTGTCACTCATCCATTGGGCAGGAACTAAATATTTGGGGCCCACTAGAATCCAAAAGTTAAGTCGTTTCGTAAAACGTGCAATAGTTCCCCGAAACTTCCTTGAACTGTAACTTCGTCGTCGAACGTCCAAATTCGACGTGCCGCCTGTCTACAGATTTGTATCGTCTCGATCTACGTAATGATCCTCGGCCCTCGGCCATCGAACCTCCCAGTCCAAAAGTCAACCTTTTGCCCCTTTTAATTAAAATTACCAAAATGCCCTTAAACTTCCAAAGGTCATAACTTTTTCCTCGATTGTCGAAATTGAACGTGCCACCTGTCTATGAACTCGTGACGTCACGAACTACGTCACGGTCATCGGTCAAAGTTGGTTTGACCTCCAGAATGAAAAGTCAACATTTTACCCACGCCTAGGGGCAAAACAGTCATTTTGAATCGTTCGTCCGATTTCACCCAACTAATCACCGATTAACCTCCCTAATCGTGATTAGTCACTAATGTAATCCTGAAATTCAGGACGGGTCGTTATAGGTGACCCACTAGGAAGTTACGCGTGAGTTCCTAGAAACAAAGTCTTGAACCTGTGGGCTCGCAGCAGACAATATTGTGCTAGCGAAGTCGAGTCGTAATAGAATGGTATCAGAGTTGGACCCCGATTGGAATTGTGCCAGCGTGGACGCTGGGCCTCAAGGTGGGTAGATTTTAAGACCCGTGTGCTTGGGAGGCAAGACCGGCGAGCAAAACTCATGAGCTTAGGAAGTAAGAATAGTGAGCAAGACCCGTGAGCTTGGAAGCAAGAACGGTGAGTAATCGTACATCGCTCGTGACAGGACCCATTCTAATCCCCCTAGATTATCGTGAGATATGCCTACTTCCGTCTAACAACACGTGTCAGACAAGGGATAAAACCGTAACCCGCTCGGGTTTATCCAGAGTATGCAAGGATCTATTGCGGCATGTGATGTCTCAATTTCTACTACAGCCCGCATCCGCGATCAACCTGAAGGGTATCAACAACATAAAAGCTTTGAGTGGACAAAAATAAACAGTTTATTTAAAACAATTTATCGGACATTTATACCCTTCACGTAAAAGCATGCATAAATCAGAAAACAAGTATTTCAAATATTTTTCTCAAAAGCAAATCGTATTGCTTTTCAAAACAAAACACAGTGAAAAATGATTCTCAATCGAAGCCATTTCCTCAGTAGGGTCTCAGCCCAAAATCAAATCACACAGGGGCTCAGCCCAAATCAAATCACACAGGGTCTTAGCCCAAATCAAATCACACATAGTCTCAACCCAAATCAAATCACTTGGGGTCTCAGCCCAAAATATGAAACCATGTGGGAGCTCAGCCCATCATTATCAGCAGTCACGATTCCAATCCCAGCAACGCGTGCCTGTAAGCTCAAGGATTTCTCTAATCCTGAGCATGTCTCCGTGAACACTTCACAAGCCGACAATCTCCAGATCGTCGTGAACATATCCTCGATCGATCTCATATACCGCACTCCTAAGTGGAGCCTCCCTCGGCTGCTCGACAGTAGGCACATCGTGACCTCTCCGTACCTCAGAGGCTAGCATTATCTCCAGGGTGCTCGCCGAGGAAACATATTCATAACCAAAGGCCTTATTCGAGTCTTTAAACAACTGAGTCTTTAAACTCAAATCATAATAATCATTTTGGAAATAGTGGAAACATTCAATAGGGTCTACGCCCGGCTATAATTCATCAAATCAATTTCCACAAAACCATCGTAAAAATAGTGTCTATCAACACTTCAAAAACCCAGGATTCCTCGAATCCTATCAAATCCACAATTAGGTCTCATGCCCGAAATATCTTTCATAAATCTCATAACTGGGTCACGGCCCGATATATCTCACGTTTGACTAAACTCTAAGTCAAACCATAAATCAATTGGGTCATACGCTCGAAAGATATTTCTACATTCGAAAACCATTTCATTATTTAAATCATTTTCCAAATCCCAAAAATCAAAGAGGATTTCCAACTGGGACTCATGCCCGAATCTTGATTTCACTCATCTCCGTGAAATCCTTTAAAATCGTAAATCAGATCTTCGATTTCATGCCTCTCCGTGAAACCGTCGACTTATATAATCACATGCACGTAGTATAATTGGCTTAAGTCCAAATATCATATAAAATATAAATCTCGAACTATGTGCAATATCAGAGAAAATGTGATATAAAACATATTTAAATCATATGCACTCAAGGCATCTCAAATCATGTTCATAAGACATATAAAACAGTTACGCATGCATCATATTTCATATAAAAAAAGTCCACTCATAGACCGTCTGTGCTCCGCACTCCGAAACCCACGTTGTAAGCCACTCCGGGGCTAATCCATACTCTCCGGGACGTCCATACCTGTCCAAATCATACTCAAATGTCACTAGCAACCTATACAAGTCCATATAAAAGACCCTCAGACATCCCATAATGGTCAACCTATCCCGAACACTCTTTTTGAGGCTAAAAACCTCTAAATGACCTATCAAACAACCTCTGATCGACCTGAAATCACCACCATTGGATTTAGAATGTCGAAATATTTCAAACAAGATCAATTTCACATCAAAATTTGTATCCACTCTCCTTCACGCGCCAGTCAAAGTTCTCTACACGCTAGTTAACAACGGTCAACGCTAACGTCAACCTGACAGGTCTGACACCTATCAGGTCTAACAACCTGCCATGTGGCACTCCCTGATTGGTGCCACTTGTCACCCTCTAACACTACCATGTCACGTGATGATGTCATCTACTGATGTCATCACTAACATGTGTCACTAACACGTCAGCTCTGACAACCTGAGACCCTGCCTCGTGGCACCACCTCTTTGGTCCACTTGGTCTGGCAATGCTGACGCGGACCTGCCATGTCATCTGCCACGTCATCTAGCTCCATCTAAAATGTTGCCACGTGGCACCACCCCACTGGTTCACGTGGTCTGACGTGGCACTTCCACACCACTATTGACTGAACCTGACAACCTTTGACAACTCGCCATATGGCACCACTTGATTTGCCACGTTGCCTGACAGGTCTGACAGATGATGACGTGGACTACCATGTCATCATTGTCAACCTCTGGCCACGTCAACCTGAACCTCTGTAACGGGTCGTTTGACCCGTGACCCTGACCAGGTCGTATCTCGGCCGTCCAACCACTGTTTTCATCCATTTTTCTTCATATCGACTCGTATTGAGCCCAGAAATTGATCTATGACATTAAAACCAGAAGAAACGGTCTAGAAATTACCTGTCCGAGCTCGATCCTCCCGGCCAATCTTCGACCCAGTCCCACAGCCTGTCCAGTGGCTCTTTTTCCTTCCTTTTTGTCCCTATGAACTCACACAAACTCACAAAACACAGCCCAGACATCACAAACAACCCAAAACGTCCAAAATTGAAACTCCTAATTCAAATGGTTTCGGGTTTACCTTTCTCACGGGTTTCCAGCCACCTCGCGACGGTTCCGCCGTCCTTGCCATCGTCCTGGTCCATCTCTCCATCTCACTTTCTCATTATGTCCCTCACAATCCGAAAACATGAAGGAGATAAAGGTTTTGGAGGTGGGTACGGGTTGGATGAATAAAATAAAAGAGAATGGGGAATGGTGCATGTATGTATGGGTTTGGGCCAAAGGATGAGTGACACTTGTCACTCATCTATTAGTCCAGGCCAGATCTTTTGGGACCACAAAAGACAAATTGAAATTCAACCGTATCATTTTTTGTGCAATTGGGAATAGTTCCTGAAATCGTCCTTGACCCGTAACTTTCTCGTACGATGTTCGATTTTGAAGTACCGCTTGTCTACGAACTCATATCATCTCGATCTACGTAATGGTTCTCGATCCACGTGCATTTGATCTCCCGGGTCAAAAGTCAACTTTTTGCCCTTTCCAATGGAAAAATCATCATTTTACTCTGATCGTCCACTAATCCTCGATTAGTCTTCAAATACTTCTCGATATTCCATCATTAATCCTTAATTAATCCGTGAATTTGGGACGAGTCCTTACAGTTCAAGGAGAGAAATGTGAAGTGCATTATATGTGTGGATGATGTCTTCCGAGCAACGAGGTATTTTGGGAGCTCACTGACTTTGGATTCCCTGAGAACTCCAAAGTTAAACGAGATTGGCCTAGAGCAGTCCCACGATGGGTGACCTACTAGGAAATGCTCACATGCGATGTTCCAGGAACACACCGAAATTCTCACTTGCGATGTTCCAGTCCCAGAACCCCAAAATCTGATTTTATCCTCATTGGTTTGTGGTTTTTGCTCCCTGTTTCCTCTCCCCTCCTCATGGTTTTTATACTATTTTCTCCCTCTAACAAACCTTTTCTATTCTCTTCTTCTCCCTTTCTTTCTTTCATGGTCTCTCCCCCTCTGTTTCTTTGGTTTCCTTTCATGGTTGGAAGGGTGGTGTGTTTCGGTCCCTCCTCATCAAATGCCCCCAACACAGCCAAGCACACACATTTATACATGGAGGGAAGGTCGGTGGAAGGCTGAAAGATAAGGGGAAGGGAAGATTCTAGATAAACCTAGGATCCTTCATGTGAATTACTAGTTTTCCCTTCCAACAAAAATTACCAAAATACTCCTTTATTGTTTTTGGCACGTTTCTAACTCAGACGATCTCCGATTCTAACGTACTACCTGTTTACGGACTCAAGACACTAAGATCTACGTGACGATATTATCAAAATACTCAAAGGTTGCTCATATTAAAAAGTCAAAATTTTAACTTAATAAGGGAAAAATCGTCATTTTATCTAATTTCTCCAAATTTTTATTTCTCTCAAAGTTCGGGTCATTACATCACTGCTAGAAAAATTAGTGAAAATTATGAGGAGTCAAACCCGTTGGCAAGTAGGTCGTGGAGCCTCATGTGAACGTTTGGCTCCAATCCTAGTAGTTTTTGGCCATTGAAAGCTAGCTGCTCATGTAACACCCCAAAAATTTGAGAAATGAAATCTCTGATGTTTTGAATGTAAATTGATGTTTTTGCCCTTAGTTTATATGGTTAAAAGTTGACTTTGTGCTCGGGATACTTTTTGAACCTTTCCTTAAGACCCAAGTCACGGAATTTTGAGTCCATAGACAAGCAACACATTGGAAGAGAAGTTCTGACGTGGCTGTTACAGGCCTAGTATATCTAGGGGTATTTTGGTAATTTTGAAGTCAGGGGTATTTTCGTCTTTTGACTAGAAGAGGTGGGTCAAAAAATTTTGTGGTGTTTATTTGGTGTCACCATCATGTTGAGATTAGTGGCACACACTTCTCACTTTGTGGTAATACTCATGTGTGTACGTGTGGTTGATTGTTTAAACCCGAAAAGTCATTAAACTGGGATCCTTCAACCCTTGCTTCTAAGAACTAAAGAGATGGTGATGGAAGGGGAAATTGAAGAAGGAAAATAGAAGGAGATGAAAGAAAGAAATAGAGAGCAGGGAAGAAAACCAGGTGCTCAGACCCGAGAAAACCCAGAAAACCCCAAACCCGAAAACACCCAAACACGTGCCCTATAGAACTTGATTTTGAGATTTTGTTTAAAACACCAAATTAAGAATGGATTGGAGACCATTGAACTTGTACGATCAGGATAACACTAAGAATTATTGGAATTGGTTGCGGAAAAGCCTGTGTTCGAAGGACTGAAACTTGGTCGAAAATCCTGGAATTGGGTCTTGAAATTAAGGACAGAGGATTGCTAGAAATTTTGGAGAAGAGTACGGCTCATAATCAAACTGCGTGGATAGTGTGTGAGTGGAAATTTTTTTTGTAACTTTGATGCATGCATAATTAAATTGTTTTAAATGTCTTATTGTATGACTTGAGCTGCAATGATTTGAGTAATACTTTGATATGATTTTCGGATCTATAGAATGATTTTTGGGCGTGATTTTATGTCCATATTCGTGGGAAGTGTGTTTTGAGCGCAAGCTCAGCTTAGAAATTATTTGGACTTGGAATTGGAGTCAAACATGCCTTTTAAGTTGATGAATTGGTTTTGTGCCTTGTGGATCCTAGTACATGTCCAGATGATGCGAGTACAGTCCCCAGATGCGACTCAGATGTTACGTGGGTGTAGTTCTCGAGTTTGCATGTACGTCTAGATGTTGCGGAGACAGTTCCCGAATATGACTCGGATGTTGCATGAGTGCAGTTCACAAGGTTACCTACGTGTAGTGTTGAAATAATTGTGATTGGTGGTTGAGTGTTGATGGTCGGTTGTGTTGATTATTGATTTATATCTAGATATTTCACCTGATTTGATGAAAATGGATTTCGAAAGATATATGGGCACATGCTTTTGATAATTGGTGGGTCCCAGGGGTTGTGATACGATGCGATATAAAACACAGTTGTTCGTGTGTTTATGTTTTATTCTATGCATGCATATTTTACATTGGATGACAAACGAGCTTTTTTTTTTTATTGAAACGTATTTTAAAATATTTATTTTTGTCTACTCATACTTTTAATGATTTTGTTGACCCTCCAAGTTGTTGCACGAGAATCAGGGCTAACTTAGAGGCCGAGGTATAACTAGGACGTCAACGCAGTTATCCCTTATCTGACAAGTGTTAAGATTATTTTTTGAATTTCGGTTGGTTGTTAGAAGGGAGTAAGACCTAACACGATTATCAAAGTACTTTCGGGGAGGGTCCTATCAGCTCATTTGGATGGCACACCATATAACCCGAGCTGATATGATCAACACTCTATTTAGATGGCTTGCTGATCGAATCTCGGACATGGGCGAGCCCAAATTCGTGATTTGGAGGGATGAACGAATGTGAGGGTGTTCTGCATTATGGGAGAAAAAATGGGCTTTCTAAGTTAGGGATGACGAATTTACTCTTTAAATTCGAAAATTACTCTTAAAACAAATTGAATAGAAAGTCAGCGAACTCCTATGAATTTTGAACTAATAATGAGAACATATGCAAAATAGAGAACATGGTTTATTTTAGAGTAAATCATTATTACATCTTTAACAACTTTTACTTTTAAATTTCATATCTACCCTTTTATATCTCAAAAAGAGAATGAATGAATTATTAAAAATTTATTTAAATAATTAAAAATAATATTGTCATTTTTTGTCCTATTTGCCCATATGCCTCTTAATATTTGATTTCTTTAGCCTCTTGGGCCATTTATTATATTATGCATAAAATTAAATTAAAATCTGTATTGCCTGGAGTTCAACTAACCCTTATCATTTGGCCCAGAAGCCCACGGGCTTATGGGTACCCGATAGGCCCAATGACAAAAAACCCGACCCAACCCGATATGGGTCGTGGGCCAGCCCGACTCGCATGTTGACGGGCTGGACTTGGGCTTAGGGTATTCAAGCCCGCTAGGCCCGAGCCCGATAAAACCTCGTAAGCCCAGCCCGACCCGCCCAGGTAAACCCGACCCATAAGCCCGAAAATATAAAATAATTATAAATTAAGAATTGATACCCAGTCCAATCTTGTTACTACTATCATAGCCAAAATCCAAAACTTCAACCAAATCTCAACCTAGTGTCATTTAAAAACCCAATGCCCAAACCAAACCCTAACCCTAAATTCAAAAAAACTCACTAGGTCTCTGACTCTCTTATCGACCTCCTTATCCTATCTCGGCTTTATGGTCGAAAAGTTAAGTCAATTCTCCAAATCCAATAGTACCTCTCCTTAGCTTATTTCAATATTCGATAATAATATTTAAGCTCAACTCACTTTTTTTTTATACAATTAGGTAGGTACAAATGGGCTTAGTAGGCCCGGCCCAAGTGGGCTTAATAGGCCCGATCCGTAAAGCCCAATAAAAGCCCAGCCCAAACCTGGCCCGACAAAGGGCATGAGCTTTCATATTTATGATCAAGCCCGCCCGACCCGGCCCAGTATTTTTTAAATTATGAAATAGGCCCGACCCAAGCCCAAAATTTTTGGGCCGGGCTTGCCCGACCCGGCCCAATGATGAGGCGTAGGGTATATAATTTTTTTTTTTGGGAGGGGGGGTAGGGGTTGAGATGGTGGTGGAAACTCGTACGACATAGGGTTTAATTTTTGAATTTTGGCACAAAATTCAAGAATTAAACCCTAAACTATACGAAATTAACCAAATTATTTAATATCGGAAGATAAAGAATTTTTAAATTTAAATTGAAAAATTATTGCTTTTAATTATCCTTACTTTAAGTTATATTAGATATTCATATTACTTTTAAAATGATCAAGTGAAAAAAATATATAAATATGAGTAATGCTTTCATAATTCTCAATATAATCTTATAATAAAAAAAATAAAAATAAAAAGTAATGTTTAAATCATGATAGATTTTGGTAAGTACTTTTTAAATTATCGTTAAATTAGTTTATAATTGGATGACATTAGTTATAATTTATATAAAAACTATAGCCTATTTTAAATTATATAGTTTTTTGACTAGTTAAAGGATGTATGAGTTTAATTTTTCTATATGCTAGTTTTTTAATAAACTTATATGTAAAGACTTATTTGTTAATTGCCCTTTATTTTAAGCTAAAAAATATAAAAAAATAATATTATTTAAACACCATAAAATTAACTATATTTAGTAATTATATTAATTTGACCATTAATAAATAATGATCATTTAATAAATTAAATTATTTTGCATTTTCTTATATGCAGTGAATATATTGTCACATTAACATAATTATTAAATATAATTAAATTAATATGTTAAATAAAGAGCACCGACCCACTAAGTGGGCTGGTCTATTGAAGCGTCTCCGTCTCTGCAAACATAGGGAAGACTGGAACCATCTAGAAGGATTGAGAAGGGCAAAACCTATCGCAGTTCTCGCACTCCTCGTCCCTCTCTCCCTCTCGGCGGCACCGAATTCACCTGCAGCTGCGAAGGGCGTTGGTTTCTCCTGTTCATCTGATCGCTCTCTCTTCTCAGCTGTTAGGTATCCGTGTTTCATCTTACTCTGATTTTTCGATTTCTTTGACGTTTCATTTCGTTAGCTCATCAGTTTAAGGCTGTAGTTGAGGTTTTCAGGGGCCGTAATAGATCCGCCCCTGGCTATGCCCTATAGGCTATAGAGAGAGAGGGGATTTCAGGGGTTGGGGTGGAAGCCTTCGTTGACAACCCTTGCCGCTTATAGAGAAACATGTTAGACCTTTGAAGGAGTGATGATGGAAGCTCTAATGGACGATTTGAGGGGTTGGGTGATCAATTGACTACCCTTGCCCCTTAATCACACATGTGTTTCTTACCCCCGTAGAATTAGTATGAACCTTAATATGTATATTAATTAGTTTGTTATATCCACAAATAAGTTTGTTAGAGGTATGAAACGTTTGTGGTATGAAACTTGATCAAGATAGGTATGCATTGTTATAATTTCTTCAACCTTGACTTGATATCTTTGTTTTAGTGCTCTCTCTTGAGTACATATCTTTGTTCATTTTTTATGGCATGCTCATGGTTTAAGCATATTTTCTAATTGGTTTTTGGTTAGGTTATTGTGATAAACAGCGAACAAAATGCCATTGGGACTCATACTAGGGTTAGGAAGGGCATTTCGTCGTAAGCGAACATCATCCCTTGATATTCTTTCCTCCAAGCGTGCCCCAAGGGATTACTACAAGGGAAAGAATTGCAAGCCCACTGGTTTCCATACCCGAAAAGGTTTACCCTATTTCCATTTTCTCATATTTGACAATGTGCACATTCAAGTATTAGGGGTCAAAGACTGAAAATTACTTCTTGATTTCCAAATTGCCCCAACAAATTTTGCAGGTAAGTATGTTGTGGTGCAGGAGAAATTACCTAACTACGTAGTCCCTGATTTAACCGACTTCAAGGTGAGCTTTCTGTTTTCATCTTCTTTTCTAATTTTGTCAAATTTCTCTTTGATAGTTTTATCTTTGAGTTAGACCTCCGAATTGGAAAATCATAGATGCAGCTCTGCTAACACGCGCTTTGGCTATTCTTAATTTCAATAAAGACAATCCTTACTGCTACAAATGCAGACATGTAATTGTGGATTGCCTTTTTCCTTTCTTGATTGCAGCTCAAACCATATGTATCTCAATGCCCCATAGAGGTCAAGGCTACTCAGTCTTCTGAATCGACGAAGTGACCAAATGGAGTGACAAGTATTGAATCTTTTCGTTTATTGTTGTATTTTTGAATTTTTCTGTTCATTTTCGAAGATATTTGAGTAGGAATGTGAGACCGAGGAGGTGATGTTCTTGCTTGGCACTGGCAGGTTCATTGCCTTGGAAATGTTCAAGTAATAAACAAACCTTCTTGGTTTAAAGGAATTGCTTTCGTATTTGCTTCAGCATTATAGTATTTGCTCTCTTCTTTTGCTTCAGTCGGGCAGTTTTTGCTTTGCAGAACTCAGGGTCCATTTGAGAACAAAGATTTCAATCCCAATTTAAAATCGTTCATCTGGTTTTAGAAATTGATGGTATCAACATGGGGATTAGGCATCCAATCTAGCTCGCGTTCAAATCCTGGCGCAGGCATTTTTTTTTAGTTATAAAAAAAAAAGTAGAAACTTCATATCCCCCAAATTATAGGAGTAATTTTATGTTTGCACTTCAATTATAAAATATTTCAATTGCATATGGCAATTACCCAAACTATCAAAACATATCATCTAAGCACATTTAGTTAAACCAATATACTAAATTCTAATTTGAGTTAAACCAATCTATTAAATTCTAATTTGCTGCAAGGGAAGGTGGATGTGGAAGAAATGTAAATGGAATGATGCATAAAATTTAAAAGATGAATGAAAACTGAAACCAATTTATAGGTTTATATTCCATCCTTGGTCCTTATCAGTATAAAATGTAAACTACAAGCTCACGTAATGGTTATCAAAGCGTTAGCAATTTTGTCGACCAAAAGAGATACAAAGGAGCATAGTAGACATTGAAAGAGAAATTTATATTTATATATCACTTCTAAAGCCCAAGAATTACTCACTGTTCATGTACAGCATTCTTGCGAATTTCACTGTTTCGCTCCCATTTTTTCCCTTATCTGCGTTATCTACAGTGAGATGACCGTCGTGCCCCTTGGAGTTGGTCTTCCTCCTTTTTTCTGCGACAGTCATCTTCCATGACCAGCGGTTGTTCATTTGCATCCAATCACGTGCTTCAATAAACTCATCTTCTCCTTTGTGCTTCAACTTGTTGCCAGCTCCTCCTCGCGCCGTCGCTTCGTCCAATCCTCAATCCACGAATTGTACATCCTCCTCTTTGTGCTTCAATTCGATGCCAGCTCCTCCTTACCGCCCTTGCTCCATGGCGCTACGCCATCTGTTTGCCATGCATCACCTTGCAGCGTGGCATCTCCATTTGTGGCCATGTTTTCGCCTCTCTCGTAAGGTATTGTTCTTTAAAGCCACAACTGAATATTTCAGCTTCTTCTCAAATCATGGGTGATTTGTTGGTTTTGATTGGCATTTGGTTGTGGGTTTCTCATTCATGTTTGATTTCGTTAGCTATTGTTTGATTTCATTTTATTATTGGCGTTGATTTATTTCCTTACTCTCTTCTACCTCTGAATTTTGAACCCAATGTTATATTATTTGTTGGGTGGATGTTAATCTATTATTCGTTGGGTTACAATTATGGTGAATTTGCATAGTCAACGGAGAAATATTTTGAGTTCGTACCTATATTTTGATTCACGAAAAATTGATGATTAGCACATATATCCATTCCTTAATCAAGCAGGCACTATGCAAAAACCCCAGCTCAGTTGGAAATCTTATGGTTAATTGCATAGTTAAAATTACTGATCAGCTCAATCAGATTAAATGGCCATATGGAAAAACTGCATGAAATGAAATATGTTTGTGCATGATTTGTTGGATTTGGTTGGCATTTGGTTGTGGGTTTCCTATTTGTGTTTGATTTCGTTAGCTATTGTTTGATTTCATTTCATTATTGGCGTTGACTTATTTCCTCCCTCACTTTTACCTCTGAATTTTGAACCCAATGTTATCTAAGTGTTTAAATGCTTGCTGGTTTTTCAATTGATGCCATATTTATGCAGGAATAATCTCCACTTATCGAAATGGAAATATGTTAGATGATCATGATTTTTCACACATTCCAATCTGATTTTCTGTACTATTTTTTTAGATTTATTTTTCATTTCAGCCTTCACGGTTTGATTATTACAAATTCCTTCTTCATTTTTCTTTTTCACTTTGTTACCTGTTTCATTTCGATTCACTAGATTACTATATATGGATGTTACGTGGGTGCTTTCTTGGATTCTAAGAAGCACCAATACTCCCCCAAGGCCTCGTATTGCGTATTGGATATCAATATCGATATGATACTCCCTAGGGTTCGGCATTGGGCCGGGTCGGGCAAGCCCGGCCCAAATTTTTTGGGCTTGGGCCGGGCCGGGCCGGGCTTATTAAATAATTTTTAAATTTGCGGGCCGGGCCGGGCGGGCTTAATGACATAAAAAAGAGCCCACGGGCTTTTATCGGGCCGGGTTTATATCGGGCTTTTCTGGTCGGGCCTATTAAGCCCACTTGGATCGGGCTTAAGTTGACTTTTGTAATAAACTATGTCTCAAATTTTAAAATTACAAAAAATATATATGCATTAAAAAAATATTAATAATGAAAAAAAATATTCAAGGGTGCAAAAACGTGGCCTCGTTAAAATAAAATACTCAAATATGCTAAAACGTTGGGCCTATTAAGTAGGTGGAGGGGTGATTAGGGTTTGTATTAGGTATTGGGTATTGCATATTGAGCTTTTTAAAATAAATTAGGTAGGCTTGGAGCTGAGATTTGGGTTTGGATTGAAATATTAGTATTAAGAATGGGTTGAGTATTAATTTTTAAATAATGAGTATTTTATATTTTCGAGCTTATGAGTCGGGTTTATTACGGGCGGGTCGGGTTGGGCTTATCGGGCTTTATCGGGCTCGGGCCTATCGGGCCTATCGGGCTTGAACACCATAAGCCCAAGCCCAGCCCGCTAACTCTCGGGCCGGGCCGGCCCACGGCCCATAGCGGGTCGGGCCGGGCTTTTGTCCATCGGGCTTATCGGGCCTCCATAAGCCCATGGGCTTTTGGGCCAAATGGTGAAGCCTAATACTCCCTGATACGATATCAAGTTTTTGATACGTTTTGGATTACTTACAAGCTCTTCTTAAGCTGCAACACCATCGACATACAACAGATAAGCTTTCACAATTACTTGAGAACATCGAGTTTGAGAGGGACAAATACGTAGATGAATGTAAGGAAGCTCGAGCTCAGATTTATCGACTTGGATCCAAAGTGGAGGAGATTGGTTGATCAGCTCACGAAAACTTTGAAGTTAAAGAGAGCAACTTATGCATGTGTGTAATGAGTTGAAAGCAACACAATCATGTAGCTAATGTTGGGAGACTTGAAATTGCCGAACTTTCCCTTGATGAGCCCGACTTGGAAGCGGTTATCATTGATGTTGATGAAGAGGAAGATGAACACATGCAATGAAGAGTTTGATGTGGAAGATGCCTAAAAATTTCTATATTAAGTTTTTATGGGATAAATTAAAATTGCATGCTTGTTTTTAACTATATTTAAATTTTAATGTATTATTTATTTTCTGTATCTTTTTCGTATCGTATCCTTTTAATTTTTTGATTTTGACGTATCAGAGTATCGTGTTGTATCGTATCCGTTTCAGTGCAACCTATGTTGGATTTGATTGGCATTTGATTGTGGGTTTCCTATTTGTGTTTGATTTTTAGCTATTGTTTGTGTTAGTTACCGTGGGATTTGCGTTCATACATTTCACTATCAGTTTGGAACTCAGTTTCGGCTTTCCTATACCTTCATTTTATTATTAGCGTTGGTTTCTTCTTCTTCCCTGATGTTTTACACTATTTCTTTATACAGGACGTCGCCGCTCTGTCGCTCCAAAATTTTGCCTCCTTTTTCTGACCCTCAGTATCAGCAAGGTTTGTTTCCTCACTCACTTCTACCTCTGAATTTTGAACCCATTATTATATAATTGTTTAAATGCTTGCTGGTTTTTCAATTCATGTTATATTCGTGATTGCGTTCATCATATTTCATCTCATCTTCCTTACTGTTCATCATCTTCTGACATTTGATTCAGATTTCATAGGTTCGATACTCTAATTTGGTTGGCACATTGGTAAATTGTTTGTCAAATAATGATTCTTTACTAATTCTATCTTATGAAACATAAACATTAGGCTTCATGCATAGACATCTGGCTTCTTATATTGATTATTTGATAAGCTTTCTGTATTTTGTTAAAGAAACAAACAATTTCATGCTTCTTATATTGATTATTTGATTAGCCTATGTATTATGTCAAAGAAATAAAAAAAATTCATGTACATATATAGGTTTCGTGGGTTCATTGTTTTGTAGGTTACTTTCTTAGTTTTTATTTTTCTCATTCTTTATGCAGCAACTTTCTGAATAGGATTTTGGGTCTACTAATATTTGATTCTTTATTTATTTTCGTTTGGTTTGTTTACTTCAGATATTCTATTTACTTCAAATAAATACCAAATGTCTGATGAAACTACACAAAACAGGAAGTAACAATATTTAAGAAAACAAAGGCACTTACATCAACATTAAAACCAACAATTTTTCCTGCACGAATGGAATCTTTCTTCATGTGTAAGAACAAAATATCCCCCTTGAAAAAAATATCGATTATATCATTAATTAAGCAGTACAAGAAACATGATAGATGAGAAACCACATTGCAGAGAAGATGAACCCAAGTAGAATGAAGAGGTGTATCAAAAATTGCTTCCTCTAAACAGATACTATGAAAGAAGATAAAGGAGAATAAAGAGCATTCACATGCATAATGGTTCTCTTATTATGGTACTAAACCACATTAGAACTAAGACTTACACATCAGAAAACATGACAAAACTACTGTAAACAAAATATTATGGTACTAAATCTGTAACGACCCGTCCCAAAATTTCATGATTATCGAGATTTAATTGAGGATTATCAGGACTAATCGGGATTAGTCGAGATAAAATGACGATTTTACCCTTGTACTGGTGAACATGTTGACTTTTGACCCGAGAGGTTAGTTAGACTTTGACCGAAAATCGTTGCGTAGGTCTCGACCTCACGAGTTCGTAGATAGGTGGCGCGTCGAATTTGGACGTCGTACGGGAAAGTTACGGGTCACGGAAGGCTTTAGGCGATTTTACGGTAACACATTTTTCGAGGAAGTTGACTTTGGTTGTTTGAATAGTGGGCCCAAAATATCTCATCTGGACCAATGGATGAGTGACAAGTGTCACCCATCTCATTGGCCCATCTCCTTATTTTCATGCATCTGCATTTCTCCTCCCCTTCGTTTCATACAACGCGAAACCCTCACCCTCCATTTTCCTTCATCTTCATCATCAGGTGGTGCTGGTCGAGGAGCCTAGAGTGAGGCTGAAAGTGAGAGGAGATCGTGGGCATAAAGAACAACCATGGAATCTACTAGGAAAACCCAAGAAAAAGGTAACCCGTGAACCCATTTTTGTTGAATTGTGGTGTTTTTGGTTCGGACGATTGGAACTCATAAATAACGTCGTAGTCGTGTTCCTCGAGCTCGTGCGAGGCTACAAGAACGAAAATGGAAGAGTTCGGTTGCTGGAACAGCCTTGGGGACAAGGTCGAAGGTGACATGTGAGATGTTGACCTTGGTTGGAGGTTTCCATGTATGTTTCTTGTGTTTTTGTACCATTGATTGATTTCTGGGAGAAAGAGGAGTTGAGTGGTGGTCTTGGATCGAAGAATGGGTGAGAAATGGTGTAGAATGGATCGGGTCAGTAAACGGGTCGAACGACCCGTTACAGGGTCATGGGTCGATCCGGCCAGAGGTAAACGATCATGTCATCATGTCAGGCCACGTGGCCAACCAGATGGTGACACGTGACGACTTGTCAGGTCCAGTTATCATTGACATGGCAAGTTCACGATGACATTATTAGGCCACGTGGACCAATCAGGTGGTGCCACGTTGCAACATGTTAGAGAGTTGTCAGATTGACAGGCTGACATGTCAGGTGACGTGGCAAGTCCACGTCAACACTATCAGACCACGTGGACTAGTCAGGTGGTGCCACGTGGAAATGTGTTAGAGTGTTCAAAGTGATGTGGTAGTGATGACATCATCAGTAACGTCAGCATGACGTCATCATGTGACACGTGACATATGTTAGAGGGTGACACGTGGCACCAGTGAGGGAGTGCCACGTGGCAGGCTATTAGGAGCTGTCAGATTGTCAGATGTCAGGATAACGTCAGCAATGACATCAGCTAGGGCACGTGGACACAAATTTCGAGGTCAAATCGGTATTATTTGAAAGGTTTCGACGATCTGAATCCAATGGTGGTGGTTTCAGGTCGATCGGAGATTGTTTAATTAGTGTTTTGGATGTTGTTCTCCTCAGAAAGCGTGTTTGGGACACATTTACTGGACCAGGGTTTAGGGGGTGTTTACGTATGAACGTGTATAGATTGTTAGTGACCCTCGAATGTGACTTTAACAGGTCATGTGGTTCCGGAAGCTTCAGATTGGTTTACGATGCGGGTTTTGAGCGCGCAGCGTGTGGACCGTATGTGAGTGGACTTTGATTTTTAAATGATGCATGCATATATGTTTTAAATGTCTTATAATCATGATTTGAAATGCAATGATTGCATAATAATTTAAGTATTATTGTTGATCATTTTCGTGGAAAATGTTATTGTTTACGTATTTCGAGATTTATGCTTTATGTTATATTTTGGGTTTAAGCCGAGTTTTCTACGAGCTTGAGATTTCACTAAAGGTGATTTAAATAGTGATTAGAATGATGGTTTGGAAATGAAAGTTTTTCATTATGCTTTCAATGATGATTTCGGAAATTCGAATATTGGGATCTAAAATGATTTTCGTATTTATGAAATGATGTTTTGAGCTTGTGATCCTGTTGGAAAGATGTTTGACTCCGAGTGTGAGTCCATGTGAATTTGAAAGAAATGTTGTGATTTATGAAATGTGTGTTGGACACTGTTTTTGTGATATTTTGTGGAAACTATGTTTTTGGGCTGAGACCCTACATGAAACGATTGATTTGATTTGAAATAAAATTGTTTATGAAAATGTATTTCAACTGTTTCCACATAGACCATCCTCCGTGATATTGTTGTGACTCCGGTAGGAATGTGTTTCCCCGGAGAGAGACTCCGGTTGTGAATATGTTTCCCTGAAGTGGTCCCTATGATATGTTGCTCGCCTCTGGGATGCGCTGTGTCCCCCCGGAGAGGTCACGATGCACTGTCTGTTGTCGAGCAGCCGTGGGAGGCTCGACTCAGGAGTGTTTATGATGTATGAGATCGGTCGTTGATATGTTCACGACGATATGAACGTCGGTCATAGATGTGTTCACGGCGACGTGCTCGGACGTGAGCTGTCCTGGAGTTTATTTGAACGCGTTGCACGAATGACGTGACTGATGATGATATGAGATGAGACAGATGTGGGTTCTGAGGATTGATCATGTTTTCGACTATTGCTTTATGTCCAGATATTTTCACATGTTTTGGTTTTGAAAAGAAATATAACTTGTTTGAGAAAGTATTTGAGATTGCATGTTTTCTGATGTATGCATGCTTTTAATTGGAGGGTATAAATGTATTTTTCAAAAATGTATTTGAAATGCTTAATTTTGCCCACCCACAATTTTAAATGGTTTTTGATACCCTTCAAGTTGATCGCGGATGCAGGCTGTAGTAGAGAATGGGGCATCACATGAAACTGCTTACTCTGTAAATCCCGAGTGGGTCACGGTAGTATCCCTGGTCTGACACGTGGTGTTAGACGAGAGCAAGTCATCCCACGTTAATCCTGAGGGATTAGGGATGAAACCTGTCAATCATTGGACCATTCCTACACTATACTATCTCACCCTCTTGAAGCCAGGTTTTATACTTCCAAACAAAACAACAACAACATGAGATTCACTTCCCGTAGCGCACATCAGTGCCTTCCATATTATAAGCGCCGATGTAAAAATCATACTTGAAACAGAAATTAGAGCATCACCCATTTAAAGGAGGCAAATTATGGAGCCAAAACAATTGTTCACCTTTCCAAAATCCAAGAATGATAACAGAGAAAATTATATAAAATAACTTCTAGATCGTGAAATTTCAACAGAATTTGAAAAATAACATCTTGCCCAATTTAAGAATAGCAGTCACAAATTAAAATGACTAACATGTTTTATATGATTAGCATTGGTAATCAAATGAAGCCCACAACTAATTCATTCACACTTCAATGAAATCTGATGTGAATATGATTTTGTGCACTGTTTTCTTGAATTAAATAATTGACCAGTAACTTTTTAATTTCATTTTGTTCCAGGCTAAAAAGACAATGGCTATAACGCTCATTCGCGATTCGGTACCCTTCTATCACATAAAAACTGTCCGTGTTGGAATATGCAGAATCTGGAGACCCAAATTTCTTGCAACGCCGAACAAATTTGGTGACTTGCATTGCATTTTAGTAGATGAGGAGGTAAATAACTCTGCCAATTGAAAGATCTATTCATCAAACTCATCAAAATGATCATAAAATGTTACGCTTAACACGCCTTATTTCACTGTTTTTGTCATACGCTAACCTTCACTAAATATACAAGATGTTATCCTTTTCACTTGCACATGAGATTATCACCTTCTCATCATATGAAGTGACATTTTGTTCCTTCATATTTTTAACATATGTGTTTTCCTATCTTAAAGAACGATGCAATTGATGGAAGTGCTCTAGATGTTGATTATCATTACATTGCACCTCATATCGAGGCAGGAAACAAATATGATATCACCAACTTCTGAGTAATTGGTAGCAAAACGGAGCATCAAATTGTACCCCACCAATATCAAATGTCTTTTAATCGGTGAACAATTTTTACCCATCTTGCAGATGCTATACCATGCATTCCTTGACATCGCTTTTACCTCCTAGATTTTAATGACCTCCCCTCTCGCATGAACAATGATTTCATCTTAACAGGTCAGAGTTTGTTGTTTGCAATTACGCAATTACATAGATTTTTTCGTCCAATATCATAATAACATATTGTTTTCGTTTGTTCACATTTACCGCTAACATTTGTAGATGTATCGATCTCATCACTAGATTGTAGCATTTGGAAGAGTCAATACTCCAAAATAAAACTGAGGTCAAATGTGATATGGAGCTGCAAAATCTAAGGTTAATACCAAGCTCACTCGAATGGATACATAGGAAAACTATTTTATCGACCAAGTGATTGTATAAATATTATAAATATACTTACTCTGATAACGTAACGGGAATGAAATAATACGTGTCACACTATGGAGAGATATTGCACAAAGTTTTGCGTCTCTAAATATTTCTAGACTACCAGCACCAGTCATTGTTGTTTTTAGTACTCTCAAAGTGAAACAATACCAAGGTAACATCCATATAGTTCATTCTATTACTGATAAAAGATATAACGTTGAATATTTGACTCCTTATTTACCACCTCATAGCGTGACCGGTTATGAGTAGTGGCGTTTCAATCCAATTCTTTTTAAATCCAGACATTCCAGACTATTTAGAATATCTAATAACATACGTTCAACATAACTATTAGTAAATATTTTTAATTCCTAATTTTCATCTTTTCAATTTACATACATACATTGATTCAAATAATTCCACATATTCTCAAAATTTTGGTGAATAACTTCAACATGTCATCCCCTGCATTGGAAATTATCTCTGCACCCTCATCCCACTCAATGACGATGCAGCAACTATGAAAAGCTCCAAAATTGACCATCCAGGAACTAAACTACATCAACCCGGAATCTCATATAGTAAGAACATTACACTTTCAAAATCTAAGCGCATTACACTTGGGTTTGTTACATTATAACAATGATATAATATCATTGTTTCCATATGCGTTCTAACAATCCTTCTTCCAAGGCGATTCTTACCTCTGTCGAGCCTCCATAACACGTTTCGATATAGGTTATGGATGGTGGTATCCAACATGTTATAAACAAATGAAAAAAGCATACACATCTGGACAACTAACATGCACAAGTCATTCTAACCTTGGTAAAACAACTATCATTTACAAATTTCGACTATCTACTATTACTTGGTGAGACAACTATCATTTACAATATTTCACACAACTATCATTATAGGTACAAAGTCAGTATGGTTATTGAAGACCATACTAACAAAATGAATATGATCGTCCTAAGAAGAACCATCCAGTTCCTCTTCATTTGCAATTGCAATTACTTGGTTATGGACAAAGGGTATGCAGACCAAAATAAATTCCCTCCACAGCTCTTAGCAACAATTGGCATAATAAAAAATTTCCAACTACGGTTCGGCACCCAGAAGAACAAACAAACATGAACTATCTTCTTCTTCAACATGTTTACAATGACGTAATTGAAGTTGAAGACCTAACAATTGCATCAACTACACCATTGTCAAATATCCCCATGTCGAGTTCGAGAACATCGACCAATAATTCGTCGACCAACATATCAATTACACCACAAAAAAAAGAAAAAGAAATTCTAGAAAGAAAAAATTATTGTAGCTTACAAATATATATTTCACTATCATCTGTAAATATTTAACTTTCTGTTCATATAAGTACATTCTGAACTTTATATTAGATCTATAAACCAACTATATGAACATTATATTATATCTACAAACCAACTTCCTCATCAGCGGCAACGCGCGGGCTTTTCCACTAGTATACATAACAGCAGCATCCATGTACAGTACAATTTCCAAGATCCAACCCTAGCAGAAAGTTGAAATAATGAAGGGGTAGTTTAACCATATGCCGCTGACTTGTAGTGAAACTCATCAATTGTAAAATATATCTGTTGAAGCGTTAAATGTTCCAACTGTCGAGTACTCGTTGTCCAATCACCAAATGACGCGTGTCCCTCTTGTGACCTGTCAACTCAAGTGGATCGCGGGTCTCCGTTAGTACGGGCACCGGAGTGGTGCCGGCCTAAGGCTCTCCGACAATCAAGTCAGTTACTTTGTTCGTAAAAGGAAACAGTAAATGGTAAGTTCGGTAGAGTAATTGTCATAGTAAAACTTAGTTACCTTTATTGGGAAATGTGTACCCTTTATGTATAGGTAGGTGGGATGTTCAATTCCCAAAGTTCCGATGTGGGACAAATGCATCTCGATTTACGTGCGGGCACGTGTTACGTAAATCGAGAGTGGATATGCTTCCACGTGGCATCCCGCATTGGGCCCGGTGTAAGGGCTGTCGCAAGTATGGTGTTCTTGGGCCTTGAGCGTTGTCTGGGCTTCAAGTATACGGCCCAGTGGGTCTGGTCAGATATGGTGTCAACAGAAGTCCCCCAAGTCGTTGACTGAGGTGGAATTTCTCGGTCGGGGACTTGTTTCATTCTCCCAGACCCTGGTGGGAAGTATACCTGTAGTCCCCCAAGTCCCCTAGTGGGATAGTCTGCCGAGACAGTCTCGGTCATGGAGAGGAAGTAGCTAGTAGGCGGCTGGTGGTAAAGAGCACTCGGCGGAAAAGTGGCTCAGTCGGTCGTGGTTGTGTGCAGTCGGTCGGTGATAGGAGCCAAAAACAGGGTTGGAGCTGCGGAGACCGAGCGGTGTACATGGGTCGGTGGGAGGACCAGCGTCCGTACGGGGGGTGAGAACACCGAGCGGTGTATACAAGTCGGTGAATAGAGCCAACACCCGCCCACGGATGAGAGCACCGAGCGGTGTACATGGGTCGGTGGGAGGACCAGCGTCTGTTAAGCAGTCCCAGACACCGAGCGGTGTACGGAAGTCGGTGTCGACCTGTAGGAAGACGGTTGGGCTTCCTCGGACAGATGGTTGACACGTGTCCGGTCAGAATGTTGGGTTGCAACACGTGTCTGTCACTGAGGGGAGTGACGCTTCGTAGTCTGTGCATTAATTGCTATAAATATGGGGAACTCTTCACCGATGTCCTCACTTGTGTTTTTGAGAAAGGTTGAGAAAATCTGTCCAAACAAAGAGGCGATTTCCGACTAGCATTTGACGGCGGTGCGTACGGTGTTTGCGATTTCCGACCTACGGTCCCCCGTGAAAAAACAAGGTAAGCACCTGTCCAAGTTTAGTTTTTCGATTAAAGTAGGAGGGTGTGAAGAACTGGTCATGAACGTGGTGAAGGTTGTGGTCAGATCTTCATAGGAACGAGTCGGTCGGCTGAGTTTGGTTTTTCTGTTTTCTTTTGTAGATGTCGGTCCAGAGTGACTCGGTATCTGAGGGTAAATGCTACGACTCACAGGGCGGTGAGTCGTTGGGTAGTAGTGTACAGGTGCCCATTCCCACCTCCGGGAGTGAGGGCGAGGCCCACTCGTTCGAGGCACAAAAGAGAGTAGAGGCGGTGCACAGCACGGCCGAGTCGTCCGGTAGGACCACGGACATTGGTTCGGGGGCTGGGCCGACGGGCAGGTCGGGTAGTGGGAATCTGCTGGGAGACGCCGAGACGATAGTAAAGGTGGGGGTGCACCGAGCGTTGAAGCTGACCCATGGCCGTGACAAGGGCACAATGCGGCTGAACAAAGTGAAAACAAACGGGGACGAGTCGGTCCCGGTAGCGGTGCCGATTGAGCGGGCGGCCTTCACCGTGGACGAAATGGTGAACAAGGAAACCGAGAAGGGCCTGATGAAGATGAGGATTGAGTTTGGCGTTCCCGACTCGGTGACGACAAGGTTACCCACACGAGAAGAAAGACCCAGCAACCCCCCACCTGGTATGGCACTGTTCTATACCGAGTTGATGCACCACGGGGTAAGGCTGCCCCTTTACCCTTGGCTGCGTAGGATGGTAAAGAAGATGGGGGTGGCACTCGGTCAGCTCAATCCGAACGTGTGGATTGTGCTCTGCTCGCTTTACACGGCCTTCAGATGGGCCGAGAAACCGGAGCCGACCTATGCTCAACTGATGTACCTGTACGAGTTCGGCTTCCAGCAGCAGAGTACCGGGTGGGTCTTCGTCCGCCACCGCAAGAAGAGCAAACGGGGGGAGTTCATTCTGGACATACCGACCTCCCAAAAATCGTACAAGACGAAGTTCTGCCTGGTCGGTGGGGACTGGGAGGGGAACACCGAGGGACCCCCGATACCGTCCAAATTCCAGACCCAAGGTTGATAGTTGTAGCATAGGTCGCCCCTTAATGTAAATGTTGATAGGTTTATATGCTAAGTATTAGTGTTGTAGCTGATCATTTCTCGGTGTGCAGGTTTGTTCCCAGAAAAAGAAATAACTCCAGAGGAGAAAGCGATCGTCCACCGAGTAAGGGAGATTTTGGACGAGTTGAATCAGAACCGACGAATCCTTCGGTTACCCGGGTTTCATTACAAGGCTGGCCTCATCGACACCGACGAGGGTAAGTTTGTTTTTGTTGTTGTGGCTTGTTCTTCGCTTTTCTTGTGGCTGACCTATGTCTCGGTGTTGCAGTGCCGTATCATCTCGGGAGTAAGATTTTCAAAGACTGTGAGCAGTTGAGAATGAAGGCCGATCAGGGCTCCGCGGAGTCTGCCCCCCTGACGAAGGCTGCCGAGCGCTTGGAGCTCATTCTCAAGAAGAAAAAGGAGAGAGCCGAGAGAGGTCAGTCGGAGCGGTCCGACTGGTCAAAGCAGGGCCAAACTTCCAAACCGAGGCCACCGAGTCCGCGACCTAGGTCTCCCAAGAGGAAACAGAGCGCAATGGACGGAGACCGAGTGCGCTCTCCCGAACCAAGGCGGATGAAGGCGAGGATGGAGGCTGAGACGATCATGTCGGCACAGGAGGCCATTGGGGGCAAGATGACCATGGCGGCCCCAGAATTCAATCCTCCACCGTCCCCCCCTCGGCTGGATGCGAGGATCCTTGAGATGCTCCAGAGGAGAGGAGATGTGAATCTCGGTGTGTTCATCGACAGGGAGGCGATCGGCGAGGGATCCAGTGCCGAGACAACCCTCTGCTGCCCGAGGCAAATGGTGCCGTTGCTGAATGGGGTCTGTCAGGGGGCTTCGACGCCCTTGGAAGAGCTGGCCGAGGTGCAATGCCGGTCGGCTGATCAGAGGATGGAGAAGGCCCTGCTGCTACTAAGCAATGTAAGTTTTCCTATGTTGCAAGTGTGGTATGTTAGGCCGAGTGAGTTACTAACGGTTGTCATGTGCAGGCTCTCGGTGAGGTGTACCTCCAGTTTGGGAACAGCCAGAGGAGGGTGGCGTCTGCTCGGCGGGAGAAGGAGCGGCTGAAGCAGAAACAGGAAGAGCTCACCCCCAAGCTTCAGGAGGTCGAGAGGGCAATGAAGGAGGCAGCCGACCTCACTCGAAAGTTGGAAGCCGAGAGGTGGAAGACTCAGGAGGCTCTTACTTCTAGGGACCAGATAAAGGCCGACCTGGAGGCAAAGGAGAAAGACCGCCTGAAACACTGGAAAGAGCTGTGAAGTCTGTGAGGGAGGCCGACTTGCAAAAGGCGAAGGAGGAGGCGGTGGCCGAGTTCATGGCGTCGGAGGAGCTCGATAAACTCAAGAACGAGTATGCTGCCGAGTGCGAGCAGGAGTTCTTCCGCAACCTCTTCCTTCACAACCCTGGCTTGGCTGTGAAGACCCCCTGGCTTGGCCAGGATATAACCGCCGAGATGTTTGAGGACGAGTCGGGGGCGAAGGATGAGGAGGGTGCCCAGCCGAGTGACCAGCCGGAAGCCGACCAGGTTGAGCCGCAAAAGGAGCCTGAGCCGGAGGTGGAGGGGATAGTGCAAGCCGAGCAGCCGATGGAGGAGTTAGTGTAGGACACTTGTAAATCTTCCTTTATTTAGAAATAGTTGGGGCGGCCGAGAGGTCGAATTTTGTAAGGCTCCTGCATACCGAGCAAAATAGGTCTGCACATTTTGAAATAAAATAGAACTTTCTTCGAGCATAAATTGTATACCGAGTTATCCTTTCGATTTGTCTGTTTGTTAAAGTGTGTTGGTGTAGGCCGAGTGAGGCTGTATACCGACTCTAATGTTCGAGTCAAAATAGCAAGTGTTGGGGTGTAGGCCGAGTAAGACCGAACCCCGACTCGTATGTTTGAGTCGTAGTGGTGGTGCAAGCCGAGTAGGGCTGTACACCGACTCTAATGTTTGAGTCAAAATAGCAAGTGTTGGGGTGTAGGCCGAGTAAGACCGAACCCCGACTCGTATGTTTGAGTCGTAGCGGTGGTACAAGCCGAGTAGGGCTGTACACCGACTCTAATGTTTGAGTCAAAATAGCAAGTGTTGGGGTGTAGGCCGAGTAAGACCGAACCCCGACTCGTATGTTTGAGTCGTAGTGGTGGTGCAAGCCGAGTAGGGCTATATACCGACTCTAATGTTTGAGTCAAAATAGCAAGTGTTGGGGTGTAGGCCGAGTAAGACCGAACCCCGACTCGTATGTTTGAGTCGTAATGGTAGTGCAAGCCGAGTAGGGCTGTACACCGACTCTAATGTTCGAGTCAGAGTAGCAAGTGTTGGGGTGTAGGCCGAGTAAGACCGAACCCCGACTCGTATGTTTAAGTCGTAGTGGTGGTGCAAGCCGAGTAGGGCGGTATACCGACTCTAATGTGCGAGTCAAAATAGCAAGTGTTGGGGTGTAGGCCGAGTAAGACCGAACCCCGACTCGTATGTTTGAGTCATAGTGGTGGTGCAAGCCGAGTAGGGCTGTACACCGACTCTAATGTTCGAGTCAAAATAGCAAGTGTTGGGGTGTAGGCCGAGTAAGACCGAACCCCGACTCGTATGTTTGAGTCGAAATGTTATGTTACAAAGGCTAGATAAATGGAAGAGTTTATAAATAACCGGTGCAAAAACGGGTAAAGTACAGCAAGTCATAAGAAGGAAAAAATACAGCCTTAAATGTAGTACTTCTTTAAATGATCGGCATTCCATGGGTGGCCCAGCCTTCGCCCATCTGGGAAATGTGTACTCTTTATGTATAGGTAGGTGGGATGTTCAATTCCCAAAGTTCCGATGTGGGACAAATGCTTCTCGATTTACGTGCGGGCACGTGTTACGTAAATCGAGAGTGGATATGCTTCCACGTGGCATCCCGCATTAGGCCCGGTGTAAGGGCTGTCGCAAGTATGGTGTTCTTGGGCCTTGAGCGTTGTGTGGGCTTCAAGTATACGGCCCAGTGGGTCTGGTCAGATATGGTGTCAACAATATCAAACCTTCTTCTTCAAGAGACCTGATAGCTTCCCTGCAATCCAGAATGTGAAATTCAAAATGAGAATAAAAATAAGTTGAATTTTGCATAATTTTGTATGTGTTAGGGCGTGAGAGAGGGTACAAGATCTTTTCCACAGGGACTTTCAGGTGCTGGGAAAGCTCATCTCTGTGTATGCCCTTTTCTTTCCCACTGCAAATAGGAAAACCAGCCCCAAAAGTTCAATATCGCAAGCAGCAAACACATCTTACACAAAAAGAAAACAACGCAGAGAAAAAGTTTCTACTGGCATGGTTACTTACATGCTTGAAGGCTGCTGGAGATAGTCAAGGACCAACTGATCACGCCCCTTGAGTCCATTAACACTAACTTGCGCGGAATCCTACAATATTGAACATTAGTTGCATGGTAAGCAAATAGAGGACGGTTGAAATGTAATTTCATAGCCAGATTAGATAGTATACTTGGCTTGATGGGGCTGTCTGATATCCAGTTGAGCTACTCCGAACAGGAGTGCTCAGAGATGCGTCCATAGACTGAGGTTGAGCCGCAGCATTTCCTTGAAGCTTTATCGAATGTCCATGGCCATAAACAAGCACAGAGACATAAGTTCCTCATACTATTCAATTTCATCTTCAAATGGATGAATGAAAGCATAAGACGAGGTAAGTGTTTCATCAATGGATATTAGTATTTGATACCTGTGACTTGGAAGTCTGTAAGTGGGCATGTATGCATTCAATGAAGTGAAAGGTAACCTCATCAAAGTTTTTTACAGGCCTGGAACACAAACCAAAGTACAAGTCATACAATTTACTAGTCTGAATGTACAAGTAAAGGCAGTATTGACAAGCATGATACACAACAGCCAATACCATACATTTTCAAAATCAGAAGCATCCATCTAGACTACTAATTTGTTGCATTCATGCAGTGAACCAATAAATACAGAATTTTTTGTTTGAATAAATAAAAATTCTTCTAAATGCTGCCTCACAAAAAATTACAGTATACAATGATGGAAAGAAATTAACAAAACTTTATAATTAGACAACAAGAATCAAAGCAGAATCCAACATCATTTTGCTGCAAGGTGGGAGGGGGAATCTCCCAAAACAAGTTAATAAATTGCAAGGCAGGTTAAAGCATTGAACACAATTAAATTTCTGAATGGTTACAAGGCACCTGGAGTAAAATCGTTATGTTTCCGTGTATGATATGAGATGCTTTGTTCGCGCTTGTGTTATGTGCATACTGTGCACCTTATGTGTAATGTGTCAATATATATGTAGGAGCTGCTGTACGAGCATCGTCACTGCTTGACAATTTGAATGGGTCGCATTACTGAAATCTAACTGGCTGGTAGAATGTTATATATGAGACACAAAGCCAATATGCAATTGAAAATCTCTGGACATCTAACAGATTCAAAGAAAAGAAAGATTTCTTATACCCATACCTCACAGAGAAGGCAACAATTTGCCAAGCACCTTGAAAGACTGTCAAGTGTCCATTAACACGAACATACATCCCATCTCTGTTGTAAAGCAAATTAAAAAAAGAATATATAAGAACCCCATAATGTCTTGGCTGCTTATTATATCTAGTATCTATAACAAAGCTAAAACTTTGAGACAGAACTGTTGATTTGATTGTGGGTGAAACTTACTCTATTTCCTGCATTTCTCTTGAGTCAAAATTCTCATTCACCCTGTCAAGAGAATAAACATGTAAGTAAACACGTTTAGCATAAAACATACTAGACTTATGTGGTATGTATAATATCTCAATTCTTAACTTACGTCGCTAAATTATACATTGCATTTGACACTGAAAAGCTGAGAAAGCTCCTCACAGCAATTCAAATTGTGATAATATAAACTGCGTCCAACTAAAAAATGCATATTTATTACCATCTTCGGCATTTGATTCGCCCAGTTCCATCGTCTACAGTGAAACCAACATCAGTGTTCCTTTCAGTTTTATCAGAAACCACACCAAGCACTGATACCTAAACCAACCAAGTACCATTAAAAGTTAGCAAAATTATAAAAAATAAAAAAAGCTTGAACATGTTAATTTCTCGTTTCATTCATGAATGTTATGAAAAAAAAAAAACAAGCAACCCAATATAAAAAAAAATATAATTACATTGGCCACATCTGCACCGCTTATTACAAAATTTGATTTTTCATCACTAGTCTGATGGGCATCGCTTATCTGCTTCACCGTCACATGAACTAATCCGAGCAAATCAACCAAACAGTGACTAGGATCGAAAGTGGCGGTATAAGTGATTTGATGTAATTTATATTGGAGATTTAGGAATACAGAGTCTTCCCTCCAATTTTTGTTTTAACTCTTTATTTTCCCGCTAAATCTGAATCTTATTTATTCTCCTACTCCTCAGCCCCAACTCGATTTGTTTCAGCGAGAGAACGGGCTAACAAGATAGCCTCTTTTGTCTCATGTCTTTTACCGTTTTACGTTGATGGCAGCCCAGCAGCGTATCTCAAAAATGCAAGGAATGGAAATTCGTTCCTCTTAAACACTGTTTATCTTCTTTCTCTCTCCTTTAAAACTCCAACTCAAGCTCCCAAAATCCTTCACATTTACTTCCATGGCTTCTCCACCAAGCTCACTCTGTCCCAAGCCCAGAAATTCCTCTATCGGCAAAGCAATCCTGATTACAATTTCTGGACTTGAGAGGAGGAGAGCTTTGCAAGCTCTCTACATCTCTTGCATCTCTTGCAAGCTTTCTGCATCTCTTATCTCATGGGATTTGGAATGGAAGATTACTGTTGGATTTAGAACCCGTTCCAACTAGGATGGGATTGAAGAAAAAAACCTTCCATGCAAAGCAGCTCAATGTCATAGTGGATGAAGCAAAGCCTTTGGGTTTTTGGTTCTCACCTTTATCAACTGCCGATGCGAAGGTATGTATGTCTGTTTCTGAGCATTTTTCATCGCGATTCAAAATTAAAAATGTTCCCATACTCCGAACGTCACCCTAATTCATGTCCTTCACATTCTTTATGGAAAAAAACTTCAACGTATTTGAAGATAAACAAGATCGTCTTACCTTCTATCTTAATAAATTTAGGTTTTCTATTTCTTCTTTGTGGTCACGATAATGTTGAATTTCGAAAAAAATTGGCAATGTTCATCTTTTGATGTGAACTCGTAAAGACACACAGTTGAGTTCAGAGTGTTTATGCTAACAGAAACAGAGCACACTTGGAAACCCCCAAAAAAGTCAATGTTTGAAGGTTGTCATCATTTGCTTGTTCAATTTATGGCCTTAGGGGGTGGCTAGATGCTAATTCTTTGTAGCTAACCAAATTAAATATTATGAACCTAACCTATGATCTTGTGATATCCAATATATATCTTCCTTGTATTACTTGCTGGTTTGTCTAATTGGTTGTGTAGTCTTTTGTTTGATATTCTTATCCTTGTGTTGTAGTATTTGGGTTTTGACAGTATCCATGTGTTTATCAAGCTTAAACAATGGAACACAGAAACAATGACGACGAATGCAAGAGAACTGTGGGTTTAACTAATGGTAATGAAATCACTGGTATTGAAATTGAGATCTATAATTATAGTTTATTTTGTTTGATGCCTTACTCTTCAGCTAGCTTCTGCTCTGCTCATGTTAGAACATCATAATCTGTCTCCCAACTTATATGCATCCTTTTTGGAAAAATATAATACTTACATTCATCCTTTCGATTATCTGATGCTGCAAATGAAGTTAAAGAAAGGTCTAGAGACCAAAGACAACCTCTTCTAGGGGAGCCTAAATGTGTAATATGTAACCGTTATGGTGAGTATATATTCGAAAAGATAGATGATGACATTTGCAGTTTAGAACAGTGGCGGACCAAGAATTCTTTTTCGAGGGGGTCAACCGTAAATGACCATAATCCTTTATTAGCATTCTAAAAAATTTATCTTGCAATTATTCAGATTAAAAAATAGATGAGTCTGAAGATTGTTTAGAAATTTTTGAAATTAAAATTAGAGATTATTTCATTTGATTGAGTTTTATGATTACATTAATGCTATCGAATGAAAATTAGAGTCAATAAGAATTTGTTATAAGCAATTTTTAATGAATTTTGAGTTACAAAAGTATATTTATCAATATTAATAAGCATAAAATACTATCTTGATACTGTATTTTGATATAAATTTTATTTTGGCTGCTTTGTTTAGGGTACTTCTTTGATCGAAAGCCTAAATGGCAAGCCACAAGCCGACCTACTAGGCAAGCTAGTTTATGCGCTTGCTTACTCGATATTATGTTTTAGACGGGAAGCTTTAGAAAGTTTAATCTTCGAACTAATATCATAGTCGAGAATGATTTGTCTAATTTATACAGTGTGTTTCTAAATATACTTTAAATAATTTCTATTTATTTTTGTTAAAATAATTACTAAATATTCAATAATCTATTTAGAATTATAAAAACATTATTACTACTAAAATGATTTGTTAATTATTAAAAAAATTAAATGAAAAAGAAAAAAATACATATAATGTACTGTTATTGTTTAGTTTAATTATAATGTCCAAGTGACATTTATGTAGTATTTGTTTCAACTTTCTCTTGACACATATATGGAGATGAAACAACTTCGGATGATAACCTAAGTATAAATTCTAAAATTCAAGTAAAGCAAGTTAGCTACTGCAAACTTTCTTCCTTTTATTGTTCTCTGCTTCCTTCTTTGCTCTGCTTGCTCTCTGCCACATCAATAACCTCCCTGATTCTTCTCCCTACGTCTTCATCTAAAAAAATAACATCCTAATTTAGAGTCACTGCAACCATAATACTCAGACTTTTTTCTGTCTTTCTTATCTGTTGTTCTTTCCCATAAGAAAATAAAGAACGGGATAAGAAGCCCCCCTCATTCTTCTCCCTTTGTCTTCATCTAAAAAAAATAACATTTTAATTCAGAGTCATCACCACCACAATACCCAGACTTTTTATGTCTCTCTTATCTGTTGTTCTTTCCCATAAGAAAATAAAGAACAGGATAAGAAGCTTCCCTGATTCTTCTCCTTTCGTTTTCATCTAAAAAAAATACATCTTAATTCAGAGTCACTGTCACCACAATACCCATACTTTTTCTGTCTTTCTTATCTATTGTTCTTTCTTATAAGAAAATAAAGGACGGGATAAGAAGCCCCAAGGCAAAGTAAGTCCAATTATATCCATCATTCAAGCATCTTAATTTCCTCTTCCCTTGAATTTTCCCACTCCTAAAGCCGGATCATGGAGAAGAGAAAAGTTGATTGTTCTTTGTTGTAGTGAGGAGGAGCCTAGCTTCAACTTTTTAAATTTTTGTCTCTAAAATTAATTTTATAGATGAATTTTCTAACATACCCAAAGGCAAGCTTTTTAGGATTGGAGGGTCAATTTCCAACCTCTATGGCTCTATGTTCAATATTCTAGTGATGAGGGGGTCAAGTGACCCCTCTTGGCCTAAGGTGGATCTGCCACTGGTTTGGAATGTAAACAAATTGTTCTATGCAGGGTTACCAACACCTAATTGCCAACCAACCTCCTACCTCCCAAAAGATTACCTGCTACTGATGAGTGCTTTTATGTTAGAGATTCTGGTGGTCAATCAGGATCCCTATTCTTATCTAGTGACTAGACTGAATTACTTAGAACAATATTTGAAATTAATGTGAAGGGAGACTTTGTTTCGGCACCCATATTTGGGCTTACAAGAGATGCAAGAGAGCTTGCAAAGCTCTCCTCCTCTCAAGTCCAGAAATTGCAATCAGGATTGCTCTGCCAACGGAGGAATTTCTGGGCTTGGAAGATGGAGAGTTTGATGGAGAAGCCATGGAAGTAATTGTGGAGGATTTTAAAGGGTTAAGTTGGAGTTCCAGAGGAGAGAAAAATAAGATGAATAGTGTTTAAGGGCATTTAAGAAAAGAAACAATATTTTTAACAGTGTCAAACACGAAATCCGTTAAATAGTGCAACAGACCTAATGTTGCACCAATTCCTGGTGCAAAGTGGAACGAATTTTCGTTCCTAATGCATCTATGGTAAATAACTTTTTTTTTGTCTAAACTATGAGTACCACTGGGGCAGATAAGAGAGGACGAGAATCTGGCCCCGGGGGATGCCAATCTTGATGAGGTTGTGGCCTCTTACTTGAATGTTCAAGCTGGGGAGTGGAGGGTGGACACCCTGGTGGGTAGAGTTCCTACCAGTGAACTTCAGTTGATAAGTGATATGCCCATGGGTGATGGTTCGGGACAGGATCGATTAATTTGGCCTGCTTCCAAGGATGGAGACTATACTGTGAAATCAGGATATCAATGGTTGAGATCTAGGGCTTTGCGCATCACCAATATTCGACCTTCATCCTCGCATATCATACCAAAGGAAACATGGAACATGATCTGGAGCATCAAGACCATCCCAAAGGTTCGGGTTTTCCTTTGGCGTGTCTTAAAGCGCTGCAACCCTACTCGTGGCAATTTGTTTAGGCGTCATCTGGGCCCATCCCCCTTATGCCCCGTCTGCTCAGAGGAAGAGGAAACTGAGGAGCACATGCTTTTACAGTGCCAGGGTGCTCGAAGTGTTTGGTTCGGGTGTGTACTGGGCTATTCGTTCCACCCGGCTACTATAACCACTTTTGAGGATTGGATCTCTCGGGCTTACTCTCATTGCTTGTCGCGGGACTCTGATAAAGTTTGGGTGCTCTCTGTCATTGCCTTCACATGCTGGTCTATCTGGAAGGAGCGTTGTCGTGTAGTTTTTGAGGGGTCTACCTTTAACCCTCGCAGGGCTTTGCATGAGGGAGCAACTCTCCATCGGGATTATTGGGCATCTTCTGTACCACCTGGACCTCGGAATGCTTGTGTCACTGAGGTAATGGGTGATGGGCTAGTTTGGTCCCCTCCTTCCTTTTCGGAAATGAAAATCAATGTGGAGGCTTCTTGGCTTCCCTCTTCAGGTCAGGCTGGTCTCGGTGTGGTTGCAAGGAACACGGATGGAAAGTTTGTTGCTGGGTGCTGTCACACTCGCAAAACTAGCTCTACTATTGAGGCCGAGGCGTGGGCTTTGCTGGAAGGTGTAAACCTTGCGAAAAGGGAGGGTTTTCGGCGGGTTATTTTCGAATCTGACTCTATGGAACTTATACAGGCCGTCAATGGCGCCGTCAAGAAAGGAAGATGGGAAATCTTCCCTATCCTGTCTCGTATCAGATCAAGTACTCCTTTCTTTGATTCTGTGATCTTTCATTGGGCGAATCGCTCAGCAAATATGGCAGCTGATGTCTTAGCCACTCATGCACGCCGGTTGATGTGCAGTGAGATCTGGATTGATCGCCCTCCATCGTCCCTAGTGCACGTGCTTTCTCGTGATGGCTTGCCCTGCCCTCCGCCCAGCTGATGTCTGTTCCTTGTGGCCTTGCAGTTAATTTTTCTTTGCTCTTTTTTCTGCGTTTGTGTCCCTCTTTTGCTGTTTTTCTGTTGTATCCTGGACCAAAAAAAAAAAACTATGAGTACCACTTTAAATCTCACATTTTATATCTCACATATTTGACATGACATCTGACATGACGTTCAATGTCATAATTCTCATTTTTCTATCTCAAGCTAAAGATAAACATAAAAAATAAAATTAAACATTAAAATAAGTTAAATTTATACAAAATTATAAACCTTAAAAATGCAATTGCTCTCTCCTTCCTCTATCTCTCCCTCTCAGCAACGCATCTTCCATGTAAACCTTTTCCTACCTTTTAGAAGAAACCACATTGAAGATTGAGGTTTTGTAGTTAAGTGGTAAGATGCATAGTTCAAGATTAGAAAAAGTGGGGCTAAGTTATACAGATCAGTAGCGAGAAGTTTGAAGGGCCAAAGACAAAAAGGAATTCCCATGATAGTGAGAACTTTGTGAGGAACTTGATGTTTTGTTGGGAGAGGGAGAAAGAAAGGTAGGATAGAACAATTGAATTCTTAGGGATTATGATTTTGTATTTTAATTTAATTTGTTTTAGTTTCAATTTCAATTTCAATTTATAGTTTGATATAAAAAATTTAGGATGATGACATATAACGCATGTCAGATGCCAATACAAAATGTTGGATTTAAGATGATATCCATTGCTCGTTTTAATTTTTTTTTTTTTAAATACAACTATATTGTGATTTGGGTTGATCATCGTCACTTCAGGGCATTGAACGTGAAAGTTGAAACTTCAAACCATGGGGCTTAATGCATGGTGCACTTGACCACGAGGCTAGGAAGATGAGTCCTTTGTACAGTGACATTGGAGAAAGTGATATATGAGTATATTTCTCGTTCTTCGTAATATTAAGTGATATTTAAAATATCCTATTATAATCAAGAAAAATATCCCATTATAATGAAGAAAAATATCAAGTACTTATTTCTAAACCACTTAACTATCTAGTTATCTACAATCCCTTATCATTATTGTAATTAAACAGACAAATGCAATTGAGTAAATTGTGGCCTGGTGCCATTTTTTTTTATTCATCAAATTACGTTCCAATCGAAATATACATCTCAAAAGCTAAAAACAGAAAATATTTATTGACCCGAAAGAAAAAAAAAAAAAAACTATGTGGGTGGCCATCGTTCACAGAATTATATAATATAATATCCATTTTCCCACTAATTTTTCATGTCGTTGCTCATTTGCTCTCTTATTCCTCGTTCCCTCGACCACTCGCTCAAGCTCGCCACCTCCGCCCACAGAGAGCAGAATTCATGGACTTCCTCTGTGTAAATTGCATAAGTTCGGCTCCATTTCCCGCCAAGAATCTGAGCTCGAGAGCTCACACTGTTCCGAGCCACAGAAATGGGCTGTCGCAATCTCCGCCGTCGTTTGACTACAGGTTTCGAATACGAAGAGGCAAAAAACCGTTTCGGTTCCGAGTTTCGAACGAAGCCTCGTCCGCAATTGAAACGCGCAGGACAGATGGGGAGAGCAGGTTGGGGCAATTCACCAAACCTAGCGCAGCTATGGAGCAGCTTGACTTCGAACGCGGCGTATGCGTGCCTTTTCGCAAGTATACTCCCGAAACAGTATGAAATTTAGCTCTAGTTTACTGAATTTCTCTTATAATCTGTTCGTATCTTTCAATTTTTATGTGGAGTTGTATCTTACGTCAGAATATGACATGTTGTTTGGGGCATATTGTTGATAGTGGAAATTTGGATGTGACGGGATGCAAATGACTCAAGCCAGTTGGATTTCATCTGGCTTTTTATGTTTCTAAACTGAATTTGTGTTTAACTTCGGGAGAATTTGATGATCATCTAGTTCAATAGTCGGATGATTTTATTTGTTGTTGTTGTTGATATCTATAGGCACTTGTACTCAGTAATCTTAATTTGGCATGGATTTCATGTTGTTGTGTATAATTAGGTGAGGAGTAAGGTGTTAGAATCCAGAGGGGCAATTGTGTCGCTTCTTTCGCGAGGCGTAGAGATTGTGTGGAGTTTGGGGTTCTACTGGTCTACCTTAACGTACGACAATTTCATTGGAAGGGACGAAGAAGTTGTGCCATTTCGAGCTCGGCAGCTTAGGAACCTCCTTTGTAATTTGGGGCCTTCTTTTATCAAAGCCGGCCAGGTTTGAACCTCACTCATGTGATTGATAGCATACTGTCTTTGGTGACATATTTCAGTTTACTTTCATTGGATTAACTGCAACACAACTTTGTCATAGGATATAGGAGTGTAGCAAACTAATGCAGTAACTGTAAGTTTGTTAGGATATGAGTAGGAGACACCTAGCATATAATAAATAGAACGAAGGGAAAAAACTTATTGTGGTCAATCCTATGCATTTGGATAAAGATTTCTGAGATTTATATAGAACTGATTTATATTGTTTGAATAAATTCAATGGTTTCTATGGGCTATTCAAATAGATGTCTGAAAACTTAGATCAATTTGAAAAGAATAAAATTATTCTGTCATATTATTCAGATTGGAACTTCAGCGGTAGCATGAAGCATCACAGTGGAAAGTTTCTCTTTTAATACCAATTTGAAATTGTATTGTACTCGGTGATTGAATTTTTAAAGTATATATTTGCTCAATTAAACACATGTCTGATTTCACCCATGTGATTTAAAGGTTCTTGCGAACAGACCGGATATTATCAGAGAAGATTATATGAATGAACTTTGCATTCTTCAAGATGATGTTCCTCCCTTCCCCAATCAGGTAAAACTCATTTCACTAGAAAATAAATAAATAATAAGAAATTGTTTGTACTTGCGTGTATTTGAGACGAGACACTATTATTGTGTGGGATTTAGATAACGTGGCTTGACATTGGCTCAGGTTGCCTTTGACATAATAGAAGAGGAATTGGGCCGACCCCTAGAAGCTGTTTTCAGCAAAATTTCATCCCGAACAATAGCAGCTGCTAGTCTAGGTCAAGTTTACCGAGCTACATTGCGTGACTCTGGCGAGGAAGTTGCTATTAAGGTTTACCTAATGGCATTTTTTAGGTCATTAACAGCTCCACAGATATTATGTTTCAACTGATGAAAGCATTACTGTGGCAAAAATAATGAAAAATATCTGAAATTTGTTTTTGTTACTTATAGGTCCAAAGGCCGGAGATAGAACCTATAATTTACCGGGATCTTTTTTTGTTTCGTACTCTTGCTTCATTCTTAAATGGAATCAGTCTACAAAAACTAGGTTGCAATGCTGAGCTGATTGTTGATGAATTTGGCGAGAAGCTTTTGGAGGAGCTTGATTACACTTTGGTACCTTTCAGACCTGCGCTATATAAGCACAAAAATTGGACTTTGCTGGCATTATATATATGCATGTTGCTTCATTATCACCATCACTAATGTTGCAGTTTGAACTGCCGCTGTCATAGCATTTTTCTTTTGACCTTTTCAATTACTGCTGAAAATCTGTTTCCTCTAATACAGGAAGCCCGCAATATTGAAGATTTTCTTGTGAACTTTAAAGGTGATCCTACTGTAAAAATTCCACGGGTTTACAAACAGCTTTGTGGTACACGTGTTCTAGTGATGGAGTGGATTGATGGTATTCGGTGCACTAACCCACAGGTATAGTTGTCAAGATAAACAAGCTACTTTAAAGCAACACGACAATATATCATATCTATATTAATAATATTCGGCCATGTATTTTAGGCTATTAAAGAAGCTGGCATTGATGTAAATGGGTTCTTAACGGTTGGAGTCAGTGCTGCATTGCGGCAGCTGCTAGAATTTGGGTTGTTCCATGGAGATCCACATCCGGGAAATATTTTTGCCATGCGTGATGGACGTATTGCATACGTGGACTTTGGGAATGTTGCTGTCCTTAGTCAGGTAAAATATGTAGTTCAATAAGATTTAACTCGAATATGATTATGAAAGTAGATAAGAATTCTGTTTCTTTTATCTTCAGTAGCTAGGCACTGCCATGCTTCATTTCTTTTGCTGTTGGGTTTAATGGAAAAAAATAATATACTGCCTGTAAATAGGATGCCTCTCCACTGCAAATGTGGCCAACGTATAAAGATGTTTAACTTTCACTTTGTACATAGTCTTGTCATATACTCATGTAAACTCAAAATCGTCAATCTATTCTTCTTGTGGCTGTGTGGGTTAACATAGTAACCATGCATACATGACATGTCAAAAACAGCCCAGCCACCAGAACTTGTGCATTTCAGTAGTCTATATGAAAAATAAGAATGTATCTATGATTTTATATCTGTTATTTTTCTATTATGCTTTAGTTTTTCGTACTTTCCTTGGCCTGGATATTGATCTATCATTTATTTTTCAGCAAAATAAACAGATTTTGATTGATGCTGTTGTCCATGCTGTAAACGAGGATTATGTTGAGATGGCTAATGATTTCACCAGACTTGGCTTCTTGGCTCCTGGAACTGATGTATCTCCTATTGTTCCCGCTTTAGAATCAATATGGCAGAACTCTGTTGGAAAAGGACTGTCTGACTTTAATTTTCGAAGTGTTACAGGTATTTTCGTGTCCTCAAATTTTGATGTTTATTTCAGTTTTCTTTTTTTCCTCTGGAAGTCTGCAATCAACTTTGCTTTAGAGGGCATGAAGGTTGGGAATGTACTTCCCTTTTCTATATTACACATTGTGTTTAGAATCGTCTAATCCTCTTGTTCATTTGGGACACATGATGTCTGAAGTACAATTTATTAGGAAGGTAAGACTCCCTAGTGTGTGAAGATGACCACTAGCATAGTTGTAAAGTTACTTGGCATCATTCAATGTGCCGGCCCCCTCTCACCAGGAAGGGGATAGATTGACAGAGAGCTATCTCATTTTGTTTTTTAGTAACCCCTAAAAGAATACAAATTATTTTTGTTATGATATTTTCATTTTCTGGAAAATAACAAGAGTAGGCTAAACGGTGGAGTGAAGGTATCTACTGAAAAGCCAAGGTTAAGGACGAGTTGATCTTAGTTATCTCATATTATGATTTTACCAGTTGGCTGGATAAGATTTTAACTGGAAACTATAACAATGCTCTTGCTCTAGCTTACTTTTCAAAGTTTTAAATTTTAAACTGGGGTACCTGGTAATATTGGCAGTTACCTGATTCTTATAATTGAACATTAAATCAAATTCACTTTGCATGTGGGAGTGTGTATATTTGTATTTATGTAATTTTAGAGCTAATTATATCCTATTTAGGTATGATTTAGTTCGTGTAGGGTTTTCTGATGCTGTTAAGGAAAGAGATAATTGTGTTTTTTAGTTCCTTTTGTTTTACCTTTTTTAATGTAGTTTATAACGTACACTGATTTCTGCTGGCTCTGCAGGGAAGTTTAACCAATTAGTCTACAACTATCCTATCCGTATCCCAGAGAGGTTTTCGCTTGTCATTCGTTCTTTATTGACGCAAGAGGGAATCTGTTTTACTTTGCAACGAGACTTCAAATTTCTTGAGGTAAGGACTGATCTTTATTTTTTTGTGATTTGATTTTTCTAGATATCATATCTTTTAATTGACAAAGTTAGGCTTGTAGAATTATTCTCTTATAGACCATAAAACAACCCATTTTTTTTTCAACGTTAACCTTGATTTGTGCATACTAAATGCTATGATGGAGAGCCTGCCATGTTACAGTTAGAACCTCATTTCGCATGTACGAATTTGTTATGGGCTGATAGCCATCTGTGTTTGTGACATGCTTTCTTCCCCATTACTATATTTTGACATTATTTGGTCAAATAGGTTGCTTATCCATATGTGGCAAAGCGCCTTCTAACAGATCCGAATCCAGCTCTACGTGAACGCCTCATACAGGTTCGTGAAAAGCTTTTGTGTATTTAAATCATATCTACATATGTTCAAGAAAAGAGAGGGAACTTACTCTTAGGCTGTGTTTGGATAATGAACCTCAAAGAACCAAGGATTTAGATTATATGAGTTAAAACTGAGGAACTTTAAAGTATGAAGGGATTTCAAAATAATATGCAATACATTTAAATGGATTAGTAGGTAACACCTATACTTCAGAAATCCCTTAAGGTTTTGTCATGCTCGTGCATGTGTTCCCTTCTTAGCTATTCAACTAGTTACTCACAATCACTCTAGTCAATTGTTGGTACATTCCTTGGTACTTTGAAGTTCCTCATCCAAGCATACCCTTAATGAAATGAGCAAGGTTGCGCATGGGAACAGCTATGTTTTGTTTTGGGGAATTTCCTGATTAGCCATGAAAAAGCTTTTGTTGTAACTCATAAACAAACCAATTATCATAAAATGAGTCATTCATTCATCAAATATTCAAATTTTGGACATTACCTCTATATCTTGGTCAAACCACAATTCTCCCTTGGTTTCTAAATACCTTTCTTTGGTTGATGTCACCAATTTCTTCTAATTCTTCTTTCTACTATATTATTATGTCAATTTGCCGTGCCCAAGAATCATCAACCATAACTTGTTTAAGAAATTGAAATCCTTTAATAATAATGTGCTTCTGTTCTTAGGTACTATTTAAAGATGGTGTTTTCCAGTGGAAGCGGCTAGAAAACCTCATTATTCTTGCCAAAGAAAACGTGACCAAGATGAGCAGCAATCCTGCATTCCAAGCAACCGATATGTCTGTATCTGCTCATGACTTTCTCACCAGTTTTTTTTGTTTTCTGCTTGGAAGTTCAAGACTGTATTTTCTTTGGCTATGTTGTGCAGGCAAGGCTCAAGCTTGCAAGTTAGTAGGAAACTGGACCTCACAGACACCATCAAGGATGGAGCTCGCCTTTTCATTTTTGATGAAGGAATTCGTAGAAAGCTTCTTCTTGCTTTGACGGAAGATTCAAAGCTTCACATTGAAGAGGTATGGAAATCCGAGATAAACTTCTCTTCTTTTTCCCTCGAAAACCTTTAGAACTCAGTTTTGACCAGCAATGTTGTCAATATCTCTTCTCTGTATACAGCTTGTGGATGTCTATAGACTTGTTGAAGATCAGATAGACATACCCTCCGTCGCTGTGGAAGTAGCCCGAGGTAAAATCTTCATTCAATTCCTTTTTACCTAAGAGTGTCGTTTATCGACCTTATCTTTTATGAAACAAACCCTACACATGTCTCACTTATATCGGCAGGTTTCCATTTTGCTTCCGAGTTTAATTTCTCAATTTTTTTTCAAATGTATTTGCAGACTTTCCGACTGTTGTGCGCGATTTGATGCTTTCATGGAGTGAGTCAGTTTTATCTGATAGATAGATGAAGAAGTTCGGAGTTGGGCTGCAAGAACACACAAAACTAGTTACCTTACGAGTATTATACGGCACGAATCTTTACACCTAACGCCGTTTTATTGACGGCATCAACATCAACCTGTTGCTTCATGTTGTATGTATATAAAAAACGTTCACTGCATCTGTATATGAACCATTACTTGGTATAGAAAGTTATCAGCAAATCAATTGCAGTTTTTGGGGCAAACCACGAAACTCTTCCTTTGAACCTTTTTTTTCCCTTCCTTCTTCCGATTGCCTTACATTTTGAAACTATTTGTTAGTTTACATGTTCCACATGGACAATAAGTGGGATACAATAAAAAGCAAGATGGAGCTCAATTACATTCATAAACAATACAATTTTAACGGAAAGAGTGCAACAAAGAAACCCTTCAATATTCGTAGATCGTGGCCAGTAAAATGGAGCTATGAGAGTAATTTCACAACCTCTTCACAATTTTTCTGAGTAACTAATGAATAAATTAATTTAAATTTAACTCAATGCATTTTTCACAAATACGGTGAAAATCCCGTCATGTATGGACCGGTAAAGGAGAGTTTTTATTTTTATTTCATCTTTTCTTCCTCGTTTTATATTAAGGAAGCTCTCCCTTCAATTTCCTCCTTAATATCCAGTCCAGTACCAAGCGACAGAAAACGAAGAAGAAGAGGAAGAACATCTTGTCCCTTTCTCTGCGCTACTTCTGCACCAGGTAAACCCTAATTCTTCGTAGGAAGCATTCACATACATCGAATTTTAATGCGCGCGCTACTGTCTGCTTGTTGATTTCTTCAAATTACTTTTGTTGGATGTTAATTCGGTGGCGAGTGCTGCGAATTTGACTGATTTCCCCTCTCAAATAGCTCATTCGCCATGAATGTGTAATTAACTAGTTGTTTCAACTTCGCTGCATATGCTTTTTATTTTCTCTTGGTTGCTTCAATTTTTGGTGTTTCAGATTCTCATTCGTTTTGGATAACAGAGCATCTTACTTTGATATTATAGACTGATCATTTATGTTCTGTATGGTAGGTCCAGCTTTATTCATGTGGGAGAAAGACCGAGTACCATACTCCATAGCTCGAACTCGAAATTCTTCAATAGTTTAACATTGATAAGGATTGTTGTTTATTAGAAAAAGCTCACATTATTGAAACAACCCTTTGTTGGGGTTGCGCAGTGCATTCATCTGCTGGGTATGCCCCTGATTGTTTCTTTTGTGTGGTTATCTAATGCTTGCCTTTCTGTATGTGTTTGTTTGAGCCATTTGTTTCCATAGGATCATGCCTCGTAAAGTAAACTATGGAATTGATTATGATGACGCTTATGATGTCTATGACGATGATGATTATGACTATGATGGTGGTTCCAGCATAGAAAAGAATGGTCAGTGACTCTTTCACTGGAATTTATTTCATTGTTTCATCTTGACTTTTCCTTATTAGTCTTCCGTTACTCTTAGTAGCTTGCCCTTACAAAGTTGCCATTGGTAGACAAAGGCTATTTGGTAATGTGCTGAAATTTTATATTTCATAGTGTAGAAGAGTGGGAATTTTACATGCTTTGAAGTAATTTTTCCCTTACTTCTTTTTCTTTTTTTATACGATGTTAATAGCTTCAGTTATCCATTTAGCTGGTTCATTTTTCAAAAGAACGCAAAAAGATGTTGGCACGTCCAATTTATTGAAAATCTCATATGACGACACTACCTTGCAATCTCAAAAATGTTATGATTGTAAAATGTCAATATCAACAAATTCGTATTCGTTTTTCAATACTAATAAACAGCCTTATATATGAAGCCGTAATGCGGAGGTAGTAGATCTTAACTGTTATACAAAATGCTGAACATGACATTGCTCGTACAGGCAAAACACTTGAACCAAAGCGGGAAACTGAAAGGCCTAAGGTCTGGCGTTGCTCCATTTGCACATATGATAATGACGAGAGTATGTCTGCATGTGACATTTGTGGGGTTCTTCGCAACCCATTGGTTAAAAGCAATGGTGATAAGAAAACAGGTAAGAAGTGTATTCTAGGCTCCTAGAAATCGAATTTCTGAGCTCTACTATATGAGTTATTTTTCCTGTTTCTAGGAGTTGTGTGTGACAAAGACACTTCTTTCCTTTTGCTCTCCCTTTTTTTTTTGGCTAGATAGGAAGAATTTGTTTGTATATCTTGGTATGGGGAAGGATATCGTGTTTAGTCTCATTTTCATTTGAGGCTACCCTTTGGCCGATCTCATCTGTTTCAGGAAACAATTACTACATTAGTGTCCTTGTTTTCAGGTTGCTTTGCAATATTATTGACTCCTATAAAAAAAAATTAAAAAAAATAAAGTTCATTGCCCTTTTTTAGAGTAGATCTCTTCCATGCAGTTGAAGGCAGATGCAAAGATTCTGGAACATCCTTAATGGCCAAGTCTCTTTTTGCATCATTGCCGCACTGGATGCCCAGACAGGCTGTACTATTTCATCAGCAGAAAGATGATCTTGTGATAGAAGAGGGCAATAACTTCCAGCTTGGGGATTTCCAAGGACCTATTCATGAATTCCATAATGCTTTTAATATTCATAGAAATGACCATATTAATATAGGTCTGCACCCTTTCCAAAAGATTATGTAAAGTAGAATCAGACCATCACCATTTTCACAGTTGAGAGATGCTTTTTAGTCCAAGCATTCAACTATCTTTTGCTTCTTAAAAAAATTCATTAGATATTATTCTCAAATATATTTGCTGAGTTCTAACTTTACTGTGTCAATGGTACAGCTCCTTTCAAGTTTGATGTTCCATCTCCAGATGCCTTGGTTTCCAATGGATTGTGGTCCACCAAAAGAGGTTCAAAAGGTATCATTTTCATTTTATGTCTGAGTTCTATTGTGACTGTACTTCTCATTTTTTTGTCACAACTTCCAGTCCATAAGAAAGTTCCCATATTTTATAGTAACTTATGGAGAGCGCTATAGGAATGCTAAATTTAGATTTAGAAGTTTTTTATAATATAAGGTTAGTTAATACAGGCTTATGATATAAGAGGTGTGGAAGTTCTTGCCCAGCCTGCACAAAAATTTGCATGCATGCTGGTTTAAATTTTTCTGGGGTCTTCATAATGGAATTCTGTCATTCCTTTGATTGATAAACTGCTTAATTTGATTGGTTCTGGACTGATTAAAAACATGCTACCCCGACTGATTGCATAAAATGCTTGCCTAGAAGTGGTTCTTGTAATCGTCTTTATTTCTGAAGATTACATGCTATATCGGTCATTTTTCTATAATTTATTTTATTATCCTTTTCTGAAAGTAAATGTTTGACTTGATTCCTGTTTTTTTACATGCAGCCAGTGTTAGTGACTTAAAAACCTCAAGAGTTTCCTCGAAGGTTGCTGATAACAGTGGTGCAGTTAGTGTACAATCAGATAGCTCATCTGCAATGGCACAAAAAAGCAAACAAGATAGATTAGATGAGGAAAACGAATTGGAGAATCAGACAGTTAGCTATCACCATGGAAAACAAGACAATGGTAAATTTTCAGACAGTTCTGCATCGCAGCCAACAAGCAGTCTTGACAATGTGGATGAGGGCAGTTCTTCTATTATTAGGGGCAAGCTGCAGAGTGCTGCAAGTGGCTTGAGAGCTATTTCTTTGGATGCTCGATCTGGATCTTCTAATAGTGTTGATGTTAGAGGATCTAATTCACAAGCAGACTATAAACCTGAAAAGTGGATGCTCCCCGACCAAGCTGTAGATACACTGACTCAACTGAATCTTGCAATAGTAAGCCACTTGATTATGGTGTTAGAATCCTACTATTACTACCGTTACTACTACTTGATAGGAAATGAAGCCAATTTTTAATTTACTTATTGTTGTAGGTTGGTCATGTTGATTCTGGAAAATCAACACTCTCTGGTAGACTGCTCCATCTTTTAGGAAGGATATCTAAAAAAGAAATGCACAAATATGAGAAAGAGGCGAAGTTACAGGTAATCTCATATGAATTCTTTAATGGAGTGCTTTAATACCTGAATATTATGTTTACCGTGGGTTCATGATTTACTCAGGGAAAGGGCTCCTTTGCATATGCTTGGGCACTGGATGAGAGTGCAGAAGAAAGGGAAAGGGGGATAACCATGACAGTGGCTGTTGCATATTTTGATTCAAGAAAATATCATGTTGTTGTGCTTGACTCCCCTGGACATAAAGATTTTGTTCCAAACATGATATCTGGGGCAACACAAGCTGATGCAGCGATACTTCTCATAGATGCTTCAGTTGGTGCATTCGAAGCTGGTATGGATGGTAGCAAGGGACAGACAAGGGAGCATGCACAACTTATCAGAAGTTTTGGTGTGGATCAGATTATAGTTGCTGTTAACAAGATGGATATTGTTGAGTACTCAAAGGATCGATTTGATTTGATCAAACACACACTTGGAACATTTCTCCGTTCCTGTGGGTTTAAAGATTCTTTTGTGTCTTGGATTCCATTGAGTGCCATGGAAAATCAGAATTTGGTGACAGCTCCTTCTGATGTTCGCATGTCTTCTTGGTGAGTTTGCTTGCTTTTATCTATTTATGATCATTACAGGTGATGGATATGAGAAGGAAAAAATAAGCCTAGAAATATAGTTTATTCATTTAGTTTTAGAATTTGGCTTTTAGTTTACTTTATGCTTTTTATAAATTATATTACAAATTGGGGTCTAATTAATCGGGTACTCTAGCATGTATCTTTGTTGTTGTTTTGGAATGTACCCCCCTCTCATATGATCTTCATCTTTTTATTTATGAGAACCGTTTAGGGCCCCATATGAACAATCCATGTTTATTAGGGCCCCATATGATGCTAGCCTATGTTCATCTTTTAAAAGGAATTTGTCTTAAAATCTTGAAAAATTTGGGGACTTTTTCTTTATGTGCAGCTGATAATGCAAGTGTGAAATAGTCTGAGGTAACTGAAATGCAGGTACCATGGACCTTTCCTGTTGGATGCAATTGATTCCCTCCAACCACCCACACGAGATTATTCAAAGCCGCTGCTCATGCCTATATGTGATGTCATTAAGTCTTCTTCACAAGGCCAGGTCTCTGCTTGTGGTAAATTGGAAGCAGGAGCCCTACGAAGTGGATTCAAGGTATATTGGCCGGTAGTATTAGAGGTCATTGTGAGTAACCTAACTAAACGTTGGTCATTACCCAAATTGATGGTTCATCGAATCAGTTATGTAAAATAACAATGCACACACTATAGTTACATATTATATGTATATGGGAATATGTTCTCTTACCAGACTGGTTGGTAATCCACGCCATCGACCAGGTGGATGCTTGTTTGAAACTTTGAAGGAAATTTCTAAATAACGAGTCTGACAAGAGAACATTATTCTATGTATGAAGTATGAACACATGGCTGAAAAACAGTTGTGTGAACATCGTCCTATGTTCTTGCCATTGGATTTCACTTCAACTGTTTATACTTGTAGAACGCTTTATTTCTCTTTGCGTTTGGTTGACAATTCAATTGGTTGTCCGTGTCTTTTTAGTAAAGGCTCATATGGCTCATGCATATTCAAATGCAATTCTCTGGCATTCAAGTATATATAAGTCAACATTTCATGTGCTTTGCCATTTTTGTATCTATTTTTCTTTTCTTTTTGGTACTAATTTGAGTTAATGTGTAGGTTATGATTATGCCTTCAGGGGAATTGGGGACCGTACGCTCTCTAGAACGTGACTCTCAGGCGTGTGCAATTGCGAGAGCTGGAGACAATGTGGCTGTCACTCTGCAGGGCATTGATGGAGGTCATGTGATGGCAGGAGGTGTACTCTGTCACCCTAGTTTTCCAATTGCAGTTGGCAAACACTTGGAATTGAAGGTGCTTGTTTTGGATGTTACAACCCTGATATTAATTGGCTCTCAGGTTTGTATTTGGTTTGCTCTACAAATTACTCTACTTTTTGCACCATTGTCATTTTATGGAAACCATTATAATCTGTGACTGGAATGAGCAGTTGGAATTTCACATACACCATGCAAAGTCGGCTGCGAGAGTTGTGAAAATATCGGCATTACTTGATCCAAAGACTGGAAAAGTAGCAAGAAAGGCTCCTCGATGTCTTACTGCAAAGCAGAGCGCTGTTGTAGAGGTGAAAAAAATCAAAAACCCTTCTTCTGTTAAATCTTCAGGTCAATTGTATACTTTGGTAGCAATAGTAAGCATTTCTTCATCCTTTCCTGCTCTTATTTCAGGTAGTTTTGCAAGAGCCAGTTTGTGTGGAAGAGTTCTCTAAATCTAGAGCCCTTGGAAGGGCGTTTTTAAGGGCATTAGGAAGCACTATCGCTGTTGGCATTGTAACCCGGATAATAGAGGATCAAAGATAGTTTATTCACAGTTCCGGCTGTGCTGCTGGGAGAATCTGATCAATTGGCCGGTCATACACACTCATACTGTCACACGATGGGGGTTCCGGCTGAGGAGTTGATTTTGGTAGGGGTGGTTTATTTTGGGGTCTGAGTGTTTCTTTGATTGGAAATTTTGGGTTTGGTTGTTGTATGTGCATTAAGCAGACACGTCTCGAAACTTCATATACACATCACAATCGCATGTACACCACACGTCAAATGGTCTGTGCCTGTGCCTTAAGAGGCCTTGGGAAATTTGTAAAATCTATTTCTTCAAACTTTCTTCCTCCTCTCATTTTCCTTTTCCCAATAAAAAAAACAATAATAATGAGAATGAAATTTCTGAGATCTCTGAGATTTCAAGTAAGGTGATTTACTCGTAGTAGAATGGTTGGAAAATAGGGGCCCTCGGTTCTTACACTAGTTAGAAATTTCTGAGATTTCAAGTTAGGTGATTTGCCCTTACCGAAATGTCACTATTCCATGTGCTCTTTTCCGGTGGAGATAATAATTTTTTATTTTTAATTTTGTTAACGAAGCAACTTCTAAAAGGGAAAGTCACATTTCATATGGGGATGATAATATCATATTTTTTTTTTTTTTTTTTGTTAACGAGGTTCCTATAAGGTAGAATTTCATTGAATTCACTAATAAAAAATAGTCAGGAATATTAGCCCAATAGTTCATAGCCACTCTTCTCACTGAAATGATTTGGTATTAGGGGAATCTCCAACCTTGAGGAATCAAACCTATGGTCTAAAGTAACACAGACGCAATTTTGTTCGAACCAACAGGTTATCCAACAAAATGGGTAGATAATAATTTTTTTTGCATATATCAACTTAATTATAATTAAGTTTAAAATTTGCGGTAGATTTTTTCTTTGTTGCTCTATTCTAGCTTGTCAGTTAAACTATTTCCATCTTCTAATTATAATTAAAGCAAAGGAAATTAGAAAAAAAAAAATAAACAAACAAATGTGCACATCCAAATGGAATGCAAACCAGGAAAGAATAAACCATCATGGGAATCAATTACACACTTAAACCTCCAAATCCCAACTACTCGATGTGCATTCCCGCCTCTTTGAAGCCATTTGGATTACAAATCATCGTAATATTTTAAAACATTAAAATTCGAATTTTTTATTCTTCCCCTTTTTTTTTTTCCCTTTTCCCTCTTCAATTTTTTTTTTTAAAACTGTGAAATGTCATTTTATTACACAATAAAAAATAAAAAAAAGAAAAAGAAAAAAACAATGGTTAGCTTAGCGCCTACCAAAAGTGGGTGCAACTGGGTTGATATTTTTTTGGTCCACTTTGGTTGATGTTTGATGAACCAGAATATACTAAAAATCATCTTTAACTAACTAATAAATCACAAATTCTTAGTTATTAAAACCCAAAAACAACCGTACCGATACGGACGCCAATATCAATTGGTCCTACATTTTAGTTGTCCCTTGACTGGACATCTATGCGATAATAAAAGTTAGAAACACATTTAGCAACGAATATATCAGATGACTAGCATCGTAAAGAGTTTTTTTAGAACTCTCTTCATCTAAATTTTTCGTTGCTAAAGGTATTTCTACCTTTAGTGACGCACTGTTCAAAGAAACTCATACTCTTACTGAAAATTTCTCAAAAATTTCACAAAGTTCTTAGAATTTAATCGGAGGGGTTTAAGATAGGTAAGAGGCATTTGGGATTAATGTTGCTACAATCTAAAGTGTTTAAAGATTGACATAAACTTCTTAAATTGTTTAGTATGTATGATATACACATCCATCACATAAATTTCGTGAATTTTTAACACATACAATTGTAGGTCTCAATTTTGTGATCTTCATAGTTACACTATTTTAACTTTGAAATTGCGTCTAAATTTTTATAAGAAATATGAAGATTGTTGACTGGGTGAGGTGGAGTGGACCGATAGTGGGAAAATGAAGTCGATTGTGGACGATTGAGTTTGGTATGAAGAGCGGCTCGATGAAGTACGTGGGAGAGTCGAGTGCTCCTTTGGAGAGTGCTTTGATGGGCATGCCACTAAAGCATGCCGAGTTCACAGTGGACGAGCTAGTTAGTAAAAAAACGAGGCAAGTCTGATGAAATATGAAGATTGATTTACATTTTTTAAGATAATACATTTATAGGCAAATTACATTTTACTACTCTATGGTTTACACCTTATAATAAACTCATATATGAACTCACTAATATTGTAATTATCCTCCTAAATAGTTCAAACTATGATAACATGGTCCCTCTGTTAACTATTCCGGAAAGAGTACGAATTTTTTTAATATTGCGTCACTAAGGTAGAAATACTTTTAGCAGCGAAAAAAATCATATTAACAACATAAAAAATACTTGTTGCCATGCTATTCATTTGAATTTTTCGTTGCTAAATGTGTTTCTAAACTTGAGGCCTCATTTGGTAGGTAATATTATACTGATTATTTCAGTTGGATACACTGACTATTTAGTAAGACGTTTGGTGCTTGACCGGATTAAAATACCAATTATATTATACTGGACAAATTATATTATAGTAGTTCATAAGAAATATTTATATATATATATATATATTAATTATCTACATTATTATTTTATTTTTATTTATTTTTATAATTATTGACATATTATTATTTCTATTTAATAAAATTTATTATTATTATTTTTTTTTTCAAGATTATTAGTCATTCGAATATTTAGTACGAGCAATTTGGGGAGTATTATTTTGGAGTGTCTAAACCCTATAAAGACACTCAATCTTATTAATTTATTCGATGACTAATTAAAACGAATAGTATTAAATACTATTTTCGTATTATATTATCCTATTCAGTCATTAATAAATTTAGTGATCAAAGAAACTCATACTCTACCTGGCAGAAAATTTCCTTAATATTTGAAACTGCAGAAAATTTCCTTAATATTTGAAAACGATTTCAAACCCTCCAACCGATCATAAAACATAAAAAAAGAAAATCCTCTGACCCCTAACATTCCAATCAATGGCTTATTGCTCCTTTTTTTATTCTTCTCTCTTTGTTCTCTCTCCAATTTTCTTCTTCTCTCTCGCTCTCATTGATCTCTCTCTGATCTCTCTTATGTTCTTCATTTTCACTTTCAATTCTTTTGTTTTGTTTTGTTTTTTGTTGTGTGAAATGGAGGCCTAATTAAGCAGATGAGATGAATAAATTCAAAAATCATTTTAAAAAAAAGGAGTAGGAATGGCAGATAGTGGGGTTTTGGACTCTGTTGCAAGTGCTTGTGCTACTTGCAAATGCATTTGCAATTTTGAATGAAATTGACTTCTGGATGTGAGAGGGGTGGACCCTACTTTCTAGGAGGGAGGAGAATGACGCTAGAGGGGCGGATAATAGGGTGTGTAGATTCTCTCTCATAATTTTGAACACCATAACTATTAACTAGTGCATGGAAGCTTGCGGCTGGGTGAAGAACAAGCTTACTGTGAATTGTTATGAGTTTGGGCTACTTTTTATTTTTTATTTTTATATAAAGAGTCCCAATTTGTCCACGTATGCCTTTAACATTGTTGAAGTGTTAAATGTTCCAACTGTCGAGTACTCGTTGCCCAATCACCAAATGACGCGTGTCCCTCTTGTGACCTGTCAACTCAAGTGGATCGCGGGTCTCCGTTAGTACGGGCACCGGTGTAGTGCCGGCCTAAGGCTCTCCGACGATCAAGTCAGATACTTTGTTCGTAAGAGGAAACAGTAAATGGTAAGTTCGGTAGAGTAATTGTAATAGTAAAACTTAGTTACCTTTATTGGGAAATGTGTACCCTTTATGTATAGGTAGGTGGGATGTTCAATTCCCAAAGTTCCGATGTGGGACAAATGCTTCTCGATTTATGTGCGGACACGTGTTACGTAAATCGAGAATGGATATGCTTCCACGTGGCATCCCGCATTGGGCCCGGTGTTAGGGCTGTCGCAAGTATGGTGTTCTTGGGCCTTGAGCGTTGTCAGGGCTCTAAGTATACGGTCCAGTGGGTCTGGTCAGATATGGTGTCAACAGAAGTCCCCCAAGTCGTTGACTGAGGTGGAATTTCTCGGTCGGGGACTTGTTTTCATTCTCCCAGACCCTATTGGGAAGTATACCTGTAGTCCCCCAAGTCCCCTGGTGGGATAGTCCGCCGAGACAGTCTCGGTCATGGAGAGGAAGTAGCGAGTAGGCGGCCGGTGATAAAGAGCACTCGGCGGAAAAGTGGCTCAGTCGGTCGCGGTTGTGCGCAGTCGGTCGGTGGCGGCGTCATGGTCGGTGATAGGAGCCAAATGATGCGGTGGAGCTGCGGAGACCGAGCGGTGTACATGGGTCGGTGGGGGAGGACCAGCGTCCGTACGAGGGTGAGAACACCGAGCGGTGTATACGAGTCGGTGAATAGAGCCAATACCCGCCCACGGATGAGAGCACCGAGCGGTGTACATGGGTCGGTGGGAGGACCAGCGTCTGTTAAGCAGTCCCAGACACCGAGCGGTGTACGGAAGTCGGTGTCAACCTGTAGGAAGACGGTTGGGCTTCCTCGGACAGATGGTTGACACGTGTCCGGTCAGAATGTTTGGTTGCAACACGTGTCTGTCACTGAGGGGAGTGACGCTTCGTAGTCTGTGCATCAATTTCTATAAATATGGGGAGCTCTTCACCGATTTCCTCACTTGTGTTTTTGAGAAAAGTTGAGAAACTCTGTCCAAACAAAGAGGCGATTTCCGACTAGCATTTGACGGCGGTGCGTACGGTGTTTGCGATTTCCGACCTACGGTCCCCCGTGAAAAAACAAGGTAAGCACCTGTCCAAGTTTAATTTTTCGATTAAAGTAGGAGGGTGTGAAGAACTGGTCATGAACGTGGTGAAGGTTGTGGTCAGATCTTCATAGGAACGAGTCGGTCGGCTGAGTTTGGGTTTTCTGTTTTCTTTTGTAGATGTCGGTCGAGAGTGACTCGGTATCGGAGGGTAAATGCTACGACTCACAGGGCGGTGAGTCGTCGGGTAGTAGTGAGGGCGAGGTCCACTCGTTCGAGGCACAAAAGAGAGTAGAGGCGGTGCACAGCACGGCCGAGTCATCCGGTAGGACCACGGACATCGGTTCGGGGGCTGGGCCGACGGGCAGGTCGGGTAGTGGGAATCTGCTGGGAGACGCCGAGACGATAGTGAAGGTGGGGGTGCACCGAGCGTTGAAGCTGACCCATAGCCGTGACAAGGGCACAGTGCGGCTGAACAAAGTGAAAACAAACGGGGACGAGTCGGTCCCGGTAGCCGTACCGATTGAGCGGGCGGCCTTCACCGTGGATGAAATGGTGAACAAGGAGACCGAGAAGGGCCTGATGAAGATGAGGATTGAGTTTGGCGTTCCCGACTCGGTGACAACAAGGTTACCCACAAGAGAAGAAAGACCGAGCAATCCCCCACCCGGTATGGCACTGTTCTATACCGAGCTGATGCACCACGGGGTAAGGCTGCCCCTTCACCCTTGGCTACGTAGGATGGTGAAGAAGATGGGGGTGGCACTCGGTCAGCTCAATCCGAACGTATGGATTGTGCTCTGCTCGCTTTACACGGCCTTCAGGTGGGCCGAGCAACCGGAGCCGACCTATGCTCAACTGATGTACCTGTACGAGTTCGGCTTCCAGCAGCAGAGTACCGGGTGGGTCTTCGTCCGCCACCGCAAGAAGAGCAAACGGGGGGAGTTCATTCTGGACATACCGACCTCCCAAAAATCGTACAAGACGAAGTTCTGCCTGGTCGGTGGGGACTGGGAGGGGAACACCGAGGGACCCCCGATACCGTCCAAATTCCAGACCCAAGGTTGATAGTTGTAGCATAGGTCGCCCCTTAATGTAAATGTTGATAGGTTTATATGCTAGGTTTATATGCTAAGTATTAGTGTTGTAGCTGATCATTTCTCGGTGTGCAGGTTTGTTCCTAGAAGAAGAAATAACGCCAGAGGAGAAAGCGGTCGTCCACCGAGTAAGGGAGATTTTGGACGAGTTGAATCGGAACCGAAGAATCCTTCGGTTACCCGGGTTTCAGTACAAGGCCGGCCTCATCGACACCGATGAGGGTAAGTTTGTTTTTGTTGTTGTGGCTTGTTCTTCGCTTTTCTTGTGGCTGACCTATGTCTCGGTGTTGCAGTGCCGTATCATCTCGGGAGTAGGATTTTCAAAGACTGTGAGCAGTTGAGAATGAAGGCCGATCAGGGCTCCGCGGAGTCTGCCCCCCTGACGAAGGCTGCCGAGCGCCTGGAGCTCATTCTCAAGAAGAAAAAGGAGAGAACCGAGAGAGGTCAGTCGGAGCGGTCCGACCGGTCAAAGCAGGGCCAAACTTCCAAACCGAGGCCACCGAGTCCGCGACCTAGGTCTCCCAAGAGGAAACAGAGCGCAATGGACGGAGACCGAGTGCGCTCTCCCGAACCAAGGCGGATGAAGGCGAGGATGGAGGCCGAGACGATCATGTCGGCACAGGAGGCCATTGGGGGCAAGAGGACCATGGCGGCCCCAGAATTCAATCCTCCACCGTCCCCCCCTCGGCTGGATGCGAGGATCCTGGAGATGCTCCAGAGGAGAGGAGATGTGAATCTCGGTGTGTTCACCGACGGGGAGGCGATCAGCGAGGGATCCAATGCCGAGACAACCCTCTGCTGCCCGAGACAAATGGTGCCGTTGCTGAATGGGGTCTGTCAGGGGGCTTCGACGCCCTTGGAAGAGCTGGCCGAGGTACAATGCCGGTCGGCTGATCAGAGGATGGAGAAGGCCCTGCTGCTACTGAGCAATGTAAGTTTTCCTATGTTGCAAGTGTGGTATGTTAGGTCGAGTGAGTTGCTAACGGTTGTCATGTGCAGGCTCTCGGTGAGGTGTACCTCCAGTTTGGGAACAGCCAGAGGAGGGTGGCGTCTGCTCGGCGGGAGAAAGAGCGGCTGAAGCAGAAACAGGAAGAGCTCACCCCCAAGCTTCAGGAGGCCGAGAGGGCAATGAAGGAGGCAGCCGACCTCACTCGAAAGTTGGAAGCCGAGAGGTGGAAGACTCAGGAGGCTCTTGCTTCTAGGGACCAGATGAAGGCTGACCTGGAGGCAAAGGAGAAAGACCGCCTGAAACACTGGAAAGAGCTGTGTCGGGTGAAGTCTGCGAGGGAGGCCGACTTGCAAAAGGCGAAGGAGGAGGCGGTGGCCGAGTTCATGGCGTCGGAGGAGCTCGATAAACTCAAGAACGAGTATGCTGCCGAGTGCGAGCAGGAGTTCTTCCGTAACCTCTTCCTGCACAACCCTGGCTTGGCTGTGAAGACCCCCTTGCTCGGCCAGGATATAACCGCCAAGATGTTTGAGGACGAGTCGGGGGAGGAGGATGAGGAGGGTGCCCAGCCGAGTGACCAGCCGGAAGCCGACCAGGTTGAGCCGCAAAAGGAGCCTGAGCCGGAGGTGGAGGGGATAGTGCAAGCTGAGCAGCCGATGGAGGAGTTAATGTAGGACACTTGTAAATCTTCCTTTATTTAGAAAAAGTTGGGGCGGCCGAGAGGTCGAATTTTGTAAGGCTCCTACAGGCCGAGCAAAATAGGTCTGCACATTTTGAAATGAAATAGAACTTTCTTCGAGCATAAATTGTATACCGAGTTATCCTTTCGATTTTTCAGTTTGTTAGTGTGTTGGTGTAGGCCGAGTGAGGCTGTATACCGGCTCTAATGTTCGAGTCAAAATAGCAAGTGTTGGGGTGTAGGCCGAGTAAGACGGAACCCCGACTCGTATGTTTGAGTCGTAGTGGTGGTGCAAGCCGAGTATGGCTGTACACCGACTCTAATGTTTGAGTCAAAATAGCAAGTGTTGGGGTGTAGGCCGAGTAAGACCGAACCCCGACTCGTATGTTTGAGTCATAGTGGTGGTGCAAGCCGAGTAGGGCTGTACACCGACTCTAATGTTTGAGTCAAAATAGCAAGTGTTGGGGTGTAGGCCGAGTAAGACCGAACCCCGACTCGTATGTTTGAGTCATAGTGGTGGTGTAAGCCGAGTAGGGCTGTACACCAACTCTAATGTTTGAGTCAAAATAGCAAGTGTTGGGGTGTAGGCCGAGTAAGACCGAACCCCGACTCGTATGTTTGAGTCATAGTGGTGGTGCAAGCCGAGTAGGGCTGTACACCGACTCTAATGTTTGAGTCAAAATAGCAAGTGTTGGGGTGTAGGCCGAGTAAGACCGAACCCAGACTCGTATGTTTGAGTCATAGTGGTGGTGTAAGCCGAGTAGGGCTGTACACCGACTCTAATGTTTGAGTCAAAATAGCAAGTGTTGGGGTGTAGGCCGAGTAAAACCGAACCCCGACTCGTATGTTTGAGTCATAGTGGTGGTGCAAGCCGAGTAGGGCTGTACACCGACTCTAATGTTTGAGTCAAAATAGCAAGTGTTGGGGTGTAGGCCGAGTAAGACCGAACCCCAACTCGTATGTTTGAGTCAAAATGTTATATTACAAAGGCTAGATAAATGGAAGATTTTATAAATAACCGGTGCAAAAACGGGTAAAGTACAGCGAGTCATAAGAAGGAAAAAATACAGCCTTAAATGTAGTACTTCTTCAAATGATCGGCATTCCATGGGTGGCCCAGTCTTCGCCCATCTTGGTCTTCCAGTTCGTAAGTTCCGGGCCGGCATATTCTGGTAACCCGATATGGACCCTCCCAATTGGGGCCGAGAGTCCCTGCTGAGCTATCCTTGGTGGCAAGGCTGACTTTTCGGAGGACCCAGTCGCCTTCTTGAAAACCCCGATGTTTGACTCTGGCGTTATGGTAGTTGCAAAGCCGCTGCTTGCAGGCGATGTTTCTGAGGTTGGCCTGCTCCCTGTGTTCCTCGATGAGGTCTAGACTGAGTGCGATCTGACGGTTGTTTTGTTCAGGCTCATAAGACGACACTCGGTAAGAAGTTTCGCTTAGTTCGGCGGGAATGACTGCTTCCGTTCCGAAAGTGAGCGAGAAGGGGGTTTCATTCGTAGATGTGCGGTAGGATGTCCGATATGACCAGAGTGCGTTGGGGAGAATTTCAGACCACTTTCCCTTGGCCTCGTCCAGCTGCGTTTTCAGTGTATGCTTGATGATCTTGTTTATGGCTTCAACTTGGCCGTTGGACTGAGGGTGAGCTGGTGAGGCGAAGCAAAGGCGGATGTTGTGTCTGTCACAAAAGGCACGGAAGCGTGCGTTGTCGAATTGCTTCCCATTGTCCGTGACGATTGTGTGGGGGAGACTGAAACGACAGATAATGTTCTGGAAGACGAACGTTTCGATCTGGGCCGTGGTGATAGAAGCCAAAGCTTTCGCCTCAACCCACTTTGTGAAGTAATCCACCGCTACTACCGCATACTCTGTCTTGCCCTTTCCCGCTGGCATTTTCTCAATCAAATCAAGTCCCCACTGCGAGAAGGGCCAGGGGCTGACCATTGGTGTGAGGTTTTCTGGAGGTAGGTGGAAGAGAGGGGCAAACCGTTGACACTTATCGCACCGCTTGGTCAGCTCGGCCGCGTCTCCGTGCATGGTTGGCCAATAGAAACTTTGCCGGAAAGCCTTGTGGGCCAACGACCGTGGTCCAGAATGATTTCCGCAAATACCGGCGTGGATTTCCTCGAGAACGGCTCTGCCTGCCTCCGGGACGAGACACTTCAAGAGGGGCAAAGTGAAACCCCGTTTGTAGAGTTGGTCGTTGATGAGTGTATATCGGGCTGCCCGTCTTCGGACCTTTTTGGCCTCGATTTTGTCAGAAGGAAGAGTTCCATCTGCGAGGAATCTAATCAGTGGGGCCATCCACGTGCCATTAGTGTTGATGGCGTAGACCGCCGAGCATTGTGTACTGGGTTGATCCAGAATTTCGATCAGTACGCTTCGACTCTGCTTCTCATCGAGGGAGGATGCGAGCCTGGCCAGGGCGTCGGCATGGCTGTTTTCGGAGCGTGGAATCCGAGTGATAGCGTAGCTGCGGAAACTACATAGAAGGGTCTTCGCCAGTGCTCTGTATGCTGCCATGGAAGAGTCTTTCGCCTCATAGGCGTTGTTGATCTGGTTGACGATGAGCTGTGAATCGCTGAAGATCTTGACCTGTTCTGCCTCCATGGTTTTAGCGAGGCGGAGCCCTGCAAGGAGGGCCTCATACTCGGCGGCATTGTTGGAGGCCTTGAATTGGAAACGAAGGGCATACTCCATTCGGACCTTGTCCGGTGTGGTAAGGACAAGTCCGGCTCCGACCCGTTGTGGCAAGCCGACCCGTCGACATAAAGGAGCCAGGTTGGTCGAGTGGGGTCGAGTTGGGGGTTCTCCTCGTCCAAAGTATGTGTTATGGATATAGGAGGAGATGGTGGGACCTCAGCTGCGGCCGCTGCCGGGACGTAGGAGAACTCAGAGATAAAGTCCGCCATGGCCTGTCCTTTCTCGGCAGTGCGGGGAATGAAAGTGATGTCGAACTCGCTGAGTTCGATTGCCCATTTCAGTAAGCGGCCTGAAGTTTCGGGCTTCTGAAGCACTTGCCGGAGTGGTCTGTCGGTTAAGACGACGATGGAATGAGCCTGGAAGTATGGCCTGAGCTTCCGGGCGGACATGATGAGGGCGAAAGCGAGCTTCTCTAAGTCAGAGTATCTTGTCTCGGCGTCCTGCAGAGCCTTGCTGACGTAATACACCGGATGTTCGGCGCCGTCCCTACGCTTGACCAAAACTGAACTTGCGGCAGAAGTGGAGACAGATAGATACATGTAGAGGGTTTCCCCGGTGTCTGGTCTTGCTAGCAGCGACGCTTTTCCCATGTATTCCTTAAGTTCAGTGAAGGTCTTGGTGCATTCCTCGGTCCAGGTGATGTGTTTGGACCTGCCCTTTAGGGCCTTGAAGAAAGGCACGCACCTGTCCGTGGCCTTGGAGATGAAGCGTGTAAGGGCTGCGACTCGGTCCGTTAAGCTTTGCACTTCTTTCTGGGTTCGTGGCGGCTCCATATCGACCAGGGCCTTGATTTTTTCCGGGTTGGCCTCGTTGCCCCTCTGGCTAATCATGAAACCCAGAAATTTCCCAGAGCTGACTCCGAACACGCACTTCGCCGGATTTAACCTCATTCGATACCGTTTGAGGACGTCGAACATTCGCGAGAGATTGGGGATGTGAAGGTTAGCCGATTTACTCTTAATGAGCATGTCGTCGACGTAAAGCTCCATGGTTTTCCCAATCTGGTCGGCGAACATGAAGTTCACTAGGCGCTGGTAAGTGGCCCCGGCGTTTTTGAGTCCGAAAGGCATGACATTGTAACAATATAACCCCTGATCTGTCCGGAAGGTTGTGTGGATCTGATCTTCCGGATGCATAAAGATTTGGTTGTAGCCCGAGTACGCATCCATAAAACTCAGGAGCCCATGTCCTGCCGTGGCGTCGACTAGTTGGTCAATCTTGGGCAAAGGAAAACTGTCCTTGGGGCAGGCCTTGTTAAGGTCAGTGAAATCAATGCACATTCGCCACGCCCCCGAGGGTTTTTTGACGAGTACAACATTGGCAACCCAGGCAGCATAGACGGCCTTCCGGACAAAGTGGATGGTGCTGAGCTTGATGATCTCTGCCTTCATAGCCTCGGTCCTCTCAGCATCGTAGAGGCGGCGTTTCTGTTCGACAGGTTTGTAGGTAGGGTCGATACTGAGCCGGTGGCAGATCACGTCGGTGGAGATGCCGGGCATGTCGGCGTACGACCAGGCAAAGACTTCAGAGTTGTCCCTTAAAAACCGGATCAGTTGTGAGCGCAGGTCGGGCGAAAGAGTTGTCCCAATCTTTACCTTCCGGTCCGCAAAGTCATAGGAGAGTACTATCTCTTCGACATCCTCAATGGGCTGTGGAGGGGGTGTTGCGGAATGGTCCCGAGGATCTTCGATTGGTTCGGCCCGGATTTTCTGTGCGTCCTGAGGGCTCACGGGGTCGGCCTCGAACGCGGACTCTGATACTGCCATGGTTTCTTTCGGAGGTTGGATGAGGGTGGCAGAATTGCAGGCCCTTGCAGCCATTTGGTCTCCTTTGACTTGACCAATCCCCATAGGGGTTGGGAACTTTACCAGTAGTAGGTGGGTGGAGACGACTGCCCTCATCTGGTTGAGTATTCCCCGCCCGAGAATGGCGTTGTAGGCCGCGGGGCAGTCTACCACCAAGAAAGGTGCCAGTACGGTCGCCCTCCGTGGGTGTGTTCCGAGGGAGAGAGGGAGAGTGACCGTTCCATGCGAGACAATGGAGTCCCCCGTGAAGCCAAAGAGAGGCGTGGGTGAGCGGTCCAGACTTGCTTCTGGGATGCCCATCTGCTTGAAAGCTCGCATGAAAAGGACGTTCACCGAGCTCCCAGTGTCGACCATTACCCGTTGTACGTCGAAGTTAGATATCTCCGCCATCACGACAATGGGGTCGTCGTGAGGGTAGATGATCCCGCGTTCCTCCTCCTCGGAGAATGTGATCGGCTCCCAACTGAGTCGATTTGTTTTCTTGGCTCTTCCCTCCTCTATGCTGAAGAGCTGCTGATTCTGTTTGGTGGCTAGTAGAAAGTTCTTCTTTGCCCGGTTGGAAGTGAGCGGGCAAGAGATTGACGGTCCTCCGGAGATCGTGTTGATCTGTGGGTTGCGAGGTGGAGGTGGAACGTGTTGAAGAAATTGGTTGATCTTCCCATCTCGGGCCAAAGCCTCCACCAGATCCCGGAATGCAACGCATTGGTCAATGCTATGGCCATTGTATTTGTGGTATTGGCAATAAATTCCCGTGTCTTTGCCAAGCTTGCCCTTCGCTGGTGCCCAAGTAGACTTCGGGATCATGTGTTCCACATTGAGGAGGACATTCTCGTAGGGGGTATTAAGAATGGTGTAAGTCTCGTACTTGGAGCGAGGGACCCGTTTTTCCCCGTTGTTTGACCGCTCCCCCTGCTGTCTTTCCTGGTGACCCGGGTTCTTACCCTTCTTCCCAGGGCTGTATAGATTGTTGCTGTGGGGGTAGTCTTTCCGTTTTCCCCCATAGCTTGCCCCTGCTCCTGCGGACGCTGTGCCGGGCCCTACTGTTCCGGGAAGCTCGGTGGGTATGTTTTCACCAGTCGGCCCGTGGGGGTTGGTAGGCATTGGCAGCGTTGGACTTTTGGCTTAGTGCCTCAGCCTTGGCGTGGATCGCCGCCTGTTTCATTATTTCGTTATAGGTTTTCCAACCTTGGGTGTGAGCTGTGTACCTGAATGGGGAGTCTCGGAGGCCGCCCTTGAAGGCCGTAAAAGCTGCTCGATCGTCCGTTTCCGCGCACCGAGAGTATTCATGACTGAATCTCGCTGCATACCGCTGCAGCGACTCGTTTTCACCTTGTTTGAGTTGGAAGAGGTCCTCGGCCGAGGACAGGCGGTCGGTTTGTATCATGAACTGGTTCATGAAGGTGGAGGTGAGCTGCTCGAAAGAGTCGATGGACCTAGATTCCAACTTGTAGAACCAATTGATCGCTGCCTCGGTCAGTGTGGAACTGAAGATGAGGCACTGTTCCTCATCGGCGAGGTTCTTGAGGGCGATGGCCGAGTAGAAGTTGTTCAGATGATTCCACGGGTCGTCCTTCCCGTTGTAAAGGGGGATTTTCAAGGGTTTAATCTCGTGGTTGATCCTGAACTGGTTGATTCTTTCTGTGAAGGGGCCCGGGCTGGTTTTTGACCAGGCTGGTCTCGCTTCCCGGGCTGTCCCGGCCTCAAGCGTCCGGACTCGGTCCATGAGGTGCTGGACGAGCGAGTCGGTCTTGGATTGGTGTTTATCCCTGGATGCTTGGTCGCGGTCGACCCTATAAGGCCGGTCGGTGCCACCTCCGCTTGGCGGGCTCTGTGATTCACTCCTTCCGTGACCGACCTGCCGTGACCGCTCGGTGTACCCCTGTTTGGGTACACTCCGGCCTATACTTGCATCTTGACCGAACGGCCTAGACCGCTCGGTGTCCCACCGACGGGATCGTTCGTGAGGCTTGTCGTTTTGCCGCCCAGCCTGCCCTGACCGCTCGGCGCTCCTTCGGCGGGTTGGTTCAGGGCGAGGAGGGAGCGGGAGGCCGAGGTGGGTTGACCGCTCGGTGTCGCCGCGAGGGGACCTCGATGTTTTCCTCCCCCTGCCCGAGCGGTTGGTTCTGGTGCCGAGATGCCGAGCGGATTTGGCCGTGCTCTCGGCTTCCATGGATGAGTCGGTGATGGGGACGGGATCCCCGGTCACGAAGGTCTCGTGGCTGACATTTGGGCGGGACCACCGAGCGGTTACGTTTCCTCGGTGGTGGTCTCCCCTTCCCACCTCCGACCGAGGGTCAGGTCGGCGTGAAGGTTGTTCGTTGACCGATCGGTTCCGCCCTCCCTCGCTGAGGGCGTCTCGGGCGTCCCGGTAGATCCTGGTGTCATCGGGTTGACTGCCGGGGATGATCAACATCCGAGCCGGTTTCTTGCTCGGCTCGGTGTCCCTATGCCTTCCCTTCCGCGGTTCGGCGACTGCATGTTCCTTTCCTTTTTCCGCCAGTCGGCGATTCTTCTCGGCACGCTCCGCGCATTCGGCCACCACCTTGTCGGCCTCAGCGCTACCGACGCGTGCTCGGTGGGCAGCGAGTTCTGCCTGTGCGACCCGTAGCTGTTCGGCCACCTCAGTGTACCGATCGTCGAGCACCTGACACCTCGACTCGGCCTGGGTGCCCTTAGCTTTCACCACGGCCATGTCGCTCTGGAGTTTCTCGATTATCTGCAAGAAGTTGGGAGAGGGTTCTCCCCTCGTTCTGGGGCCTTACCCGGGTGTGATTTCACCGAGGTCGTGTTCGCCCTGCATGTTCGGTGACGAAGAGCTGACTCTCGGTATAACTTGTGGATGAGTTGTAACTCGGTCTGGTTGAGCGTGGGCGACCTTAGTCAGATTTCCCACAGACGACGCCAAACTGTTGAAGCGTTAAATGTTCCAACTGTCGAGTACTCGTTGCCCAATCACCAAATGACGCGTGTCCCTCTTGTGACCTGTCAACTCAAGTGGATCGCGGGTCTCCGTTAGTACGGGCACCGGTGTGGTGCCGGCCTAAGGCTCTCCGACGATCAAGTCAGTTACTTTGTTCGTAAGAGGAAACATTAAATGGTAAGTTCGGTAGAGTAATTGTAATAGTAAAACTTAGTTACCTTTATTGGGAAATGTGTACCCTTTATGTATAGGTAGGTGGGATGTTCAATTCCCAAAGTTCCGATGTGGGACAAATGCTTCTCGATTTACGTGCGGACACGTGTTACGTAAATCGAGAATAGATATGCTTCCACGTGGCATCCCGCATTGGGCCCGGTGTTAGGGCTGTCGCAAGTATGGTGTTCTTGGGCCTTGAGCGTTGTCAGGGCTCTAAGTATACGGTCCAGTGGGTCTGGTCAGATATGGTGTCAACAAACATAAATTTTAATGAAGGGACGATATTTATATTTTGAAGAGTTTACGAAAGTTATTATAATATTTGAAAATTTATATATAAATTTATTATAAAGTATAAACTATAAGATAATATAGTATAATTTTATCTACGCTTACAAAATTCAAGCGAGGAAACTTATAGTAAGTTTTTCGAAAGAGATATTTCTTTTTGTTTTGCTATTTTTTGTAATAAAACAAAAAACTTAAGTGTCTCTTTTATACCTCATTATAAAAATATAGAGCAAATTATGATTTGCTATTCTGTAGTTTAAAAAGTTTCAATTTACATCCTAAACTTTCTATTTTGTTTTAATAAGGACCTTTTGTTACTATTTCCGCTAAAAACTCTGTTAGTTGTTTATGTGTCCATTTTTTTTTTATTTTAATTGGAAGAGAAATTGGCAGCATATGGATAAAAAAATCTTGAATGGTTTAGAAAAATAAATATTTGATTTAAAAATAGAAAAACATAAGAACAAAATTTATTTTTTTTTAAAAAGGCACAAAATATACTCAGCCGTATCGGTTACCCCGAAAGCTAAACTCCAACCGGACAACATCTCCTATTCTCTCTTCACCACACACCCTCTCATCTTTCACTCTTCACTGTCTACCAAGATCTGGGCTCCAGATTGATCGATGATTGGAGTCGCCTAGAGGAAGAAAAAGAGGAAATATAAAGAGAAATAGGGGAGATGGTCGATGATGGTCGATGCCGAAGATGGTTGTCGGGGCTGACCTCGATGCCGAATGGACAACAGGTGGTGCAGTAGTATACAAGCAGAAGTTGAATGAGAAAAATGGAAGAAAATGTCTAGGGGTTATGGGAAATAATGAAGAATCGGGTTGTGCTTTTCACCTGAGTTGTTAGCATTCTTCAATTCATGGCGGTGGAGCTATATCAGCAGGGCTTTGAAATTATCCAATGTTCTAAAACGCGGCCTAGGCGACCGTTTAGGATCTAGCGGAAGAGAGCCCCTCGCATAATGGCTCCACGACAACAAAACGCGGCAGGAGAATAGGGCGCAGCCTCAGCAAACTCGGCGGCAGCGGGGCAGTCTTGGGCGGCATCGCAGCTGGGCAGGTCGAATAAGTTCAAAAAAAAATTGTTCAGCACAAAATTGTAGAAATTTAACAACAAATTATATTAGCATATGCAGACTTGGCCTGAAAATTTCCCAAATGAAGAAACACGAAATTTGCAAAGAGATCATCCCAGAAACAAAATTTCGAACACGTTGTTGTAAATTTGCTAAAATCGGTGGATATGCGAAATTTCGCCGGTATTTCGTTAAAATTGGCCGGCAGCAAATAAGAGGGGAATAAAATTGAGCGAAATTTCGATATTTTGTTTTGTTTTAAGTTCACAGATCTCATTATTTGATTAAAACGATCGAGATAGGACCAAGTTTTATGAAAATCGAACGTAAAACAAGTGAATTCCAATTGGGTCATGACGCCGGGTCGAAAAAACCCGAATCGCAGACCCGCGAAAGGAAGAGGATGACTGTTAAGAGTGTACGTTTGTATCCTTTATATATTATACGATGCCTATAATTTCAATTAAATCGGGTCAGCAGAGTTAGTTTGAGTTTTGCCCCTCAAACCTGAGGTCCCGGGTTCAACTTCAACCCACCCCAGACACATTTGCTATTTTTTTTTTTCTAAATTTTCAACTTTGTTTGTCATTTTTTTTTTCAATTTTAAATATATCAATTCTTTCTTATTTTTGAACAAAGATTGACTCTATTTTTTCATCATTTTTATTAACCGTAAACGATATCGATATTTAAGACGAGATATCCATAAATTTGACTAGCGATATATCCGTCGATATTGATATTTTCATATTTGAGAGTACTACAGTCAATAATTGGATTTGGTTGTGTTGTTTCTGCATCTTTCTAAATCTAAATATTGTTATTATTATTATTATTATTATTTTACAGGTTGTGTTTATTTGGGTTTGAGTCTTTTAAATAGATTGAGTTTCATTTTGTAAATATTTTGAGTTTTGGTGTGTAAATATATTGGGTTTGGGTTTGTTTGGAATTGACTTTTTTAGTATTTACTTTTTATTCAATATCTTATTTTGTTTAAAATAAATTATGTATTATATATTTATGCATATATAATTATATAATAAATAATTTATTGATTTTATCTTTGAAAAAAAAACGCCTACGCGTCTGCCTAAGCCCCGTTTAGGCATTAGGCCCAGGCCTATCGCCCTAGGAGCTTCTAGTGCTGTTTAGAATATTGAAATTATCTATATGATTAAGGTTTTTATTTTGTAAAATAAAAAGAGATTTTTTAAAATAATTTTTTGCTGTGTGCCATCAATTTCTCTTCCACATCAAGTAAAAAAGGGGTCCCTCTTTTAACACATAAACAACTAACATAATTTCTAACCGAACAAATAACAGAAGGTCATTGTTGAAACAAAATAGAAACTATAGGGGGTAAATTGAAAGATTTAAAATTATAAGTATAACTCTATTATTCAAAATAAACTATAGAATAATAAACTGTAGTTTACTTAAAAATATATGTATAAGATTGAGATTTGATTTTACACAATTGTCTCTTCAATATGATGTTACAACTTATGCAAAACAATCCGATTGAGATCTAATAATAATTTTACACAATTGTCTCTTCAATTGATCAATATCATTGATCAATGATGATGATCGTTTTTGTGTTTAATATTTTTTTTAAAAAATAATTAAAAGCTCAAAATCAAGTAAATAACAAACAACCGAGATCTTCTTCTTTAAGTATTATTTGCCTATATTTGCAAAATTTCCCTTAACTTCCTATATTTGCATAATGAAGACCTTCTATGCAAATATTTAACAATTAAGTTTACAACATATTAGAATTTGGACTCATCGCCCATTGAAGAAAAAAAAATGCTTTAATATAAGCTTATTATGGCCAACTTCCCAAAAATATACACGTGTGGTGTGATTTCGTAAAACTAATTACAACTTTTTTTTTTTTCTAAAAACTAATTGAAGTAAAGAAAAAGAGAAAGAACACAAAATCCTAGCATATAGGGCGTTACCAAAAACAAAATATATTTTCTGAATTTAGCACAATCAATAAGAAGTGTTGAATGCTATTGCTAATGGACTCTGTCACTCTCACTCATTTGAGCTTGGCCAAAACATAAGGGTATATTAGTAATTTACTAATGAATTTGATTTATCATTAACGTTTAAAATTTTTTGGAAGAATAGAAAATAAAATAAAAAGGAAGAAAGAGAAAGAGGCTTTCCCTAGTGTCTACCTACTCCTCAAAAAACTGACCTTCCCAAGCACACACAGTAACAAAGCTACAAAGAGAAGACCAAAAAAGCTCTCTTCTTTACTCTCACGATTTCAACAAAAAACAAAAAGAAAGAAAAAATAAACAAAATTCTTTCATTCCCTGCCTCTCTCTATCTGTCTTTGGTCTCATCTGCACCTGGGTTTTTTTCTTCTTTTCCATTTCCAGTTGAAGATTCTCATATAGTAGGTGAGCCAAGTTCGAATTTTTTCTTATTTCAGTTTCTGGGTTTCATTTTTCCCTTTCCTTAGTTGTCAATCATGGTTGATTTCTTTGCTCTTTGTTGATTTACTGATCACCCATTAGCGTAAATGTTTCTTCTTTTAGCTTTTCACCAATGATTTTGCCGCCTTGGGTCGTCTTCTCGGATCATTTTTCAGTTCACTGAAGACCCATGTTTTGGTTTGATCAGTTTTGTGATTAATTATATCCTCTCTGAAAAACTACGAATTTGTTGTGGTTGTTTATTCCTTTTTTTTTTTTTTTTTGGGGATTGATTAATTTGTTGTTATATCCATTTATACTGATGGGTTGTTTTGGAATCGTTGGAGTTGTTTCTGGATTTGCTTATTTATTGTATGTAGCAATTGGGTTCCTGTGTTTCATTGAAGTCAAATATTATTGATATGGTAGCTGAAGAAATTATTTACTGAAATTGATTTTCAAGGCTCTTTTGCGTATGTTGACTTTTGTTTTGGTTGTTCTAAACAACATTTAACCTGAAGAATTGAGGGCAAGCATACAACGTATGAACGTAACGTCTTTGCTAACTTAAAACAACTCAGAAATAAATATAGGCTATTTGTATACAATGTGTTCTATGTTATTTCGTTATTCAGCTTACCTAAAACTCGGTCTCTTGTTCGAACTTTCTTAGTCCCGGGTCTAATCACTGAAATGTGCCTTTGTTTAGTACGGGCCTCTGCAAGTCCTACCTTTCTTAGCTTACAGATTGCGTTCTATGTTTGGCTTATGATTTTAGTAATACCAATTGTGTAGAATCTGGTGAACAATCTTTCAGTTCTTCATATTCCTAGCTTGCCTGGCACTATCCTTTCCATACTTACCATGATCATTTACTATTTACAGTCTTGGTGTAGCATGCTATCATATTGGACCAGTGGCTGTTAACCTAGAAGATTGATTGATTTATGCTCATAATTTCTGTTGTTTAAGTGGTATTTCTGATCCACGTGTGAGGTGCATGTGCTAATCTAAGTAACGGCCCCACTTCATGGCCTTTCAAGATTCTAATGGAAGAGGGCTTCAACCCAGTTTATTCAATATGGTTGATATTGAGTTAAATACAAAGTGGGAAGATGTGATTTGTCCTATATGTTTGGATTTCCCTCACAACGGTGTCCTCCTTCAGTGCTCATCTCACGAGAAAGGATGCCGTCCTTTTGTTTGTGACACTAACCATCAACATTCCAATTGTTTGGACCGTTTCAAAAGCGCTTATGGTATGTCATCACCATCGAAATCTGATGTGAGTCCTGCGAGTCCTGCAGCAACTCCTGAACCAGTACCCTCAGAAGAGAACTGCAGGCCAACTTGTCCCTTGTGTAGGGGCGAAGTTACTGGGTGGGTTGTTGTTGACAAAGCTCGTGTACAACTGGATGTAAAGAAGCGTTGTTGTGAGGAGCATCGGTGTGCATTTATGGGTTCATACTTGGAGTTACAAAAACATGCTCAACTAGAGCACCCTCATTCTCGTCCTTCAAAAATTGATCCTGCTCGGCAGCTCGATTGGGAGAATTTCCAGCAATCCTCTGAGATCATTGATGTTTTGAGCACTATTCACTCGGAAGTCCCGCGTGGGGTGGTGTTAGGAGACTATGTGATTGAATATGGTGACGATGAGACTGGAGATGAGTTTGTGGACTTCCCTGGGGACGAACGTAACTGGTGGACCTCTTGTATTTTATATCAGGTTTTTGATAACATAAGGAATTCCCGAAACAGGAGAAGGTCAAGAGTTGGTGATGCAAGAAGAGCAAGTCGCCGAGCAAGCTATGATAATTCAAATTCTGATGAAGGTTCTGTGACATCTGTCGAGTTCCCTGAATATAGATTAGATGAGACCGATGATGAGTTTATGAGTACAAGTGGTACCTCCAGGGGCAGCTCCAGTCATCGCAGGTCTGTAATGTTTTTTTTTTCCCATAATTTTTCTAGATTGTATTTTTCTATTTACAATTGTCTTTGTACATCAAATTTTTTGTTGAGATTGTTAAATTGAATTGGAATGCGTAGCTTATCATGTTATATCCTACATCTCCAAGCAATCATTGGTCTTGCGTGGCTAGATGATAGTCTCATGAGTACTCTTCTGAAGAAACCTACTGCACCATCTTATTGAAATAAAATTAAACAATTGCACCATTTGAAAGATTTCTTGTTGGACTTGCTACCTGGGCTGGGTGATTGTTTCAGTAGGAACTTCGTATATAGGGTTTGGAGATCTTAGCACATGCACGTATTGCTGATCTGTATCGCTCTTGTTTTAGTTTTGTAAGAGTAAGATGGTAGCATTGATTTGTTTGTTGTTTTTACCTAAGGTTTATGTATATTTCTGTTTTATTTGCAGTTCTCATAGACGTCGTTCTCGCTTCTATGACAATTAGGTATGTTTTATTCACAGATCACCTGCATTCTCTTTTGTGCAATGGAATTTGATCCATCCATGCTCTAGGCCTAAATATCTACACTAAGATAAGAAAACCAACTCATTTTGACATTTTCCGGTTAACATTATTAGGTTTTGTAGGTCTCTCAAACCTTCTTTTCTTGCCCACAAACCTAACGGACATTACAGCTACCGATTGTATGAGTGCTAATGCTATGTTTGGCCTTTGGCTTTTAAAATTTTATCCCTCATATGTATGATCATGTTGTGGCAGTGTTGGAATAGAATAGAAGAAGTGAGGGGCAAGAAAAGAGATCCATTGGAAGACAGGAAGTGGAAAGCACACTGGGATGCTTGCTGTGGATCTCTTCTTCAGTGGATTGATTACATGTAAAAGAAGGCTACATCTGAAATCTGGATTTGTTGTAAATTGTTAAATCTGTTATGAGATGTGCTGATTGGACATTACATGACATAACCATTGCTTCCGTCATTGACCTTTTTTTACTTCAAAAATATAGCCTTTGTTTCAAATCTTTATCTCTCCACCTGATGGTAGATGTAGAGAACAATTTAGCGTGTAATTCCTTATGTTGATTTTGGTGTGGAGGGGCATAATATGGCATCTTTCCTTTCTATCTGATGATTTTCTTGCCGTGTTTTTGTCTATATCTGAAAGACAAAGACATCTCTAGTAAAAGTATATTTAGTGATGATCCATAAAAAATGCCACCTCCCTTGGGGATTTTTTCATGGCTTATTACTCACTTTGCTTCTTAAATCGGACATTAAATATCACTCTGATCTCCAAAACGGATTTAGTTTCAATATTCAGTTATAACTACACATTTAGTTGCACTGTTGTTCTATCTGTCACTCTATGTTAGTCTAGTGCTTACGTGGTAGTTCCTGATTGATTCGTTAATTATTTACAAAAAATTATTAAAATTAACACAAAAAATAGGAAGAAGATGGTGAATAGTGAATTTGGGTTGATCATCTTCTTCCTTCTTCATCTAACAAAATTCAATTCTAAATCCTAATTCCAATCTAAGTTTAATGCTAATCTACAAACCAATCCTAAATCTGCCAAAAAACAAAAATGAAGAATACAACAAGACCCAAATTCCCAAATCATCCCTCACCTTCTTCTTCAACTCTCCCAGCTTTCCTAAATCTGCGCCTACTGTTGCCTCAATGTCTGCACGTGAGCCGAATCTAATTTTACCTGAAATTATCAAGGTATGTATTCTTGTCACTTATATCTTACATATTCGTAAAGAACAGAAAAAGATTTGAGCTTGTATGTGCTTCAGCCAGATATAAGTGCCCCAGGAGTAGAAATATTGGCTGTATATTCTCCTGATACCTCTATCTCCCAATTCCTCAAGACACAAGGCGTGTCAAATACAACATATTTTCCGGAACCTCCATGGCTTGCCCCCACGCCGCTGCTGTAGCTGCATATGTCAAAACCTTCTACCCGGATTGGTCTTCAGCTGCCATCAAATCATCTCTTATGACTACCGGTGCGTGTTGTCTTCAAAATTAGCTCTTGCCTGATTATTCTCATTTTCAACTTCAAAGATGTTTGATTCTACCCCCAAATTTTTGATTATTTTATATGCTTGTAGCTCGGCCAATGAGGGACACAAACAAAAGTATTTACAATGGTGAATTTGCGTTTTGATCTGGGGACATCAGTCCCCTAAATGCTACAAACCCCGGTCTTGTTTATGAAGCTTCTAAACAAGATTAAATCAAGTTGCTATGCATGAGACATGAAGAAAGTGTAGTTAGACTTATATCAGGAGATAACATGACCAGTTTCCCTAAACCCTTTTACGGTCAAATTTCATAGGAGAGTGAAAAAAGTAGGCCTTACAAACTCCACTTACAAGGCTAAAGTCTGTTCCCAACATGCCAAACTCAATATCAAGGTGATACCAGATGCTATCTCGTTCAAGTCCCTGGATGAGGAGAAGACTTTTGATGTCATCATTGTTGGAAGCGGGTTGCCAATGGATTCGCTAGTGTTTGCTTCACTTGTTTGGTCTGATGGTTCTTGCTGTATTCTTCATTTTTGTTTTTTTTTTTTTGCCGATTTAGGATTGGTTTGTAGATTAGGGATTTGAGAAATCCAAATTGCCATTAAACTTAGATTGAGATTAGGGTTTAGGATTGAATTTTGTTTGATGAAGAAGGAAGAAGATGATGAACCCAGATTCACTATTGATCATCTTCTTCCTTTTTTCGCGCGTGTGTGTGTGTTAGTTTTAATAATTTTTGGTAAATAATTAACCAACCAATCAGGAACTGCTACGTAAGCACTAGACTAACAGAAGGTAACAAATGGAGCAACGGTGCAACTAAATGTGGAGTTGTGGCTGAACATTGGAACTAAATCGGTTTCAGGGAGTAAAGTGATATTTAATTTTCAGTTAGGGGAGTAAAATTAGTAATAAGCCTTTTTTCATACATGAGTAATTTAGTATAGTTATTTTAAGGACAAATTATATAAAACCCCTCAAATTATAAGGGTTGCTATAAATTTATATACAGGTACTCAAATTATAAGGATATCAACAAATCACTACTTCTATTGCACTTTCCATCCAATTAGCTGTTAAAATGTCATGTGTCAAGAACTTGGTCGGTCAGCTAGTAATCTAGCCAAAATTAGGCTATTTTCGACAATACCAAAAGATGAATTAAACAACTTGAGCTTGCAAACAAAACCCATTTTCGACATTACCAAAAGATAAATTAAACAACCTGAGCTCGCAAACAAAACCCTGATTTTCAAATTGAAAGCATTACTCACTAGTCGCGACACATAGCTGCGAAACCCCAAGTGAAACTCTTACATCACTCCGTCGTCTACCTCTAAAGCAACACACAGTCCCAATTGAACCCAACCACATTGTTCACTAGTGAGCCACATACAAAGCACAGAGCCTCAAATCAACTCGAGTTTTAGCTAAATTAAAAAAAAAAACCCACCATTTTCTTTCTCTCACGAACTTGAAAATTCAAACTGGAATGACAGAGTGACATCTTAGGTCGCGTGGACGGAGGTAGCCCACATATGGTAAGGTTCCTTGCTTTTTATAATTGAATGTTTTCGAATTGTTCAAGTTTGTTTGTCTTTTTATATTTAAAATATAGTTTGTCTAGAAAGGTTAATTTTTTGGTAGTTTTAGGTGTTTATGTTTTGTGTGTGTCACTAACTGTTTGTTTTGGGAAATGGAAATGTGCTTTGTCTGTAGTAGGAATATATTGACTAGTAAATTGTTGATGGAAGCTTCATTGTTAGGGACTATGCACTATCTGTGCATTGACGAACCTTAGGTTAAATGTTATTGCCATTTGGTTGTTTGTGGGATAGTAGGATGCATAAATAAATAAACTGAATTGTGGGGTTGGTTGTTGAGTGTGTTTGATGTTGTAGTGTGGTCCTAAATATTTTTATTTTATGCTTAATTGTAGGCGATTCAGGTTACTTTACAATCAAGATGTTCCATGGTGGAACGTGGGCTTTCCATAGGTATAAAGATGGCAAAAGTTAACTATTTAAATTATTGTGAGAAGGACATGATGTCCATGTTTGAAGCAGATTGAATGTTAAAGTTACCAGGCTATAAAGATGGTATCAACTTATATCGATACGAGATTGAAGAAGGAGTGGTTGCTAAACTATTAGAAGACTCTGATGTGCTTAAAATGTGCAAGACAGTTCAAAATGTCATAGAGATAGAAGTGTCTTAACATAGATTAATGTGAAGAATTCAAATGCATTCTTAAGAAATGTTAGAGGAATGGAGAAGGAAAACACATTCATCAAGTGATGGGGACCACAAAGTCAACATTTGTGATTGAGGAGTTAGATGACCTGCCTGGAAAAATAGTTAAGAGGATAGACAAAGGCAAAGGTAAACTGACAAACGGGAAAGAGTAAACTGATAGATAACGAGGTTGAAGATGGATTTGTGAGGAGTATGAGGACTCTGGAGCATCTGAAGGTTCTGAATTTTCTAATAGTGGTGATGAGGGCATTTAGACTAAGAAGAAGATCATAAAGAGGAATATTCTTCAGGGATGGCTTGAAGAAGCAGAACAATTTGAGGACTTCTATCAGTGATTTAGGTGGAGAAGCAGGTAGGGAAAAATTTGTTGAAGGCACTCCATAGACAATTGGTAACACTTCAGAACTTTTTGGAGGTACTCCATAGACAGATGGCAACAATTTGGACAATTATTTGATGTTTCATGGGATATGAATTTGATATACAATTTTACAGATTTACGTGCGTAAATTGAGTTTTGGCCTTGGGCCGGGTTTTACGGTTTTGACATGGAGTCGTGGTCCATGGTATATGATTTAAAATGATGTTTTGAGTGTTGGATTTGGAGTGTTGCCACATTTGACCATCCTCAGGTGATTACCTTTCTCGGACTGACGTGGAGTGTGTCTCCGTTAGCTTCTTAGGGGCATATATTTCTCGGACTAATGTTGGAGTGTGTCTCCGTCAGCAGCTTGTATTTACCGGACTGGTATTTAGGGCGTGTCTCCACCAACTTCCAGAGGGCTGTCTACGCGTAGTACATGGATTGGTTGACATGGTCAGGTATGGAGGATGGTGCATCTTGATTACTGGTTATGACATCCAAGTATTTGTTTCCCGATGGTTGTTCGGGTGTTGCTTTAGGGAAGTGTGGGCCATGTTATGTGGATATGATTTGATTTTCACTTTGTGATTTTGAATGTTTTCTTGTATGCATGCATATGTTTTGAAACGGAGGGTGATTGTGTTTTATTGATAATTGTGTTTTGATATTCTATTTATTTTTGGTCCATTCACAAGCTTTATTTGTGGTTTGGAAACCCTTCGAGGTTGGGGTTTAGGTATCAAGGCTACTTCCGCGGCGGAGGCATTACTTGCGGCTGCTTACAGGTTGGGAGATTATGGTATAGTTTCCGTACCCATTACTTTATCGTTTCTTGAGTGTGTATCCTTGGTGTGACACGTGTGCAATGGAATTTTGGGTATTTTGACCTTGTGTGTCAAACGGGAGCAGGACCCGGACACGTGTATTTTGGGATTTCTAGGTCGGGGCTTGTTAGCTTAGTATCGGAGTTTTAGGTTAACTTTGGTGGACTTGGGTACGATGGGACAGATGCCTCTGCGAAGTGAGCCCGTTATCCGGGTGTACGTAGATTCAAGTTGATACGAGGTTGTTTGTTCCTTGGGATACTTGGACCGGACATCGAATACTGTGCTCTAGAGGAGAGAGACGTTACAGAGCTCTGTTGTTGTGCGAGCTTGAGGCTCGGGGCCACGGTCGCTTGGCAAGGGGAACCTTGATGTGATTAATTAGTTGTTTTCTCGGCTAGAGTAAGTATTCGATGTGGTCGGGATACACTCTGGATGAGTGAGGATGTTGGATTGGGACTTGATTTTTTGTTGCGCCTGCGTGAGTGAAAGGTGAGGTTGAAAAGTGTCGACGCCTTGAGCGCAGTTGGGTACTGAGTTCTGATTTTCAGTGGCAGGTCGTTCGCATGCCTTTTGAGTGCTGCCACTGGGTTTGAGCTAGGGTTAGGCTGTGCTTTTGAGTCGTGGTTGACGTCAAATGATGGTTATCCCTTGTGTGGTGTGTTCTGTGGTGTGGTTGTGATGTGGAGAGGCCACGTGGGTGCCTAAGGGATGGTTACGGGCATGGTTTCCATAGTAGGTTGAGGGACATGTGTGAATTTCAGGGACAAAATTCTTGAAGGGGGAAGATTGTAACGACCCGTACTGATTTTTTCGAGAAATTTGAGGCGAAATGATGATTTTACCCTTGGGCGGGCAAATTTTGATAGAAAGTTAACTTTTGACTCGGTAGGTTGGATTCACTTTCTATTTAGGACCGTTACGTAGATGTTGGGATTCTTGTTTCATTAATAAGCAGCATGCCGAATTTGGAATCCGTATGATGATTCTACGGGTCAGGGAGGTTTTTCGATGATTTTTTGGTTAAACGTATTTCGAGATGAGTTGACTTTTTTTTATTTGTGCGGACCAAATATTTTCTCTAGGTTCATAGGATGAGTGACACTTGTCACTCACCCCATGATAATTGTTTATTTTATTATTTAGAGAGTTTATCTCTCTCTCTCTCTCTCTCTCTCTCTCTCTCTCTCTCTCTCTCTCTCTCTCTCTCTCTCTCTCTCTTTCTGTGTTTTGAACATACCCGAAGGAAAGTCAGGGAAGAAAATAGAGATAATTCTAATGCCAATGTAAGTTACATGCCAACTTAGTGCATAGTCAAGTATTGATCTATGGTCCTAATTCTATTTGTTAAAGGCAGCCTCAAGGATACCCACAACTTCTAGAAAGTCATCCAATATAAGCCCCACCCGTAATGGACATGCATCAGATCAGGTATACAGAAGAATCTTATCAACTCTCATGGTTTATTTTGTTGCCTTAATGTTCTCACCGTATTGTTCTAAATGTGTTCTATTATTTCTAAATCTACATCTGTAAGATCCAAGTCAGCATTCCACAAGCACTGGTTGTAACGACCCAGACCTCGAGGAAACGTAGAATTGGAAAATTTAAGGAGAAAATGATAATTTTGCCCTTGAAAAAGTCAAAATGTTGACTTCTTGATTGGAGCGCCGTTTGGGGGTTCCGAAAGGACCATAACGATGGTCTCAAAATCCTGAGTTCGTAGACAAGTGGTATGTCAAAATCTAAAAAGGGTCGGACGAAATTGACTGTTTGCCCCTAAGTCAAAGAGTTGACTTTTCTTGGTCAAAGATAAAATGTTGACTTTTTTTTATCGGGGCCTCGTTTTGAAAATTCAGAAAGACCGTTACTAAGGTCTCGTCTTCATGAGTACATCGGCAAGCGGCATGTCGAAAACAGAGTTCAGTTGGGTTTGTCCTCGTTCTAGGTAATTATAGGGGCATTTTGGTAATTTGGTTAATGAGGGGCATTTTAGTAAATTGTCCGTGTGAGATCTTTTCCTTCTAGCTGAATTGAATGGGGACAAGTGTCCCTTATCCCTTATGATTGTGTGCACCAACTTGTCCATGTGTGGGTGTGTGTTAAATATTTGAGGTTGTTGTTCTCGGCCAAAAGAAAGAAAAAAAAAAGAATTGTGAGGAAGAGTTGATGATGGAGAAGAACCAGAGAGGGAAGGGGAGTGAACCAGTGATAAAAGTGAGGGAATTAGTGAGGAACAATGAACATACCCGTGGGGTGAAACCCGGAATTTTGGGTCGTGGAGCTTGAAATCGAGTTTTTTGATTTTTAGCTTAGTTGTTCGAATTGAGGTTATAAAGCACTTTTTAGGATTGCTACGAGCAGAATCATCGAAAAATCAAAGGTAAGTACTCAAAGATGGCCTTGTAATTGAGTTCATTTAAGGTGAAGTAATCCTCATATTGGACTTAGAAGCATGTTCTTTGGTTAATTTCGAGTAGGTTTGTGACTGGAATGGTGAAAAATGGTTGAGAATTGGATGAGTTCCAATTGGGTCAAGCCATGGGTCGAATGACTCGTTTTACAATTAAACGGGCTGGGATAATGAACAGTACTAGGTACTGTTGTAACAACCCATCCCAAATTACCGGATTAATTTATTAATTAAATGAGGATTATTATGACTAATCGGGGATTAGTCGAGGAATTTAGGACTGACAGTGTAAAATGATGATTTTGCCCTTGGGAATGGGCAAAAAGTTGACTTTTGACCCAAATGGTCAAATGCACATGGACTGATGACCGTTACGTAGATCGGGACGTTATGAGTCCGTAAATAGGTGGCACGTCAAAATCGAACATTCGACGAGAAGGTTACTATCATGGAATGGAAATTGGTACTATTCATGTAAACCGAGAAAAGTGGACAATTGGAAAATTTGGATTGGATTGAGAATCTGGGTGGACCAATCAGTGAGTGACACCTGTCCCTCACTTGATTGGCCCAAAACCAAAACAATTGGGATTATCTTCATTTGTCATCTATTTTCACCATTTCATCTTCAAAACCGTACAACCCAAACCCACACCACCATACCTATCATCCTCTTATGTTAATACTGAGAGACTGAGAGTGAGGGACTGATGTGGATGGAAAGGCTGAGTGGAAGATGGAGCACGATGGGGATCACGGCTGGGAAAGGTAACTCGTAACCCGGTTAGACCCTAAAAATGGAACTTTGTGTTTTGACGATTGTTGAGAGTTCCTGATGATTCTAATGTGTTCTTAGGACCAGTATGACTTTGTAGGAGCTAGTTTCGAAGGCAATGGTGGTCGGAGACGGTTGGAAATGGAGGAGGAACATCACGACCACTATTCATCATTTGAAGGTGAGTTTTTGGTATGATTCTCATGTTTTGAATTAGATAGAACCGTTACTGGGGATTAGACAAACACATAGGAAGAAGAATGGACGAAATCGGGTTGAAAATGAGGCTTTTAGAGATGGATCAGGGTTGCACGTCTGCGCAACCTGGTTACAGACAAACGAGTCTGAGGTTGGAGGTTGAAAACGATGATGTCAGCCCCTGTCAGATGTCAGGCTAGGTGGCCCAATAGAAGATCGACACGTGTCATGTCAGTGCCTAATAAGCACTGACATGTAGTACCTAATCAGCACTGACATGTCAGTGACGTGACCTAATCAGAGGGTGTCAGTGGACTGTTGACACGTGGCATTGTCAGATCTGACATATGTCAGACCTTGTTAGACCTGTCGTCGGCATTAACTTTGCTAACGTCAACGTTAACTTTTGACCAGAGTTGACTTTTGATTTTGACTCGCGTGTGGGGTCGTGATGGTTTCGGGTTGAGCAGAGATCATTTGATATGTCAAATTAAGGTTTAAAGCCTCGAAAAGCTTGTTCAAGATGCATTCCCGGGATGAGACTGTTCATGGGTTTTAGGTATGACCTTATAGAGTCCGTTAGTGACCGTTGGTATGATTTGGATAAGTTCAGATTTTTTGGAGATTGTGAATTAGCCAAGAGAGGCTTATGACACGCATATCGAGGTGCAACAAGGGCGGTCTGTGAGTGGACATTTGTTTTCTAAATATGATGCATGCATAACTTTTTTACATGTTTTATATGATTTGAAATGCTTGAGTGCATATTATTGTGGTATTTACGTATTTGCACATATTTCGAGAACTTTTATACTTTATGCTGTGATTGTTATACGTGCTTGGGTTTTCAATGATTAGATTACTGGAATGATTTCGGATTTGGAAATATGGAATCGGGCTTGAGATCCATTTGACTTATGAACTCTCGGACTGGAAGTCCTTTTGATTTATACTATCGGGCTTAAGGCCTAGTTGGTTATGATATCGGGCTTGAGGCCTAGTTATGGTTTAAATATATAATATGTGGAAAGGGTTTATGAAAATTATACTTTGGGCATGAGACCCATTTGTGGAAATACGATGGTTTTATGGAAACGGAATGGTTACTATTATATTCCGGGCATGGGCCCCTTTGAAAGGTTTTGAAATGATTTGTGAAATGTTTTCCTTATACCATCGGTATGTATTATTATCTCCTCCAGATATTCGGTACCCTGGAGTAGTGACGGTGCATTGCCTGCGAGGGGTCGCCTTATGGAGAGAACGCATAGAGGCTCACGTAGAATGACTCAGGAGCAGGATTGCATGAGGGTAAAACCTCTCCCAAATGAGGGTCATTAACCTAGGTGGACCTTGGGGAGACTCGGGATTGAGACCCCGGAGTAGTACACGTAGCTTAGGACCGTGACATTATGACATTTGGGATGTCAGGCGTCTGAGATGTTGAGGATTGGTAAAATGTATTTCAATGAACTAGTTATTTGGTATTAACGGATTTGGGATGTGACCCACATACCTTGGTTTTATGGTTTTGGGCTGAGTTCCCACTTGGTTTGATTTATGCTTTTGAGCTAATGCCCTAATGATTTGAGGAAGGAAATGGCTTTGGTGAATAAACGATTTTATAATATTTGAGTTAATCGGTTTTCGAATGCATGCATGCTTTTTAGTGAAGGGTATAAATGTCTCTTTTATGAAAATTTGTTTTATTAAATTATTTATTTTCGTCCACTCACAACTTTTAATGATTTTTAATACCCTTCAGGTTGATCCCGGATGCGGGCTGTAGCAGAAACCGAGACATCACACTCCTCCACTGATGCTGGCACGCTCTGGAAGCCCTGAGAGGGGCAAGAATTGGGTTATCCCTTGTTTGGCACGTGGTGTCAGATGGGAGCATGGCACATCCTGTGATAATCCCGGGGGGATTGGGATGAGTCGTGTCAAAGTGGTATCAGAGCGGGGTTGTCAATTTGGAACATGAGCAGTGATGCACATGTGCAGGATGTGTTATCTTTGGGCTATCTACTCGCCGTTATCAACCTGATAGTTAGGCTAAAGAGTATTAGAGTTTAATGGCATGAGGTTCATTTCCCAACCTTGGTTAGGTTACGTTTGGCACGAGATGTCGCGATTCAGTGAGATTAGATCCCGATGAGGGCTGGATGTGACAACTTTTCAGAGTAGGATACCGTTCAACGGTTATGTCATGTTAAGTCAGGTTGGTTGTGTTGCAGAGAGCAACTAGGATTGACACGCTAGTTTGAGAGTGGTTGCACAGGTTACCCGGAGAGTGATACTTGTCGATCGGATCCCGAGGTGGACCGATCAGTAGTTTTGACACCTTGAGTGGAGCATTTGTCACGCTAGTTTGAGATTGGTTGGTCTGAAAGTAGGGTCAAATAGTGGGACCCAATTCACGAGTACAATCATGAGGTAATATATTGGTCCTAGGGTGGACTAATCAGAGGATTATACGCTTGTGAGCAGATTGTACAGGCAACTCATCTCTGCTTGTACCAGTGCGTTGAAGATGGAGTCCTGATTGCAAAGTACTTTCTTGGTTGGGTCTGCACGAGGTGGTGGCAACCATCGCTATCGAGGGTGGTTGTAGTGGAGACTGTTAAGAATTGGGTGAAGTTCAAGGAACGTTCATTTTATGTGTAGTTTTCCAGAGTTGGTGAGCTTGTAAGGGATTTATTGTGTGTTCATCGTCTAGTCGTGTTTGCCGTTAGGAATTATGTTGAGATGTTAGATATGATTGATCGACTAGTGAAAAATTGCACGGTGGAAGTTATGTCGAGATGACTGACACGATTGAAAGGACTAGGTGATGAATTGGATGGAATCCCAATGGAGAATGAGTGGTTTTTAGACGACATGGAAACGTCATAGAAATTAGTGGATTCAGAGAGTTATCTTTAACTCCGAGACTTGAGTGGTAGGAGTTGCGTGGCAAGACTTGAGTGGCAGTTGGAGGAGTCTGGTTGTGGTTGAGCGGGACAGAGAGAATCCTGAATGGTTCAATGAGTTAGACTTTGGGTTGGTTTACCTAAGGTACGAGATACCTGGTTTGGTGACCCGTTCCCTAGTTGTTATAAGACTCGAGGCACAAGGGTGTGCTCCGGAGTTGAACCTATAAGTGTCGAAACGTGAGAATCAGGTAGTTCCATGTAACGACTCGTCCTGAATTATCAGCATTAATTAATAATTAATGACGGATTAGTAAGGCTAATCGGGGATTAGACGAGGATTAACGGACGTTCAGGGCGAAATTACGATTTTGCCCCTGAACGAGGGCAAAAAGTTAACTGTTGACCCGGGAGGTCTGATGGCCAAGGGCCAAGGACCGTTACGTATATCGAGTCGATACGAATCCGTAGATAGGTGGTACGTCGAATTCGGACGTTCGACGGAAAACTTACGGTTCACGGAAGTTTCAGGGAACTATTTACAACGACACGTTTTACAAGGAAAAAATGGGAATTTTGTCTTGAGTGGGCCCCAGATATTTTGAATTGGTCCAATGGATGAGTGACAAGTGTCACTCATCCATTTCCTAACATCCCACATACATGCATCGTTCATCCCTTCTGTTTCATTCCTCCTAACCCGAGAAACCCACAAAGCCCAACCCCATTTCTCCCTTCCCCTGAGATGCTTGAGTGGACTTAGGGAGTTTGTGTAAGAGGCAGAAAGGTGCTGAAGAGCCAAGAGATGGCAAGGGGGCAGCAGGACCGCCGTCCACGGTGGAGGAAAGGTAAGCCGGATTACCCGGTTTTGTCCAAATTTCCATTTCTGTCGTTTAGGACCTTAAGGATGCTTTTGGGGGATTAGATGATGTTCAATAGGTTGTTAGGATGGTTTAGAGGAGTTTTTTGGGCGGCGGTGAAGGGCTGAGATGCCCTGGGGATGGCCGGGAAAAAAAGGGGCCGTGGGATTCAAATTGAAATCATCTATTCGATGTAACGAACATTGTGGGACTGGTTTCGAGTCGATCAGACATTGTTTCGATATAGTTCAGGACGTTCGAAGGTTTAGGATTGACTTTAAAATTAGTTAAAAATTTCAAAAAATTACGGGGCTTTAATGAGGGGTTATGTAAGTAGTTAGTAACCCTCTATTACGATTTGGACAGGTTCGGGAGCCCCGGTGATGATGATTGGCCTGGGAGAGGCTTATGACAGGTGTATCGAGGCGCGACTTTGGACGGTCAATGAGTGGACCCTTCCTTCTAAACTGATGCATGCATAAATGTTTTATAATTTTTTTAGAACATGTTTTGTGATGCCATGAGTGCATTTGTTTGTGGTAGCTTAGGATCGACATATTTGCACGCTTTTCGAGATTTTCGGCTTTATGTCGTACCTTTACGTACTGCGTTTTCAACGATGATTTGATAAACAGGTTTTGGATTTGGAAATATGAAATCGGGCATGAGATCCATTTGATCTACGAACTCTAGGACTTGGAGTCCATTTGATTTGATGAGAAGTCAGGCCGAAGGCCCATTTGAATTATACGATCGGGCCGAGGGCCCTGTTGGTTTACGAATTCGGGGTTGAAGCCCAGTTAGTTGTAATATCGAGATAGAGGCCCAGTTGATTGTGAAATCGGGCTTAAAGCTTTGTTGATTTCTGGTTTTGGGATTGAGGCCTTGTTGGTTGTGATATCGGGCTAGAGGCCCAGTTGATTGTGAAATCGAGCTTGAGGCTCCGTTGGATCATGAAATCGAGCTTGAGTCCCAGTTCGGTTTATGAAATGATAATTCGGGCATGAGACCCTATTGAACTGTGGATTTAGGCCGAGGCTTGTGAAAGTGGATTTGTATCGGATTCGAGGAATCCCGTTGAGATGAATCGGGTATGAGACCCAGTTGAAATATGTTTTGAGAAATAAAGTATTTGAAATGTATATACCCTCAGACGTGATTTGATTGGTCTCCTCCAGACTTCGACCTGGAGAGTCACGATCCACTACCCGGAATGAGTATCCCCATAGGGAGCCCATTCCAGGAGTGAGAGTTATGATGTGGTCCCGGACCAGATTCCGGAGAGATGTTCGGACTAAATCCGGAGACAGAGCCTCCCAGATGGAGAATTCCTGGCGGTAGACTCGAAGTGAGATCCCGAGTAGTATGCATACTTACATAGAGATGAATCATGACATATATCGGGGATGTGTTCCCTAGGAACTGTGTGCCGCGAGTTGGCTTCTCACTTGAGATGCCGAGGATGGGTTGTATATGAGATTTCACGTAAAGTAGTTTGGGGTGGAGACCCCATGTTCTATGTTTTGAGTATGATTTTGGGCTGAGACCTGCGTATATTGATTTGGGCAGAGTCCCACATGATTGGTTCTTGGGCTGAGTTCCCATGTACTTGATTTACGTTGTTTTCGGTCCAATACCCTAATGATTATGCAAATGTTTTAATAAATAGTTTTCGAATGCATGCATGTTTTTAGTGAAGGGCATAAATGTCTTTTTGTGAAATTGTTTTTATAAATTATTTATTTTGTCCACTCACGAATTTTGATGTTTTTGAATGCCCTTTAGGTTGATCGCGGATGCGGGCTGTAGCAGAGACCGAGACATCACACTCCTCCCCCGGATCCTGGCGCTCTCTAGTAGTCCCAGTTGGGCTAAGGATGGAATTATCCCTAGTCTGACACTTCGTGTCAGATGGGAGCAGGCACGTCCCACGTTAATCTTGGGGGATTTGGGACGGGTCATGTCAAGTGGTATCAGAGCGTGTTGTGCTCTCAGAGTGACGCGCAGGTCGAGGATGTGATGTCTCTGCAGTCGTAATAGCTCGTCATCAACCTGATAGTTAGGGTATTAGTACAAGGATTTAGTGGAATTGGATCCTAGTTAGAGTTTTTTGGAACGAGGTGCCATAGTTTAGGGTTCCATTGGCATAGGATGTCGCGTTCTCCGAGAGGTTGGTTCCCGAGTGGGATCAATATTCAGCGAATTTAACGGCTTAGAGCCGTAGTCATACTGGAGATAGGATCTAGTGGATCAATAGAGACCGTATGATGACCCGAGAGTCGGGACCGTGGAGTAGTCATGACGGACCTAGATCTGACCAAAGAGGAATCAGTGGAGGTCGGATGTCAGAGTCGTCCATGACAAAAGTACAAGGATCGGAGATTGTGCTGCTAGGAGCAGACAGGCACACGAGGACCCTAGTTGAGGCTGTTTGGAATAGGAACATAGACCCTATGTGGCATGAGATGCCATGTTTCAGTGTGTCGAACTCCAGGGGGATGTCGACTAGCAGGAGATGCCCTAGAGTGGTTGTCGTGTGACATGATAGGATGCAATTACGCACGTAGCGCTTGTACAGTGTTAGGCACGGAGTATGGCCAAGTTCTTGTGGAGGCCAGCGGCTAGGAACTGTAGCGTTACGAGGGGACGAGGTACTCAAATCGTGGTTACCGGTTGTTAGGACACCAGTGTCGGAGTTCGACAACTCTTCAGAGTCGAGCGCGAGGGGTCACTCGAGATGGACACGCTGTAGGGGGCAGCCGAGTTACGATAACCCTAGTTAGCGATGGGTTGGATGAGTGACCAGGAGAGTGATACGTATCGACCGGATCCTGAGGTGGACCGATCGACAGATGTTGTGGTTTGAGCAGTTGATGCTGACAGTGAGTTGACCATTTAGGTTCGGCGTCTTGGTGGTGTTGTAGGTGGGTTGTATCTGCTCGAGCTCGTGGTAGGTACCACCATCGAGGGTGGAGGTAGTTGTAGTGGTTATTGAGAATCAGAAAATGTTCATTTTCTCATAGGGAGGTAGAACCCCTCCGACCCGAGCAGAGGTAAGTGGCGATTGCTCGATATGAGCAGGGTCTTAGGATTGGTTTGATTCGCACTCTACATGGTGGTGATGAGGTGGCGATCATGAGGAGATACGACAAGCCACGAGCTGAGGGTATCTCAGTCGTGTTGTACTCATGGTTGGTTTCTACCACTACACGACGAGAATGATTCGTCGGCTAGTGTAGATTCTGAGGAGTTGAGTCGAGATGACAGGTAGGATGGAGATGAGCTGGGTGGAACCCAACAATAGTGGAATTGGGCGAGGATTCTGCCTCAATAGTGATTAAGATGACTGAGCGTTGAGTAGATAACTTGGATAAATAGACGAGGGAGTACTATCACAAGGATTAGTGACCGGTTGGTCAGAGTTGGTGGTATGCGGAGAATTGACTGCAGATCACAGCAGGAGTCTATTGTAACACTTCAGTCAACGGTATATCGGGATAGGATGAAGTGACATCCTTTTGAATGTACCTATAAAAACGATCGTAAACGGATAGGCGAGTTGGATCGTTTACCGACGCGTGGATGATGTTCGAGTGAGTTGAGGGCCTAGTTTGTGACCGTGTTTGTAGACCTACCCTAGAGTGGTAGCCGTACGAGTTCGGTGGGCACTGAGCGGGACAGAGAGGATACCGAGTGGCTCAGTGCGAGGTATACCCTATACTTGGATTTGGTGATAGGTACCCTAGGTCGTTGTGGACGGACGACAGGAGTGTTTGGTGCTGGAATGGGATCCCATAAGGATTGGGACGTCCGAACTAGGTTACTGACGTGAATGATAATGGAAGAAGCCAAAGAGAATCTATGGAGGTGCTTAGTTCGAAGGGAAAGGATTAAGCATTACAGTAATTATCATAGAATACTCTTAGTCGGCTCTATATCAGATGAGGTTGGGTGTCACCAGTACGGTGGTCACGTATTGATTGGTGGACCCACGATTGAATTTGGATCCGTGATCTAGCAAAGTTGTAGTTAAGACGGGGAGAAGAGTGCGTGCTTGCGTAGATGGTATTTAGTGTCACTGGATGTGACGAGTAAGTGTCCAAGGTAGTTGGACCCACGGTAGACCCATAGTGGATCGAGATGAATTTGGATTGAGGTGAGTGAGATTGATCGTGTGGTAACGATCAGGGTGATCGAGATGATTGAGATGAATGTGGCGATCGTGAGTCGAGTAGATCGAGTTCCAGTCATCATTAAAGTGAATACCTTGCTGATTATGCTAAGTTAGGAGCGGAGGAGAACTGTATCGTGAGATAGGTAAGGAATCCTTTAGCATAGTCAGTGAGAAGACAAGACAGAAGTTGGTTATAGGAGTATATGATCTGTCTTGGGTATGAGAGTAGAGAGTGTACTGGATTAAGGTGCGCCTGGTGACGAAAGGTTGAAGTCTGGGCCGTGGCTGGAGCACGGACAGTAGTGCGTGATGGGACGTTACCCAAGTGCAGGACTAGATCAGGCCGAGTAGTGCCTTGATGATTGATGTGATGGGAGTGCACATGTGTGTTGTGCACGTTGGACAATGGGATTGCCCACGGTCAATCAATACGTCGGGCTGAGAGTGCCCCGAGAGTATAAGTGTGGTAGGATTGGATTGAGTCCTAGATGAACATGATTGGCGATCAGATTAGATCCGATAGTGACAGTTTAGAACTCGAGTGAGTAAAGATTTCAGGATCGGTTGCTGAGGGACATGAGGTATGATGTGAGGACTCGAGAGCGAGTAGAGATCAAAGTGGCGCAGTGAAGCGCAGCGGAACCGGGAGTTGCCAGCTGGTCATGATGGGTGTGACATATCATGGTACAGATGGATGTGACTCTCATTGGAGTCAACAAGAATCACTGAGGTAGTCGGTACGAATGTGAGAAAACGTGAGTGGGCTGATGCGAGTATCGAGGTCGATTAAACTTACGGTATAAGTTTGAGAATGACCTGCGAGATGGGATTTGTGCCATTATGATGGCAGGATCTAGAGGAAATCATTAGATCGGAGGCTGAATAGGATATCAGCTCCAGTTGTCGGATGAGAAAGGTCGTCAAACCGAAAAGCTGACTTCGGTTTTCAGATAAGAAGAACCATCAGGCTGAAAAGCCATTTGGATGTCAGTTTGGTATTGCTGACCTTTCAAGTGAGTGATAGGCGAGATGTCGATAATGTCTCGAGTGACACTTATGAGCCGAAGTGATGACTCTCGAGAGTCAATGACCGGAATGCGGCTAGTGAGAGTTGAGTGGGAGCTTTGGAAGCTCAGGTAACAGTGCGTACCGACGAGTATGACGGTTGTGTCAGACGTGTATGTGTACGTTACACGAGAGTACCCGAGTAGTGGGACTTGATTGGGATTCCATAGTTTGGTTGTGGAATTGGGTCGATTTGAATTTCGAGGACGAAATTCTTGAAGGGGTAAGATTGTAACGACCCGTCCCGAAACAAGGGCAAAAAGTTGAGGGCGAAATTAATCGTCGTCTAATCCCCGATTAGGCTCTCTAATGGACGTTCAGGGAAAAATTACGATTTTGCCCCTAAACGAGGGAAAAAAGTTGACTTTTGACCCAGGAGGTCCGATGGCTGAGGGCTGAGGACCATTACATAGATCGAGTCGATATGAATCCGTAGATAGGCGGCATGTCGAATTCGGACGTTTGACGAAAAAGTTACGATTCACGGAAGTTCCTGGGAACTCTTTATAGTGGCACATTTTACGAGGAAAAAAGGGGACTTTTGTCCTGAGTGGGCCCCAGATATTTTGAATTTTCCCAATGGATGAGTGAGAAGTGTCACTCATCCATTGCCTAACATCCCACATACATGCATCGTTCCTTCCTTCTGTTTCATTCCCTATAACCCGAGAAAACCACAAAGCCCTACCCCATTTCTCCTTTCCCCTGAGATGCTTGAGTGGACTTAGGGAGTTTGTGAGAGAGGCAGAGAGGTGCTGAAGAGCCAGGAGAGCAAGGGGGCATCAGGACTGCCGTCCACTGCGGAGGAAAGGAAAGCTAAGCCTGATTACCCGATTTTTGCTATTGCTCTCGGTTGGTTAAGCTGAATGTTAGTGGTAGTTACTAACCCCGTGGTAAAAGATGAATGGGTTGAAAAATGAGACGATACATCGAGTATCAATCAGGAAAGGATGAATATCCAATGCCTCAGGTAGGATGTTGGCAGATTCGGGATTGGTATGTCGTGGTAGACGTGAGTGGGATTGGACATTCTTCATGTATTGGTCAGGTGACGAGGAGACTCGGAATAGACGCTGAGTTGGAGTGTATGATCGGTCTGGCACATGATTGGACAAACAGGTTCCAAAATTGAACCATGATTAACTAGGGTATGTACAAGCCAGGTTGTGGACATTGAATAGAGGATGGGTGTATTGAAACTATATCTATTCATGTAGTGGACAGTTTAGATACGAAGGTGTGTGATCGCTTGGAGTATGCACCAGCCATGATGTTTACTAGTTTACGGGTGTTTGTACGTACTACGTATGTTGTGTGAGAGAAATTCTTGAACAAGCCTGAGTGGTGCCTGGTGACGGTGTATGGTGTGCACTAGTGGTATTTTGGTGGATGTGTTTGTAATCGACTTAATTCCGATATGGTTGGTTTGTTGAGAACGTGGTCTGGACATTGAATACTGTGCACTAGACTAGAGTGATTTCGTAAGGGTTCAGTAGTTATATGAGCAGGTGCTCCAAGCCGTGGATGGCTAATGGAACCCTAGAATTGAGATGTGTTATGACACGATCCACACAGGGACTTTATTGGGCGCGTGGGGGCGCGTGAGGCACTGTTTGGGAAAGTGTTCAACATATGTGATTGGATAAATGGTTTTACTATGCATCCATGCTTTTTAGTGAAGGGTATAAAGGTCTTTATGGAAATGTTTTTATAAACTCTTTATTTTTGTCCACTCACAGTCTTTCTGTTTTTAATACCCTTCAGGTTGACATCGGTGTGGACTATAGCAGAGACCGAGATATCACATACCTCCTGATCCTAGCTTACTCTGATAGCCCGAGAGGGCAAAGGTCTGAAATTTCCCTTGTCTGACACTCCGTGTCAGACAGGATCAGGGGAATTCCTCGTTAATTCCGGGGGGATTGAGGATAGGTCCTAACCCATCACTGCTGGGGTAGGTATTTGATGAGGTCCAAATACACATAGGTTGAGTGAGTTGGTGGTTAGTGTGACCACAGGTTGAGTAAGATGTCAGTGTGGATCACTGAGGGAGATGAGATATTATGATGGGACTCTAGTGAGAGTTAGTTTAAGTACGTAACATTTGTCAAGAATCACAGTGTTGGATGCTAAGTAAGACGAGATTTGATACGAGGTACCCTAGTAGGACTCCAGAGTGAGTCAGAGTGTGTTGGTAACTCGAGTAGTGGCAGTGGAGCCATGAGTTCTAGATGAGTACGTCATTATGGAAACCTTCGGGAATGAGTTGAGGTTTGATAAATCTGAGTGAGATCAGAATGTCGGCTTGATTTAGAGACTGTCAAAGTGGTGTCAGTTTGGAAGGGGTCAGCGTAATAGCAGAATTGTCAGTGTGGTACCTGTGTAGGTGACTAGTATGTCGGACCTACCGGTGAGTGAATTGTGGTCAACATCACTAGATGTGAATATTGGTGGGACGTTTAGGTATGGATGAGTATTGTGGGGAGATGTTCGAACAATTGGGATTATCTCCATTTGTCATTTATTTTCACCATTTCATCTTCAAAATCGTACAACCCAAACCCACACCACCTTACCTATCATCCTCTTTGTGAATATTGAGAGACTGAGAGTGAGGGACTGTGGTGGACGGAGAGGTTGAGTGGACGGCAGAGCATGGGGAGGAACACTGCTGGGAAAGGTAACCCGTAACTCGGTTTGACCCAAAAATGGAACTCTGCGTTTTGACGATTTTTGAGAGTTCCTGATGATTTTAATGTGTTCTTAGGACTAGTACGACTTTGTAGGAGCTGGTTTCGAAGGCAATGGTGGTCGGAGATGGATGAAAACGGAGGAGGAACATCATAACCACTGTTCATCTTTTAGAGGTGAGTTTTTTGTCCGATTCTCGTGTTTTGAATTGGATAGAATCGTTACTGGGGATTAGATGAACACATAGGAAGAAGAATGGATGAAATCGGGTTGGAAATGAGGCTTTGAGATCTGGGTCAGGGTCGGGGGTCTGAGCGACCCGATTGAAGACAAATGGGTCTAAGGCTGGAAGTTGAAGACGATGACATCAGCATGATGACATCATCACTTGTGAGATGTTCGGCCAAGTGGCCCAATAGGATATCGACACGTGTCATGTTAGTGCCCAATCAGCACTGACATGTCAGTGATGTGGCCCAATCAAAGGGTGCCACATGTCACTAATATGTCAGTAAAAGGACCAGTGGACTACTGACACGTGGCACTATCAGATCTGACACCTGTCAGACCTGACGTCAGCATTGAATTTTGACCAGAGTTGACTTTTGATTTTGACCCGCGCGTGGGAGTGTGAGCATGAATTTCGAGGTGGGAACAGTGTCATTTTAAAGGTTTCGACGATTTGGATACAATAGTGGTGGTTTCGGATCGATCGGAGATTGTATGATAGGTCAAATTGAGGTTTAAAGGCTCGGAAAGCTTGTTCGGGATGCGTTCCCAGGCTGGGACTGTTCATAGGTTTTTGGTATGACTTTATAGAGTCCATTAGTGATTGTTGGTATGATTTGGATAGGTCCGGATGTTCCGGAGATGGTAAATTAGCCCGGAGAGGCTTATGACAAGCGTATTGAGGCGTAGAAAAGAAGGTCTGTAAGTGGACATTTGTTTTCTAAATATGATGCATGCATAACGGTTTTATATGTTTTATATCTATGATTTGAAATTCTTGAGTGCATATTAATGTGGTATTTGGTATTTACGTATTTGCACGTATTTCGAGGACTTTTATATTTTATACTATGATTATTATACGTTCTTGGGTTTTTAATGATTTGATTAAGGGAATGATTTCGGATTTGGAAATGTGGAATCGGGCTTGAGACCCATTTGGCTTATGAACTCTCGAACTGGAAGTCCATGTGATTTACACTATCTGGATTAAGGCCCAGTTGGTTATGATATCGGGCTTGAGGCCCAGGTATGGTTTAAGTATATAATATGTGGAAAGGGTTATGAAAATTATACTTCGGGCATGAGACCCATTTGTGGATTTACGATGGTTTTATGGAAACGGAATGGTTACCACTATATTCCATGCATATGCCCCTTTGAATGGTTTTGAAATGATTTGTGAAATGTTTTCCATATACCATCCTTATGTATTATTGACTCCTCCAGATATTCGGTGCCCTGGAGTAGTCACGGTGCATTTCCTGCGAGGGGTTGCCTTACGGAGAGACCGCATAGAGGTTCACGTAGAGTGACTCAGGAACAGGATTGTATGAGGGTAAAACCTCCCCCCAAGAACGATCATTGACCTGGGTGGACCTTCGGGAGACTCGGGATTGAGACCCCGGAGTAGCACGCGTAGCTTAGGACCGTGACATTATGATATCTGGGATGCCGAGGGTTGGTAAAAAGTATTTCAATGAACTGGTTATTTGGTATTAACATATTTGAGCTGTGACTCACATACCTTGGTTTTACGGTTTTGGGCTGAGTTCCCACTTGGTTTGATTTATGGTTTTGGACTAAGGCCTTAATGATGTGAGAAAGAAAATGGCTTTGGTGAATAAATGGTTTTATTATATTTGAGTTAATCAGTTTTCGAATGCATGCATTCTTTTTAGTAAAGGGTATAAATGTCTCTTTTATGGGAATGTGTTTTATTAAATTATTTATTTTCGTCCACTCACAACTTTAAATAGTTTTTAATACCCTTCAGGTTGATCGCGGATGTGGGCTGTAGCATAGAACGAGATATCACACTCCACTGATCCTAGAACGCTCTGGAAGCCCTGAGAGGGGCAAGAATTGGGTTATCCCTTGTCTGGCACTTGGTGTCAGACGGAAGCATGGCACATCCGGTGATAATCCCAGGGGGATTGGGATGAGTTGTGTCAACTGTAGCTAGCGTGTGAATCCTACACGTAGTCACTTTGGGTGGCTTGTGTGGGCTCGTGGGGCTTGTTCTTGATATGGTTCCAACACGAATGTTTTAGTATTCGATCATACGAGTCCAATAATACAATTTTCGGGGCGATCAGATATCGTCTCGAGATAGTTTCGGTTGTCCGAGGTCTAGGGTGAGTTTTAAATACGTTTAAAAACTCCAAAAAATTATGCGATTAAAATATGAGTTATTTGAGATTATTTGTAACCTTAAGATGTGAATATGGCAGAAAGTGACATTCCCAAAAATTACAGAAAAATGTGCAAAGGTGCATTCGATGATTCGAGGTGTGTGAGTGGATTTTTTTTCCCTAAACTACTATGCATGCATACTTATATGATTTAAAGGTGTTTATGTGATTTTTTATGATAATTGAGTGATTGGGATTTTATATGGGTTTCCTATAATTTTATGAATATTTTATTATTACTTAATGCACGTTTTTCGAAGTTTTCGTAAAATATGGGTTGGATACCGTTTTGATTGGGATTTCGAATTGAATGTGGTTTGCGGCATGGAATAACGTGGTTTGGAATAAATATGATTTTCATATGATTTATGGATGGCATTTCTGAAAGTCATGTAATGGCACATTTTACGAGAGTGATGTGGATTATGGTTTTGGGCTTAGGCCCGAGATTCGGATTGTGGATTTGACTTGTGATATCAAAATGTGACACATTTATGTGTTATTGGTATGGATGCTCTGTGTAATGATTGATTATGATGTGGACTTGAGTTAATTATGTGTGGCGATAATCGTTGATTGATTAGTCTTAGACGTCGAGTTAGGGATTCCGAATCCTGAGACTAGTATGGTGTATGTTTATGATTGTGTTGATTGGATGTGTGTCTCAGACGTCAATCCCGGGTCTCCGGTTCCTGAGACTTTATTGTGATGACTTGAACTTCGAGCCTGGGGCTCTGGTTCCCGAGCAATTATGTGATATATCTACCAGTAGTGCACTTGTGATATGATGACTGATATGATGATTGATGTGGTGCACACAATGATTGCCCTTGTGCTTATGCATCGATGTTGAGTGTTTGTTGTGAACTTGTGATGTGCTTACTTGTGGGCAGTAGTTTGATGTTTGATATTGTGAGTCGAGGTTGGATTGACCGTGAAATGTATGGTTATGTGGCTTTGATGTGATAGATTCATATGTTATGGTGTGTTCGTATTTCGTGGTTAACGATTGATTTCTGGTTATTTATTTTACAGATAATTTCACTTATTTAGAGAATATAAAATGTGTTTCGTTTTATTCGAAGAGAAATGGTTTCCTTGTATGCATGCATGATTTTGGAAAACAGAGGGTATGAAAGTTTTCAAATTATTTTTTTAAAGTATTTCTTTTCATCCACTCACACGTTTTCTTGGTTTTGTAACCCTCTAGAGCTACTGCACGGAGATCGAGACTTGAGAGGCACATGTATGAATTAGCAGAAGTTAAGTTTATTCCTTGCCTGGCAACATTTCTACTAGACGGGAGCAGGACCCTAGTGTACTGTTCTTGTGTTTTCAGTTTGGGTCGGATCACTGGTGGTAGTGATAATGCTTTGAAAAGAAGTTATCACACGGGCACTAGCCCAAAATAGTTATCACACGGGCACCATTCCAAAATAGTTATCACACATGCACAACCCAAAACATTTGACTCTAGGGCACCATGCGCAAATCCCGTTTTTCCCAAACCATGATAAAATCAATAACCAGAAATCATATACTCAAACCATTCATTATCCAATACGCATAACCATAATCATAATCAGTCCATACAATGCCATAATATCAGTAAAAACATATATTTAAGCATGCATCAGAGTTATGAAACAAAATGTCCACTCACAGTATAGTCGTTCGTTCAAATCACGAGCCGTAAGCCAATCTGAAGCCTCAGGGACGTCCGAGCCTATCCAAATCACACCTAAGGGTCACTAAAAATCCATATACATCCATAGAATAAACATTCAAAAACCCCGGGATCGAAAACGCATCCTGAACACGTTTCTCGAGGAGAAAAACCTCCAAAACACCAACCAAACGATCTCCAATCGACTTGAAACCGCTACCATTGAATTCAGGACATTGAAGCCTTTCAAATAAGACCAGTTTGACCTCAAAATTCGTGCCCACCCTTTCAAGTCAAAGTTTGGTCAACGCTGACATCACTGTTTACATCATCTACTGACGTCAGCCCTAGCTGACATCACTATTGATGTCACTTGCTGACGTCACCCTAACATATGACACTGAAAACTTCTAACAACCTGCTACATGGTACCCCCTGATTGGTTCCACTTCCACCCTCTAACACATGCCATGTGTCACCTGCTGACGTCATCTTGCCACATTATGCTGACGCCATCCTGCCACGTCATCTCTAACAGCCTCTAATACCTCGCCACATGGCACCAACCAAACTTGGCTACATGACCTAACATGATGACATGGACTGCCACGTCATCATTGTCTTCCTCCAGCCGGGTCGACTCGCTGCCCTATAATGGGTTAGTCGACCCGAATGGCGACCCGATCTTATCTTCGTCTAAACTCAACCATTTTCCACCATTTATCCACCACTGAACTCGTTTTTTTACCTAGAAATCGATCTATGGGATCAAAAGTAGGAAAACACACCTGAAATCTCTTGGCCTAGGTCGAATCCTCACGGTCCAAATTCAAACTCGAACCCAAGCCCATCCAGTTCTCCATTCTCTTCCATTTCTAGTTCCTCAAACTCGCAAGGACTCAAAAAACATGAAAGTGATCAGGAACCAGAGTTTCAATGTCTCAAAACCAAAACCCAATTATCTAAGCTTTCGGGTCACAGGTTTACCTGCTTTTCAGGTTTCTCAGGTAGCCTCCATGGCTGTTCTTGTTATCATCTTCTTCCCTTCATTCTCAGGTCACTCCCCCACTCTTCGTTTCCCTCAAATTCGATGGAAAAATGATGGAATGAAGTGGTGTGGGTTTCGGCTGTGTATATGTGTTTGAAATGAGAGATGTGATTATGGTGTAGGGAAATGGGCCAATGGGATGAGTGACACTTGTTTACCCATCTTTTGGTCCATGTTAGATATTTAGGGTCTCATTTAAAACAACTGAAAGTCAACTTCTTCGAAATACGTGCAATCAAAAAAATCCAATTAACTCGTTCTAGACCCGTAATCTAATCATCTGATGTCCAAATTCGACGTGTCGCCTGTCTACGTAATCGCAATCCTTCGATCTACGTAATGGGCCTTGGTCAAAGTCCAATTAACTTTCAGTGGAAAAATTGTCATTTTACCTTGACTAATCCCGATTGGTCTCGATGATCTCTCGATAATCTCGTGATTATAGGACATGCTGTTACAATCTACCATCCTTTAAGAATTTTGTCTGTGAAATTCACACTGACACAATCCAAAACTGTGGAAAACCAATCTTGCCTCCAACCCGAGGCTCTCACATGTCCACACACACGTCCAACATCCATCCACGTTATACACAGATACCAACGTCACCCAACGTTAACTACAATTCAACAGTCAATGTTGAATCCTGGCTCATCCTCAATGACCGTACCCAATAGGTGGGTGGTCAAATTGCCCAATGCTGAATCCTGGCTCATCCTCAATGACCGTACCCGATAGGTGAGTGGTCAAACTGCCATTAGAACTCCAAAACTCAACTCCCAAACCTCGATCTAGGCATCGACACTCGTCGACCTTACCTGCCACCCACGCACGTACACTCGAAACCCAGTCTAACGTCTCTGCTCTCATTGAGCAATCACCAGTGTTTTTCCACTCGGAAGTCTTATCGTCCACAATACCCACGAACCGTCGCTACCAGCTGGTAATCCATCGGCTCCACTGTCTCCATTTGAGTTTCCTACCAAATACCCGACTCCCACTAGAGTCTCTTAACGGTGCCTCGTTTCGCCCGGAAATCGACTCGGTGATCTTGACTCCTCTCGAGTCCTAAACTAGCATCTCACTCATCCAGAGTGTAATCTGACTACATCGTACACTTTCTCAAGACAAGTGAATAAAAAATCAGTTTTGTTTACAAGGGTTCTTTTGTCCAACCATGGACCTGAGCTCTAAGCTCGCACAATAACCGAACCCTTCAAAGCTTCTCTTCTTTATAGCATAGTATTTGATGTCCGGTCCTAATATCTCAATGAAGAGTCAACATCGGATCCAATATGATTACCATACCATGTCCATCTCGGATCTCATTCCGAATATCATACTACATCAATCTTGGATCTCATTCCGCATATCATACTACATCAATTTCGGATCTCATTCCGAATATCATACTACATTTATCTCGGATCCAATCCGACTATCATACCATGTCTATCTCGAATCCAATCCGACAATCATCTGGCTACCATGTCATCATGGCCCAACACTAGACCATGTCCGTCTGATCCCAAATCTGGAAAAATTGCATACTAATTCAAAATCTTCTCGGAGTTTTCCCGGTCACTCGACCAACACTTGAGACATGTCCAACAAGTACTCCCCGAGAACTCCAGAGACAAACCGACTAGTTCACTAACCAATCCAAGCTCTCATTAACCTCTAAGGTTTATCGACCTACGTCTGCCATGATGTATAATTCTTGAGTGAAAAATCTTGTCGGTTACTTGCCACGACCCCATCCCGATGATCCGAAAGGTTAAATCCTGAAACTATGCTATAAACCACGTAGGTCTCATAGGAACACTGTCCGTCAGCACTCCACGGTCATCTACCATCAACATAATCCCTCCATCCGGGGCTCCAATATGGAAGGTAGATGAGCGGTATGCAAAAGAGATAACGAGCCTGTTAACAATCTACTCGAGGCATCAGTTACTATATTCATTTTTCCTGAATGATACTCGAATGTACCGTAATAGTCTATCAATCAGCTCTAGCCATCTCCTCTGCCTCGAGTTCAACTCCCTCGGAGTAAATCAATACATAAGGCCCGAGTGATCTATAAAGATCTTGTACATCTCCCCAAGAGATAACGAGTCCAACTTTTTTGTACCTGCACCACCATGGCAAGCTCCCAAACATAGGTAAAATAGATCATCTAGAGATATCTCAACTACCTAGCTGCAAAAGAAAAAACCTTCACGTGCAGCATAAGTACACAAATCAAACCTGTGTAAAGATGCATCATTGTTATTTCCAAAACCTCTACTATCGTCCAAGATAGTCAAACTAGAGCAGCAGTCAAACATTCCTCAATTCCTGAGAATCTTGCTCACACAAATTATCTCAACTCCTTTTGACTCCCTTCCGAGTCAATCGTTCCAAAGGGTGCAATTATGGGGAAAATCCTCTACCAGACGCCTATAATACTCAACCAATTTGAGAGAATCCAAATCTCTATTATCGTGGGTTGTTGACACTAATCCCGAAACCATCTAGATCCTCTGAGGATCCATACTAGTCCTTTTAGCAGAAATGATATGACCCAATATACCAACACAGGTCCACAAAAACCAAGACTCAAATTGTCCATACTGAGTCCAAAAGTGGTTATAGGAGCATCCAATTCCTTGATCCTCAACTGATGACATCCAAGTTCATCCGACGCAGATGTGAGCATGAATCGATATTGTACACATCATCGTCGTGCAACACCAAGTACCCTTTGTTCCTCAATTTATTCAAGCTTGGCCCACAACCTAGGTGTAAGGCTCTTAAACGACCTCGAAACTAAGAGGAATTGCAACCACGTGGCAAGCATACCAAGAGGCCTTACCAATGAAGTAGAAAAAGAGAAGTCTCCTTTACAAACCAATAATATCCGTTGATAGTTACTGTAGTGATCCTTCCACGATCGTATCACTTCTCAAATTATCTCAACTTTTACAAGCTTATACATCCATGACATCTAGAGGTGATGAACAAAGGACGAATGTTCACTAAGAACTTCCACAAGAAAAATGTCTTGTTTCACACTAGTACACTGTTCAGCTGGTTCTAGTCACTCCGAAATAGTAGGGTACAATCCATCTTTCGCACAAACGACACTAGGCCTCCCCCAGGCGACATACCATGTCAAATGAATCCCAAAACCACTAAATCATGTCGTTGAACCCTCAATTCTACCGGTACCATCCGACACAGTGGTTGCAAAATGATATGAGTACCTGGAACCTCTTTCTGAGGTGGCAACCCTATAGATCCTCCGACAACGCATCCAGAGACTCTTGCACAACCGGTATCTTCCCATGTTCACTAAGATATCCGAAAACATCACAAAACGTGCCTAATATCCTTAACAGCCATTCTGTAGTATCTTCCCGACCTCCAAGTCTTAACTCCCAAAGAAAGTATCATCTGGTCCCACCAAAAGACCAACCGTGACAAATCAGAACTACCAAATACAACTGGTTCCTCAAACACTCAACAGAGAAGTAACGGGTAGTCCATCAATCCATCCATAAGATCACGTCCAAATAAAAAATATCTAGGGAATCCAGTCGTTGTTACTGTCCAAACCTTCTACTCAAACCAAATAGGTGATCCAATCACAGCACCAGTCGGAGTACTGATCCCAATGTCTCAACCCAGTGGGATCCACTCCCGGTTAACAAAGGTATATTACTTCTAGAGATAAAGTGTGTGGGTCCGTATTCCACGAACACTTGTGCATACTCGCCAAGGCAAGACAAAACATGTCTCTGCTCCAAGTGTAGTGTGTGTGTTCAGTAGTCCCAGCAGACTCGAAAAGTAATTGTAATCTCAACCGGCCCTCTCGGGATCTTCTCCGTCCCATCGACCAGTACAATCACATGATTTCCATTCGAAGACTCGGAGCTAGAGGCATCCCTCTTCAAACCTCCCTAGAAAAAAAACATCCTCTAGACACCCTCGATGTCAGCCGAAATCATCCGATCGCTGCTAGGATTCCGTCAAACTCATCTCCACCAGAGATGCCACATCTCCTAGAGTCCGGAATATGGTGAATCCTCCAGCCAACACTATCGCTCGAGTCTTACTCTTAAGACCCAACGTAAACCAACGAATCTTCATTGCCTTAATCGCCGTCGCACCCAGTACGAACTGAGCCAATCTAGAAATTTCCGCTCATACCGAGAAACCGTCAAGTCTCCCTACTCCAGGCGTAGGACCTCCGCCTCAATACATCCCAATAAAACTAGGGCAATCATAACGTTAGAAACGTTCCTCGAACGTTGCCCAATTCTCAGTAGTCTCATTTACATCCGTAGATAGCAATGTCTACCGCCAACCTTGTGCAGACTAATCTAAGAAGAGCAATGAAATCAGGATCATGTCCTCATGAGGGCAACCCATCACCCTTACCATCTGCTCCATGCTTATAATCCACTGACCGGCCACCCTAGGATCAAATGCGCAAGTACACATTCCTGGGACTTGATTCAATCGTTCTCGAATAACAGTCGACAACGACCCCGTCTACTCCTAGCAACACATCCATCTTGACTAACCATCGGTCACCACTCTGAATGGTCACTATATTGGGATCTAATCAACCAGTCACTCCACGGTTCCCAGCCACTAGGCCCACAAGAAACTCGGCCTATAATCGGGGTCCAACCCCGTTGAATCACGATATACAATGCCCAACCGAACCAATCCAAAGCCCTTTTTCGTTTAACTTTCCTTGCTTCCCTATTATTATCCTCGTTTCTAGGATGATGACGGGACTGTCGTCGTAGAGGCATCACGTCCAAAAAGAAACTATCATGCACACCTAGTGCGCAATCCCGTGGAGTGCAACCTAGTGCTCTGATACCAAATTGACAGAACCCTCGATGTAATTCTCCTCGATTAGCGTGAGATGACCTGCTCACATCTGACACGACCTTATAAAATGACTTTAATACCCTCGGGATTAAATAAACATTCTAACTACGTGTCAGATCATGGATACTACCACATACTAACCAGAATAATCAAAGTACGCACTCATTGTGATGCCTCAGCCTTCACACACAGCTCGCATCCGCATTCAACCTGGAGGGTGCCAAAATCAGTGAAAAGTGTAAGTGGGCAAAAGAAATAAAGTTTTGGAAAACCATTTGCCGACATATACATTTACACCCTCCATTTTTTAAAACATGCATGCTTAGTCAAATAAACCATTGTGCTCAAAACCACAATCAATAAATAAATTATAAACCGTAGGTCTAACCCGAAATCACATAAAAACACAAAGGCCCGCTAGCCCACATTTTACTGAAATCACCAGCTCTTAGACGTTTTGAAAAACATTTGCACAAATCACAATTATTAAATGTCTAAATGTCAAATCTGATTTCGCTAGTCCAACCAGCCTAATGTCAAACCTCGTCATGCTGGTCCAACTAGCTACTAGTCAAACTAGCATCCCATGTGCACTACCGGTAGGAGAGTACGAGGTCCTACATGATCCAACCCTGTCGGTACGTGTGGAGTCCAACCCCGATTATGTCCGAGCCCGTCTCTAGGAATCCACGAAGTCCAACTCCGGATATAGCTATCCAATCGCCTGAGGTTAACACTAATCCAGCAAACAATATCCAAATCGACATATAGTTTATCACACGGGCACTAGCCCAAAAAAGTTATCACACGGGCACCAGCCCAAAACAGTTATCACAGGGGCACATCCCAAAACATTTGACTCTAGGGCATCATGCCCAAATCCTGGTTTTCCAAAACCATGATAAAATCAATAACTAGACATCATAGCTATAGTATACTCAAATCATTCATTATCCTATACGCATAACCATAATCAAAATAAGGCCATACCATGCCATAAAACCAGTAAAAATATAACAGAGTTATGAAAGAAAATGTCCACTCATAGTACCGCTGCTCGCTCAAATCACCAGCTGTAAGCTAATCCGAAGCCTACGGGACATCCAGACCTATCCAAATCACACCCAAGAGTCACTAACAATCCATATAAGTCTATAAAATAAACACTAAAAAACTCCGGACTCGAAAACGCTTCATTCCTGAACACATTTTCCGAGGAGAAAACCCTCCAAAACACCAACTAAATGATCTCCGATCGATCTGAAACTACCACCATTGGATTCAGGACGTCAAAAATTTTCAAAAAAGATTAGTTTGACTTTGAAATTCATGCCCACATGCCCCACACGCACCGATCAAAGTTTGGTCAATGTTGGTCAACACTGACGTCACTATTGACGTCATCTGCTGGCATCACTTACTGAAATCTGACACTAACAACTTCTGGAAACCTGGCACGTGGTACCCCCTGATTGGTGCCACGTGTCACCCTCTGATACATGCCACATGTCACATGCTGACATCATACTGCCATCATCTTGCCACGTCATTTGCCAAATAAGCTCTGATAGTTCTAACACATCGACACGTGGCACAAACCAGACTTGGCCACTTGGCCTGACATGATGACGTGTACTACCACATCAACATCGTCTTCCTCCATCTAGGTCGACCTGCGACTCTGTAACGGTTCAATCGACCCAAATCACAACCCAATCATAGCTTCGTCTAAAATCAACCATTTTCCACCATTTTTCCACCACTAAACTCGTCTTCTACCCAGAAATTGATCTATGGGTTAAAAAGTAGGAAAACACACCTGAAATCTCATGGCCAAGGTCGAAAACTCATCGTCCAAATTCAAACTCGAACCTAGGCCCGTCCAGTTCTCCATTCTCTTCCATTTCTAGTTCCTCAAACTTGCAAGGACTCAAAGAACATGAAAGTGATCAGGAACTAGGGATTCAACGTCTCAAAACCAAAGCCCAATTATCTTAGCTTTTAGATCATGAGTTTACCTTCTTTTTGGGTTTCTTAAGTAGCCTCCATGGATGTTCTTGTTGTCATCCTCTTCCTCTCATTCTCAGGCCACTCCCCCACTCTCTGTTTCCCCCATATCAAATGGAGAAGATGATGGAATGGAGTGGTGTGGGTTTTGGTCGTGTATGTGTGTGGGTTTGAAATGAGAGATGTGATTATGGTATAGGGAAATGGGCCAATGGGATGAGTGACATTTGTCACTCATTCTTTGGACCATGTTAGATATTTAGGGCCTCATTTTAAACAACTGAAAATCAACTTCTTTGAAATCGTGCAATCGAAAAATCCAATTAACCTGTTCTAAACCCGTAATCTAATCGTCTGATGTCCAAATTCGACGTGCCGTCTGTCTACGCAATCGTAATCGTTCGATCTACGTAATGGGTCTCGGTTAAAGTCCAAATAACCTTTCGAGTCAAAAGTCTACATTATTCCCTTTTTAAGGGGAAATTTGTCATTTCACCTTGACTAATCTCAATTAGTCTCGATGATCTCCTAATAATCTCCTGATTACAAACCAGGTCGTTGCACTAAGTTCTTTATGTATGATATGTTGAAACTCACATTTTGGTGGTGAAATAGCTAGGTTATTGATAGGTTGTTATTTTGGATTAGCTTTCAACCAGTTTTGACATGTTTAATAGCTAGTTTATTCACATTAGCTTTGAACCTACTTTGACAAGTTGAATTGCTAGGTTATTGACTTGTTATTTTGAAAACAGATTATGTCATAGCTTGAATTGCTATTGAAATGGTTGGAAATGGTTGAAAAACGGGTTGTTACTGGATTTGTGTGCTCTTTTATTTTCGTGGCCTTCAATTTCCGATGTTCTATTTACTGTCTAAATGCACAGAGATGATATCAGGTGAACTAAGGAGTGATTTTTTGTACTCGCAATCTATACATTGCAATATCTAGACTGATAACTAGTATGACATAACTTTGAAACCAAAATTTGAAATTTGAACCATTCATCATTAAATTCCAACATTTCACCTAATCATACAATTTCATTCATAATTCAGCATTCATATTACAAACATGAAGACCAAATTGCATACTACAATTAAAACTCAAGAGCTAGGTTGACATTCTTCTTTGATCCCTTATCATTTCCCCATCATCCACCGATTATCATTCTCACCAATAAACAAACTAATAACCATGAAATTACAATCAAAATGAGCAATCACCTCTGCCTTTTCACACCCTCTTTAATCCGTTTCTTCAAACAAACGATTTCTTCATCTTTCAACTGCAATTTTGTCAATAGATCAGGAATAGATCATGCAGACTTCCGATTCAGCTTCAAAAAGCGCACTATTCAAAGAAATTGCACCCATCATTTTCTACTTTTCTTTGATTTCTCTCATACCCAGTTTGAAATGAAAATGAAAATGAAAATTTGAAATCTACATTACATATTCAAATCTAAAAACCAATTAAGAACAAAGTTAACCTTCCCTCATAACCAGAAGATCCCCAAAATCTTCTCCCAGAATTTTCATCGGTTAAGGATGCCATCGAGTCCGATTGTTTACCACAGTGGCAACAGGGGGCTTCTAGTTCCATTGTCGTCTTTTCCATTTCCGCGGTGCTAAATTAAGTTTGGAATTTTGAGAAGAAAATAAGGAATATTCTAAACAGACCTAACACTGCTAGCTGTTGGAGGAAAAGGGACTTAACACTGCTCGCCGATGAAGAAAGAGGCAAAGTTGCTTGTATCGTCCAAGATGGAGGAAGGGATTGTCGATTGGTTGATGAAATTGACGAATCACTTTGGGGCTAGGCATTCAATTTAGGCTTTTAGGGTGTGTTTGGTATGCCGTATTAAACTCCGGATAGGCTAAATAATCCGAAACCTGTGTTTGGTACCAGTCGTATTAATTAGTCACCGTATAAGTTAATACGGATGAATATTTTTATACGGTCCAGACACGCTAAAATAATACGCTCGAAATTGTCCGTATTAAATAGTCGGATAACTAGTAATCTTGTAAAATATAATAATAATAATAATAATAATAATAATAATAATAATAATAATAATAATAATAAATAGTAATATAATAAAAATAAAATATTAATTTAGTAAATATCAATAATAAAAAGTAATAAAGTAATAAATACTAATAATAATAAATTAATAATTAATGATATTTTAATAAATAATAATGATAAAATTAAAAATAATTAATTAATAAAAATGTAATAAATAGTAATAATAATAATTATTAAAATAAATAATAATAAAAATAATGACATACATAATTAATATGTAAGATATAAGTATTTCGTCAATTACTATAATATAATCCGGTCAGTATAATATAGTCGGCATTCTAATCCGGAAAAGTACCAAACGCCCGACTAAATAATCAGTCTATCCGGTGGACAGATTAGTCTATCCGATTGAAATAGTCATTACAATACGACATACCAAACGATGCCTTAAAATTTTACTTGTTTTAATTCGTCTTTTGGTAATGTCAAAAATGACCTAATTTTAGCCATATTATTAGCTGATTGGATCAAATTTTTAACCCGTAACATTTTCCCGACTAACTCGACAGAAAATATAACAAAAATAATAATTTGTATGATTATATAATTCAGATACATATATGAAATTTTTGATAATTTGAAAGAGTTTGCAAGGGTCTTTCAAGAGTTTTACGCAGTTAGTCCTTATTTTTCCTCATTTTAAATGAGTGCGCGGAGCCTACTTAGCCTACTTTGCAACAGACAGACCAGCCGTAGCCAAATCTTCCAAGAAAACATTAACATTTCAAACCCCTCCCTCCCGTTGGTTCGATTAAAAATAAGAGAAAAATTGGAAAGTCCAAAATCAATCTAGATGATATTTCATGGCACAACACAGTTGCATGATATCGCTGTTTCAGTAAATGATACTTCATACAACGGAAATATTGGCGCTGGGTTTGAATAGATAAACCAGTTCTAAAGAAACCCAATGTACTTAATAGACGCTTACTAGTAAATGAAAAAGGGAAGGTAGTTGATGGATAAATTGAGGAGGGACTAATATGTACAATTTTTGGGAAGGTTTCGGATGACATTGCTTTTCATTCCAATCTTACTGCGCATGGCCTCCACTCCAGATCTTCTCATTTCCTTCAGTACCTTCATCCTAACCATTCTTTCTTTTGACTGCACAGTGGCTAATCCCATGCTCCTGTACCTGAAAGTCAACACAATTTATGTCAACATATGGTTTGTTCTCTTTGTTTATTTTCCATGCTTGAAACACAGGAAACGAGTTTATCCAATTCTTTTTTTGTTTTGTCAAAAGTAGACTACAGAGATCCAGCAAAAGTGATTAGAAACAAACCTTGAGGCCAATGCAACTGTAATGGCGATGTTATTCGCAGGCGATGGGCGCAGTTTCTGGCGATAATAGCGCAGATATTCACGTGAACCAAGTGATTTAGTTGATACTCCACCATCAGTTCTTCTAGTAATGATGAGCTCAGAGCCACCATTCCCAAATTCTACGCTGTTGGCCATATCACCTGATACAACCAGTTGTTTGCCATCCTGATCGACATAGCTGAATCCCAAGATACAGGCAGTCCAGCCAATATAATATAGAAGACAAGTAACTCTTAAAACAAATAACATAAGAACATAGCCATTGACATTATTGAATAAAGCCCATTTATGGGAGAGGACAAAGACCTGCTGCTGTAATCATAGAACTCTTCCAATTCTGCTTCTTCCTCATCATCACCATCACCATAATGTACCTTGCAATGGCTCTTTGCAATCATATGCTTCCTAACTGCTTCCAAACTGTTAAATGGTTGGCGCCTATCATTGCAGTACAGACACATGAAATCCCGTTTAACCTGATAAAGTGAGACATGAAGAGCCAACCATTTTCAGATGGAGAAAACCAAAACGGGAACAAGTTCCCCCAAGAAAAGAACACAAATGGCACATATTTGTTTACCTTAAGACCAAGATAAGTAAGGAGGCCTTTTGGATCCTTTAAATACTCAATATCTGGAATGAAGAATCCATGATGCTTGTGCATGTGAACCATGCAACTTTCTAGGGTATCGTGCTCTACATCGCACACAAAGCAACATGATGGATCCAACTCCTCAAATTCATCTTCATCCATATCCTCGTCAGAGGCATCCTCATCTACATTCATATCAGTCAAAGATTTTGCAGTCTGACCAACCAATTCTTCCTCGGGATCAACCTCCTCCCACTCATCTTCACTTTCTTCAGTTTCCTCATCATTCATCTCTCTTTTCAGGGGAGCGTTACTTGCAGCACGATTCGGAAGTGGCTTAATTATTACCATCTCTTCTTGATCCCTCTCCCCCGGAGATGCACGAAGACTGTGACTTCGTGACTTAAGATGCTGAGCATGAGCCTTGGAACTTCTATACCCTTTGCTGCAAAGACCACAGCTGTAGAGCATCGCGGGCTCATTTAAACCATTTTTCTCCTGAGAAAGTGCAGCTTGTCTAGCTATAAATAAAGTTTCTGTCACTCCAGGAACCCCAGCTATCTGATAGTTTTGAACGAACAATTCAGAATTTATTGAAGCTCATGAAAACATGCATGTCACTACAAAGAAAACACAGCATAACAGAACAAATTGAATTAAAGTATTCCATCAATTGAGTACTACCAAGACAATATCATACATAGCCAACTTCATACATAGCCAACTTAATTGATAGTAAAACAACAGAATCAATCAACATGTGGGCTGTATGGGGATTATAAGACCTTTAAAGACATCATCAGCTCTGGCTTTACCAAAATGCCTCAGAGAATGATATTTTCTACTCGAACAATATCTTACGAAAATTGGCATCAACCCAGCCAAATATCGCATCAGCACTATTATTTAACGACAAATAAAATTTTTTCTAAGATCTGTTTGGAATCCAAAGAAGCAAACAAACGTATTATAAAGTAGTATCTATTATCTTATATTACAAATTGTCAGCCAAAAAAATATAGGCTTCGTATATATATTTTTTCCCAGAAGATTGAATCTTAGTCCAGCATTTGTGAACTTCTCAATCCCTAGCTTTTCCTATCTAAGTAAAGCAATAAACAGAGAAACAAAAACCCTAAACTGATATTTATGCAGATGAAAAAGGCGAGACCTTGCGCTTGAGATTGTAGCGGTGCCATTCGGATTTGTAATGGAGCTTTTGCTCGGAGTCATCCAAGAACTCTTGGTTGCAGGCGTTGCATGTTAGGCCTGGCATCGTCTCTGTTATTTCAAAATTGGTAGGTTTTTGTTTGGAGGAGGGCTTCTGGTGGGTTTGTGGGTTTTATGGTCAAGGAAATGTGCGTCGGCTCGCAGTCGGTAAGGAAACGGCGTAAAGATTTTTTCCACCGAGTGTCTGATTGCGCATGCGCTAGCCTAAGCATCAAGACGAGTAATACCTATGGGCCTAGGTTTCGGGCCCATAAGTAAACTTTAGGCTCATTTGTTCGTAGCCCGGATGTTTGTTGTGGCAAGGTCCGTGTTATTTTTGTCGGACAATTCAAATATCAACGTCCGAACACTAGACAAAAGTGTAAGGGTGATTTAGGGCCATTTGGTAACTGTTTTGCAAAACAATTTTTCCGTCTTCTACATAGAAAAAAAAATTGTAAAATATGTTTGGTAATTTAAGAAGCCCAATTTAATATATATACGAAGCCCAATTTAATATATATACGAAGCCCAATTTTTCCGTCTTCTACATAGAAAAAAAATTGTAAAATATGTTTGGTAATTTAAGAAAAATAGATTTAGAAAATGAAAACACAAGATACAAAAACTTACTCACATTTTATAAAACAACAAACTATTGTTTTCCGACTTTTAGGACACAACCCAAAAAATAAAGAAACAAAATATATATTAAATAAATAGTTACCACAACATTACCATATTCATCATTACTAACACCACCCCACAACAACCACCACCATCACTATCGCCACCTTCACTTACATCATTGTCACCACCATTACCACCATCATAGCCACCACTGCGATTACAACCGCTTCCAACACCACCCAACCACCAACACTACCACCACCATCATCATCATATCGGCACTACCACCACTACCACAACTACATCTATCATCCCTTCCAACACCACCCCACCACCACCGCCACCATTAGTACTACCACCACTACCTCTTACCACCGTCATCGTTGCCACCGCAACCACTACCTCTGACAAGACCCCTCCCGATAAAACTAGACCAACATGAGGGATCCTGCTTCCGTCTAACAGTTACTACTCAAAATGTTCAGACAAGTCTCAAAAGATTGTATAACGATTACAAAACCGCACAACTTTCAGACTAGGGATGTTTATACAAACAGTCAACTCCTTGTGTACAGAGCACACGTTGTATCACAACTCAAAATACAACACCTTTTTACCCTAAATACACCAACGACTCGCTTATGCCTCATCTCCTAAACGGGTCCCAATCGTCGTGCCTCGGCCTGAAGGGCAACAAAATTCATGAAAAATATGAGTGGACGAAAAATAAACTTTTAGAAAACACATTTTAGAAAACATACGATTTACCCTCCATTTTAGAAATTTGTGCATGCATATAAGTTATAGAAACTTAGTGGAACACAATATAATTATGATCTCGAAACACGTGAAACATCCGTAAAGTAGTTAACTGGAAATCAACCGTTAATCATCAAACCAACTCAAACATGAAATACTAATACGTCACAGACATAATAGTCCATCACATCAATACCACATAATCAAACCATATCCACGATCACATAAATCCACACATATCACAATCAACCCATGCTCGATGCACAATAATAATCAACACTGTCAACTGCACTACCGGTAGGCACACTGCATACACACTCGAGAACCGAAGCCCAACTCGAAATTCGAGTCATCACTTCACAGTCTCAAGAATCGGAGCCCTACTCGACGTCTGAGACTACCAAATCATTAATCAACACACATCATAAAGAGGATTATTATCCAAACACATACATAAATCACATCACATTGCACCAATACTAAGGAGTCACATATTCATATCACATATCCATTTCGTGACCAAAACCTCGTTTCAAAAATCCAAGCCTATGCCCAAATACAAAAATATACACCATATCTCGTAAAACATGCATAAATAGCATTTTCCATGAAAATCATCTAATAATCGAAACAATCTCACATCACAGATATTTCCATCACAAATATCGAGAAATCATTATTCAACCATACTTTATCCAAATCCATAATTAAAACAAAACCCAAGAAAAAATACTCAACAAAACCTCATAAAACGAGCCCTCGAATAACTTCCGTAAAACCAACTAGAAGTCATGCCAAAACCAACAAATATCCAACATTATAATTTTCCAGGTCATAAGTCATAGCCAATCCAAAATCACAGTCAAAACATGATTCGATAATGCAATTTACGAAAATATCATAAAACGTGCAATAAGATAATAATTGAATATAAAATACCGAAAAATTGTACAAAATTCTCAATCACTCAAATATCATCAAATCCCATAGTAAAACATTTAAAATATGTAAATATGCATGCACAATATTTTAATAAAATAAAACGTCCACTCACTGATAGGACCCGTCCCAAATCCCCTGGGATTAACGTGGGACGTGCTTGCTCCCGTCTGACACGAAGTGTCAGATCAGGGATAATTCCGGCCTTAGCCTAACTGGGACTACTAGAGAGTGCCAGGATCTGGAGGAGGAGTGTGATGTCTCGGTCTTTGTTACAGTCCGCATCCGCGATCAACCTGAGGGGCATTCAAAACATCAAAAGTCATGAGTGGACAAAACAATCATTTTAATAAAAATATTTTCACAAAAGACATTTATGCCCTTCATTAAAAAACATGAATGCATTCGAAAACCATTTATCAAAACATAGAACACGGGGTCTCCGTCCCAAACCACTTTCCGTGAAATCTCATATACAACCCATCCTCGGCATCTCAGATGAGATGCCAACTCGGGGCACACAGCCCCTAGGGAACACATCCCCGATATATGTCACGATTCATCTCTATATAAGTGTGCACACTACTCAGGATCTCACTTCGAGCCCCCAGGAATTCTCCGTCTGGGAGGCTCTATCCAGCATTCAGGATCCACAAAGTCTGGATGACTGTCTCCGGACCTAGTTCGAGACCATATCATAACTCTCACTCCTGGAATGTGCTCCCTATAGGGATACTCATTCCGAGTAGTGGATCGTGACTCTCCAGGTCGACGTTTGGAGGAGACCAATCAACTCATGTCGGAGGGTTTAAACATTTTCAAAATACTTTCTTTCTCAACTGGGTTTCATACCCGAATCTCAACGGGATTCCTCTAATCCGATTCAAATCTATTTTCACAGGCCTCGGCCTAAATCCACAGTTCAATAGAGTCTCATGCCCGAATTCTCATTTCATAAACCGAATTTGGACGCAAGCCCGATTTCATGATCTAACGGGGCCTCAAGCCCGATATCTCAACCAACGGAGCCTCAAGCCCGATACCATAAATCAACGGGGCCTCGAGCCCGATTTCACTGCCAACGGGGTCTCAAGCCCGAAACCATAAATCAACGGGGCTTCGAGCCCGATTTCACAATCAACGGGGCCTTAAGCCCGATACCACAGTCAAAGGAGTCTCAAGCCTGATATTACAACCAACTGGGCCTCAAGCCCAAATTTATAAACCAACGGGGCCCTCGGCTCGATGGTATAACTCAAATGGGCCTCCAGCCCAATTTCTCATCAAATCAAATGGACTCCAAGTCCGAGAGTTCATAAATAAAATGGGTCTCATACCCGATTTCATATTTCCAAATCCAAAACCAGTTCATCAAACTATCATTGAAAGCACGGTACACATAGGTACAACATAAAGCCGAAAACCTCAAAAAGCGTGCAAATATGTCAATCCTAAGCTACCACAAACAAATGCACTCATGGCATCACAAAACATGTTCTAAAATAATTATAAAACATTTATGCATGCATCAGTTTAGAAAGAAGGGTCCACTCACAGAACGTCTGAAGCTGCGCCTCGATACGTGCGCCATAAGCCTCTCTAGGGCCAATCGTCGCCTCCGGAGTTCCCGAACCTGTCCAATTTGTAATAGGAGGTTACTAACTACTAAAATAACCACTCACTAAAGCCCCGTAATTTTCCAAAATTTTAAACTATTTTTAAAGTCGATCCTAAACCTTTGGACGTCCCGAACTATATCGAAACGGTGTCCGATCGACTCGAAACCAATCCCAAAATGTTCGTTACATCGAATAGATGATTTCACATGTTGGAACCATCCCTAGAAAATGCTTCACAAGCCCCCACGTGTCGTCCAAAGGGGATGTGCTTGTGGGCCACTCACCTTGTACAGTAGTCATCCCCTACCTTCGGTAGACTAGGTCCGACCGGTCCGCTGGTTTTCGGTCTGGTCCGATCGGCGAGGCCGATCCAGCATGTTATCTCCTTCAAATGCGGTCCGTTTTCTTCCATTTCGATTCCATTCTTCCTATTTCAACCCTAGCAACCTTTTTGAATGAAGAAAACAAAGAAAAAGGACCTAGAACCCATCCTTCCAAAACACCCCATTTCGGTCCAACTTTCCCAATCACCCCCTGGGCTGTTTCGCCCCTCTCAGCCATCCAAAACCTCCTCTAGACACTCCTAACAACCTAATAATCCTTTCCTAATCAACTAAAACCGGCCCTAACGTTCAAATCACAAAAATAGGGAAAAATGGGCATAACCGGGTTTCGGGTTTTACCTATGCACAGGGGTCCTCCGCCGTCCACGGGGACATTGTCCTTGGCCAGACACCACCAACACGCCCTCACCTCACTCTTGGGGCTTCACACATGATTAGATGGGGGAAAGGTTTGGATTGGGGTCGAAGTGGTTGTTTGGGTGGGTGGAATGAAACAGAGAAGAGAATATGATATGCATGAATGTGGCAAAAGAGGGAATTGTTGAGTGACAAGTGACAAGTGTCACTCATCCCCTGGGGTCTGGGAAAGGTCTGGGCACACATAAGACAAAACAAAAGTCAATCGCCTCGTAAAATGTGTCATTTCGAATAGTTCCTTAAATCTTCCGTGAATCGTTACTTTTTCGTCGAACGTCCGATTTCGACGTGCCGCCTGTCTACGGATTCGTATAGACTTGATCTACGCAACGGTCCTCGACCCTCGGCCATCGGACCTCCCAGGTCAAAAATCAACTTTTTGCCCTCGTTTAGGGGCAAAATCGTAATTTCACCCTGAACGTTCGTTAATCCTCGTCTAATCCCCGATTAGCTTCACTAATCCATCATTAATTATTAATTAATCCCGATAATTCGGGACTGGTCATTAGACTCACAGTGCACAAGCACCGCTTAATCGCGTTTCGGACGTTCCTCGCTGATTCCAAAAGTTTTGTTTCCTATCCAAAAATACAATACGAGGATATTAAGGTCTTTCGAACCCTCAGGTAACCTCTTGGTATAAACCCTAACTCCAGAGAATTTAATATTAAATTTTAAACGATAATTAAATGCTTAGGACACCCAAAATTACCCCGAAACTGTGTCTGATAGCCTCGAAACCTGCTCCAAAATGTTCGTAATATCAAAATGATGAAAAACCTGGTGTCTGTACCCCCAAATTTGATGGCACATGTCCCCACACTCCGCCAGAAGTGGCCACGTGTGAAACCCACACACTAGCACTGTTCATTGTCTTATCTACCATTTTGCTCTGATTTTTGGCTCGCTCTACCTGGCGACCCGACCCGGTCTTAGATCCTTCATTTTAAGTCCTTTTTCAGTTTTGTTTCGAACAATTTAATCTAGGACAACCCAAGACAAGAGCTATGTAATCAAACTCAAAGAAATCTCACCTAAAATTGTCCACCAATAGACACCCTCATGGCCAAATTGCACCCTTGTTGTTTGGGTGATCCCATCGTCGAAAACCTTGCCTTAGTAGCCTATTAAGGTCGTAAAGACTCTAGGAGGATGATTCTAACCTTGTTTCCAAGGTTCCCAATCAAGAAATGGATTAGAGAACTTCAAACCCGAAAACTCTCTCTTGGGTCACTAGCTCTTTTCTTCTTTCTGTTTTCTCTTCCTCCATCACACACACACACACACACACACACACACACACACACACACACACACACACACACACACACACACACACACACACACACACACACACACACACACACACACACACACACACACCTAACAACTAAACAAAAACAAACACACACACACACACACACACACACACACACACACACACACACACACACACACACACACACACACACACCAAGGGTCCAAGTCAGTGCTCAATGTCATAAGGGATAAGGGAAACTTGTCCCTATCTTATTCAGCCACAAGGAAAGAAAAGTGAAACCAAGTTTAGAAAAGTGAAACCTTACCAAAATACCAAAATACCAAAACACTTGTCCCCATTAGCTAATTTACCAAAATACCCTTACCAAGTTTAGAAAAGTGAAACCTTCCGAACTCCGTTTTAAGCATGCATCCTACCAACATACTCGGCACGCCAAAACATTTATAACATCATTTATGAAATCGTCAAAAGACGTCCTGGTAAAAAAAGTCAACATTTTGACCTTGGTAAAAAAAAAGTCAACTTTTTTACTTAGGGGGGAAATTGTCATTTCCAATCTTACAGAATGTCTGGGCCGTTAAAACCTCCACCACCCCCACGCCATCTCCATCATCATCATCGTTACTAACATAAACACCACTAACCCCATTGCAAACACGTACCCCACCCACCACTTCATTAACACCACTATTACCACCACACCCACTGTCATCGCCAGCCTTGCCCCATTACTACAACCACCACCGCTATCGCTACCATTACTAAACCTGCCACTCCCACCACTACCCTATAACTGTCACCATTGCCACATCCACGATTATAGCAACCACTATCGCTGCGACCCCCACTACCACCCCAAAACCACCACTGTTACCACTACCCCCACTGCCACCTCCACCCCCACAACCAAAACTATCATCGCCACCCTAACCACCACCACCTCCTCCTTTATCTCCATCCTATCGTACTATCTCTATCTCTATTATTACCATTCCAATCGGCTTGATCTCAAAAATTATGTTTAGAAATAATTGTCTAATGCAAAATAATCTTTTTTAAAATTGTATATATTTGTACCAAATAAGTTTTTCTTTTTCTTTCTTATAAAAACATATCCAGAATAAACTACGAAACACATTATCAAATATTAAAAACAACAAATTCTACTTGTTATTTTTCATTTTACAAAACAATATGTTTTAAAATTGTTGAGCAAAACGATACCAATCGGGCCCTAAGTGGTTCAAGTATTTGTTGGATTTGCTGCTCTATGTTTAGAGATTGAGCTTGCATAGGTCTCATCCCGGTCCAACCCAATATTATAAGCTTACGCTGCTGGATCAAGTGAGCTTGATAAAAAAATATAGAAATTCTAAACACATGAATGGGCTGGGTTTTTCATCAACGGTCTGAGTAGGTACCTAACTACCTGGCGGCTTATGCTCACAGACCAAACGTACTTTTGGACTGCCCATATGCACATCTTTATTTATTTATTTTTGTATTTCTTAAAAAAACGTATTTGTTTTAATGTAAGATTGAATGAATTAAAATAAGATCAACAAATGGATTCAAATTTAGGTATATTGAGAGGACCATTTCTCAAAAAACACCTCAATAACTGGGAAAGATCATGCTCTTGTCTGATAGTTAAAATCAAACATCGAAAACAACCTCAAAGCATTATATAACATCAATAAAACTAACTAACTATCAAACCAGGGATAATTATACAACCCTTTATACCATAGTACACAGAGCACGAGTTTTACAATGTAATTTTAAATATAAAAATTTTACCCTAAACGGTCACAAGTACATGGTATTTAGCTTATGCCTCCGCTCCTAAGTAGGTCCCTATCTTCATGCCACAACCTAGAGGGTAAGTAAAATCTATAAAAATGTAAGTGGATGAAAATAACCTTTGAAAAACATATTTTGAAAAAACATACGGTTATACCCTCCGTTTTCTAAAACCATTATGTCACGATTTACATAAAACACAACTCATGACCTCGAAATACATGAAAATTGTCCACAAGAAAATAGAATCAGAAAATCACCACAATGACCACATGACCATCACAACAGTCACATACAATCACAATCCTACATAATGTCACCATAACATTCACATACAACCAACCCCTCCTTGATGCCCAATAGCAATCATCATATCAATCACACTACTGGTAGGCAAGCCACTCAATAACCGGATCCCAACTTGATGTCCTTGTGAAAATTGACTCAGGAACCAGAGCCCTACTCAATTTAGGAACCGGAGCCTCACTCTCGCGGTCGTCCATCACCCTTGTGATTTGGGTAGTTTCAGCATCCAAAACTTTGAGTCCGTAGCCTAATAGGATCGTAGGAACCCATAGGCAAAGTCCGTGAGTTTTTTTTTTCAAGAGTTTAGCTCGTAAACTCAATGGTGCAACCAAACTCCAATTTTTTTCTTTCAAGGGTTCTTTCCCTCTTGCTCTCTTGGATCTAAGCTCACCAACCCTCATTTCTTCTCTTTTTTTATTCCTTCCTCTCTTCTCTTGTTCTTCTCTTTTCTTTCTTCTTATTCTTTGGTTCTCCCTCCTCATTTTTCTTTCCCCCTTTCTTCTTGACCTCAAAACACAACACACATACACACACATTAAAAACATGTACATGCATATACTCACAAACTAAGGATGTTGCACCCATATGAGATAAAGTGGACTGTAATGACCCGCCCTATAAATTCAGGATTTACAGTAATTTTTCAAGATTTTGTCGAAAATTATTTGGACATGTGGACAATTTTCCCCCAAGGGTTAACTTTGGCTTACTATTTAATGGAAGGGCATTTTGGGAAGAATAAAAATATGGAGATATTTCGGGAAATGTTTGGATAAGGATTGGTTGGATTATCATCACTTTCACTCACTCTCTCTCTTTGCTCGTGAAACACAAAAACACACACAAAAATAACACACAACACCACATCTTGCTTTTGAGTGGGTTTTGGACCAACCAAGGATGGGAATAGATTTTAGGGACTCTCACAAGCTAGGCAAGCTCAAGGTTAAAGGCTGTGGACGTCGGGATTGCACGTGTGAGAGTTTGAAACTTGGCCGAAACTTTGGAAGCCTATATCTTTGATTCCAGGTAATATTTCTCAATTCTGGTCTCATTTTAAATTTCTAGGCTCTAGTAGGTGAATTTTTACTATTATAACGTCCAATTTGATTGAGAAATGAGGGAGATATGGAGGTTTGAAGTTTCAGACAACAAATGAGTTTTTTGGCCAACGAGGTGGCGACGCTTACGACGGTGGCTAGTCATCTTCTCCGATGAGTGATGACAACAGCATGTTATCATGATGATGTCACCAGGTGACGTCATCTGACACATGTCAGGTGCAACATGGCAGGGTACCATGTGGCAAGGGATGTGTGGTACCACATGGCATGTGTTAGTGATGCCACGTGGCAGGTGGTTTTAGGATGTGTCAGTACTAAATCAGCTAGGACTGATGTCAGCAGCTGGCGACAGCGTTAATCGTGCGTGGGTGAAGCTTTGACCAGTGCGTGTAAGAGTGTGGGACAAATTTCAAGGTGACACTGGTCTTGTTCAAAAGGTTTCGACATAGCCCTAGCCAGGCCCAAATTTGTTAGGCTTGGGCCTGGCTGAGCCGAGCCTATCTCATAATTTGAAAAGTTTCGGGCTGATCTGGGTGGATTTGGTCACAAATATGAAAGCCCGTACCTTTTATCTAGCCGAGTTTGGGCCAGGCTTTTATCGGGATTTTTGTGTAATGACCTATCCCGAATTTCGGGATTAGATTAGTGATTAATTAGGATTAGTGAGGTTAATCGATGATTAGTTGAGCGAAATCTGACGAACAATGCAAAATGACTGTTTTGCCCCTAGTCATGGGCAAAACGTTCACTTTTCGTTCAGGAGATCAAATGGGCTTTGGCCGATGACTATGACGTAGTTCAGGACATCATGAGTTCATAGATAAGTGGCACGTCCGATTCCGACATTCGAGGAAGAAGTTATGACGTTCAGAAGTTCAAGGGTATTCTGGTAATTTGGTTAAAAGGGGAAAATAGTTGACTTTTGACCTGGGAGGTCCGATGGACGAGGGCCGAGGAGCGTTACGTAGATCGGGTCGATACAAATCCATAGATAGGCGTCACCCCGAAATCGGACTCCGAACGGGAAAGTTATGGGTCACGGAAGTTTGATTTCACTATGCATGTATTACGCAGCGATGATGACATGACAATATATGATTGAGCAGATATTTTGGTGGGACCCATGGATGAGTGACAAGTGTCACTCATCCTATTGGTCAATTCCCTAAAAAGTGGATCTATACATTAAAATATTATTATTTCATTATTTTATAATTTTATTTATTTCTCATCTCAAATCTCCACCATCCATTATTCTCACCTCATCTGATTCTAATCCTAGTCGTCCATCTCTATCTCTCCCTCACGTCCTCACCGTTCATGTTCATATCAACCATCATCTTCATCTTCAGAATCTCTTCTCCAAAAACCCGATCATCATATACTCTTCACCCTCCAAAACACACGACTCACCACACCTCGCGACCATAATCATTCTAGGTGCTCGTGTGTGATCGTGAGAGAGTGAAATGAGGGACGGTGACGACAGGCCACGGCGGGGAAAAGCCGAAACCATGGGTAAGTTTTCAAATTTTCGAACTTGGGCTTTAGGTTTTGTGGGTCGATTATAATACTTGGGTTGGCTTTCTGGTGATCATAAGGAACTTTTGGGACCAATAGCAGTGGCTGAGGATGGCGGTGTAGCCTAGACGGACGGCTGGAAAAACATAGCCGTGTACTTCGATCGAAGAGGTACTTTCTTAGGCCCATTTCGTGTTATAAGACCGTAGGAAGATAGGTTTTTAGTAGAGAAACCTTCAGGAATCAAAAAGGGAAGGAATGGATTGAAAATGGACGAGATTGGGTGCTGGATCGGTCCAGACCGGTCCGGTCTGGTTCAAACCAGTCAGACCGAGTTCGACTAAGGTTAGGGATGAACAGTGTCCGGAGCGTGGGCTTCACGCACAGGGGCTTCAGGCCGCACGTGGAGGCGCGTGGGCCATCTTTTGGGGATAACTTCAACATGAATTTTAATCTAATCGATGTAACGAACATTTTGGGATTATTTTCGTGTCGATCGGATACCGTCTTGATAATGTTCGAGACATCGGAAGGTTTAGGTTCGAGATTTAAAATACTTAAAAATTTGAAAAAATTACGGGGCATCAATGAGAGGTTAATAAGGTAGTTAGTAACACTCTAGGTTGATTTGGACATGTTAGGGAGTCCCGATGACGACGATTAGCCCAGTGAGGCTTACGGCATGTAAACCGAGGCGGCAACTTAGGACGATCTGTGAGTGGACCTTGATTTCTAAACTGTGATGCGTGCATAAATGTTTTATATGGTTTATGATTATGATTCTATGATGTTGAATTGGATGGTTATGATTTATATGGTTTCACGCATTTCAAAGCGATTTACGTGCTTGCACGTAAATCGAGGTTTCTAGTTTTACACTGATTTTCCGTAGTTATGGTTTTGGAAATAGTTTAATGAAATGGTTTTGGATTTGAAAAGGTAAACTCGAGTTCGAGACCCATACGTTCTCGGGCCAGAGGCCCAATTGGTTCTTGAATCGATTTTGGATTTGGAAATATGGATCGGGCACGAGACCCATTTGATTTACGAACTCTCAGACTTGAGGTTCATTTGATTTAACAAGGCATTGGGCCAGAGGCTCAGTTGGTTTACGTATCTTGCTCGAGGCCCAGTTGGTTTACGAATCGGGCTCGGAGCCCAGTTGACTTACGTATCGGGCACGAGACCCATTTGGTTTACGAAATCGGGCACGAGGTCCATTTAGTTTACAAAATCGGGCACGAGACCCATTTGGTTTACGATTCGGGCCGGAGGCCTAGTTTGTATGTGGATTCGGTATTAGGGCCCAGTTATATTTTAAGATTGTGATTTCGGGTCGGGAACCCATAAATGGATTTCTAGTTCATGACGGTTTATGGGGACCGGCATGAACCCTTCAAAAGTTTTTATGGCTCATGACGGTTTATGGGGACCGGGCATGAACCTTTGAAAGGTTTTAAGAATGATTTCAAAAGGTTTTTCGTATACCATCCATTATATATGATTTGTCTCCTCCGGGGAGGGTCGTTGGCCTGGGTGGACCACAGAGTAGTCACGGAGCACTGATTGAGTGGAGTCGCCCCCCGTTGAGTTCCTTACTCTTAGAAAGGCTATGGATTATAACCTCAGGGAGGGTCATTGATCTACGGACATGGACCTGGGTAGACCCTGAGAAAATTGGGTTTGAGAACTCGGGGAGCACGCGCGTACCTCTAGATACCGTGACAGGATTGGTTATATGAAATATATGGATAAACATGATTTCAATTAGTTTGCGAAATTGTGTTTTATGGATAATAAATGGATTTGGGCTGAGATCCCACATATGTGTATATTGTTCTAGATTTCTGTAAATGGTTTTGGGCAGGGGCCCGTATGGATGTGGTTGTCTAAACATATGTGATTGGATAAATGGTTTTACTATGCATGCATGCTTTTTAGTGAAGGGTATAAAGGTCTTTTATGAAATTTGTTTTACTAAACTTATTACTTTTTGTCCATTCACAGTATTTCTGTTTTCAATGCCCTTCAGATTGAATACGGTGCGAACTGTAGCAGAGACCGAGACATCACATACCTCTTCCGGATCCTGGCGTACTCTGGAAGCGGGAAGGCTAAAGGTTTTAATTTTCCTTGGTGTGACACTCCGTGTCAGACGGGATCAGGAGCGTTCCTCGTTAATCCCGAGGGGATTGGGACGGGTCCTGACATTTTGGACCAGGCCCAATAAGCCCACTTGGATCGGGCTCAATTGGGTTTTTAAAAATAACTTATTCAACAAATTATGGAGCTAGAATATATATATATATATATATATATATATATCTTCAAGATACTGCAATAACATCAATTACTATTTGGTGGACTTGATGAGGAAAATTAACTACAATATAGTTCATCGAATAATATATATATGTATATCAAAAAAATAATGCTCCATCCTAATATTAGGCAAATACGTTAATTAATAAACAAAAAATCTCTGCTTATTTTTTGTTTAATCATGTCAAATATAATTAATTAGTTAGTTTTAGTTTGGCAATGATGTAAATTGCATTATGAATGCCTATAAATTTGATTCTCTGCTGCTTCATCCTTTGGAATATATATATATATATATATATATATGAATATGATATATATCATCCTACCTAAACTTACACATAACATATATTCATTTTTCATCTATGACCTTATGATCATAAAATCACTCAATCCATAATTATTTAATATATTCAGGTTTATGGGCCGGGTTTATACGGGCAGGCCAAGCTGGGCTTATCGAGCCTTATCAAGCTTGGGCCTATCGGGTTTGAATACCCTAAGACCAAGTCCATCCTATCAAATTTTAAGTCGGGCTAGCCCATATCCCGTAGTAGGTCGGGTCGGGCTTTTTGTTATCGGGCCTAGTTGGCACCCACAAGCCCATTGGCTTTTGGGCCAAATGGTGAGGTCTATTTTGATGTTCTAAGTTCAATGGTGGTGGTTTCAGGCCGAACAGAAGTCGTTTGGTTAGTGTTTAGGAGATTTTTCTCCTCAGGATGCGCATTCGGATGTGTTTTCAATTCCGAGGTTTTTGGGAGTTTCCAGTATGGACTTATGTCGATTGTTAGTGACCCTCGAGTAAGAGTTTAATAGGCCCGGACATCCTATGGGCTTTGAATTGGCTTATGGCTCGTGTTTTGAGCAAGCAGCGGTACCGTGAGTGGACAGTTTCTTTCATAACTTTGATACATGCATACTTATATGTTTTTATTGGCTTTATGATATTATTTGCCATATTTTTGGATATGGTTTTGATTGCTGGATAAATTTTGGATTTGAAATGTATTTACGGTTATATTTTTGGATGTTGAATTATGGTGGTTTTTGGAAAACCGTGTTTTGGGCTGGTGCTCGTGTGATAATTGTTTTGGGCTGGTTCTCAGTTTAAAATATATTTCGGTTTGGATATTGTTTTATGGATTAGTCATCCTCAGGCGATTGGATTGCTATATCTGGAGTTGGACTCCAAGGATACCCAGAGACGGACTCGGACGTGGTCTAAGTTGGACTCGGAGGATCCGTGATTGTCTACCAGTAGTACAGATGGGATGCTAGTTGGAATAGCGGCTAGTTAGACCAACATGACGAGGTTTGACCTATGGTTGGTTGGACCAACGATATCAAGTTTGGCTTTACTTACTTGTGATGCGTGCAAAGGTTTTCAAAATGGCTTAGAGCCGATGTTTTCAGTGAAATGTGGGCCATTGGTTGTTTATATAGGTTTATGTGATTTCGGGTTAGACCCATGGTTTATATATATTGCGGTTTATCTGAAAATAATCCTTTAATTGACTATGCAAGCACGTTTTATAAAACAGAGGGTTTAAAGGTATTTTTAAGAAAATGGTTTTCCAATACTTTTTTTTATCCACTTACACCTTTATTGGTTTTGGCACCTTCTAGGTTGATCGCGAACGAAGGCTGTGTGAAGGCTGAGGCATCACGTAGATTTGCGTACTCTAGATATGTAAATAGGTCATGGTACTATCCCTTATCTGACATAAGATAATGATGTTCATTTTAATTTTGAGGGTAATTCGATCATTTTATAGCATCGTATTAGACGAGAGTAGGTCCCCTCACGTTAATCAAGGGGGATTATGAGGAAGGTCATGTCAATTTGGTATTAGAGCACTGGGTTGCTTTTTAAGGGATTGCACACTAGGTGTGCATGATAACCTTTTTTCAGATGCGATGCCCCTATGATGACAGCCCCGCCATCAACTTGGTAACGAGGATAGGTATCGAAAAGTGAAATAGCGATGTTTATCTTTGATTGGTTTGCACAGGTTTGGTGGAAGACATTATAATCTACAGATTTGGAGAAGACTACCAAGCCTTGGACGATGTTCAAGGAACATTTCTTGCATCACTTTTACTCTAGTTTTATCGTGAGGATTGAGGGGCGTAGTTCCTGTATTTGTAGCAGGGGTATATGATCGTGGCTCAGTATGTACAGAGGCTTCTAGACTTTATTCGGTGCGCACATGGTGCTATGGCGATTGAGAAGATGAGGACTCATTGGTTTAGGTCGGGTCTTCGGAATGGGAATTGTGTGATGGTGCTAGCTGGAGGATTCACCACATTTCGAACCCTGTCGGACGTGGAATCACAAGTGAAGATGAGCTTGTTGGAATCCTAGCAACAACCGAGTGTTTTTGGATGACGCAGAGGGCATCAGGAGGATTCGGTTACCCAAGGACGCTCCTAGCTTTGATTCTTTGAGTGGCAATCATGCGGGTTGCAATGGTCGACGAGAGGGACGGAGTGGGTCTCGAACGAGTCGATTGAGATTCTAGTCATCTTCTCAGTCTGATGGGAGGCATGTACTATACGTGGAAGTGGTGATAGGTACCATATCTATCTTTGGACGGTATGCACGGGTGTTGATAAATGACAGACCCACACACTTTTATTTCCAAAAGATTTACAGTTTTGTTAACTGGGAGTTGATCCAACTAGGTTGGGACATTAGTATCAGTACTTCGACCGGTGCTGTGTTAGTTACTAATTCGGTGATCCAAGACTCTTCGGTTTGGATAGAAAGTTTTGACCTTGAGATAGATTGGATTCCTACTGTAACGACCCGAATTTTCAATGAGGTTAAAATCGGGAAATTTGGACAAGATTGACAATTTTACCCCTAAAATTAAAGTTGACTTTTCTTGGTTAAAGTAAAAAAGTTGACTTTTTCATCGCAGATGGTTTTTGGCGATTTCGGGAACGCCGTTAGGAAGATCTCCCGAGTACGTTGACAGGCGGCATGCTAAAAACGGAGATCGATTGAATTCGTTCTTGATCTAGGTTACTTATGGGAAATTTGGTAATTTTATGTGAGGGGGTATTTTGGTCATTTTCTCTTGAAATTTTTTTCTTGTCACAAATTTAGTGGGGACAAGTGTCCCTTATCTACTTAAATTGTGTGCACCGACTTGTGTGTGCTGGTGTATTTGTTGTTAGTGTGTGTGAAAATTGTTGTGTATTTTGTGTGTGGCTCGGCCAAAAGAGAAAAACAGGGGAAAATTTGTGTGGGTGATCATGATTAATTTTTTAGGGATTGAATAAGGGATTATGGGAATGAAACAGAGGTGGAGAAAGTGATTGAAAGAGGGAGAAATTAGGGGAAGTAAGGATTCAAAGCCGTGAGTGAAAGCCTATGTCTTTCATGAATTTTGAATTTTCGAGTTTGAGGAACTGGACCTGGGATGATCGAATTGAGGTTGTAAACCTCTTAGTTGAACTAATACAAGCAGAAACGTCAAAAGACAGAAGGAAAAGATGCATGGTTAAGCCCAGAGCAAGATTTGATTTTTGAGCTAGAAGGTTGGGTTCGAATCTGGGGAGTTCAAGGTAAGGAAACATTAAATTGACTTCATAGTTTTGTTCCTATAGTAATTCCGAATAGATTGGTGTAATCAATTAAGGAAATCGGGTTGGAATTGCAGGATTTGAAAATGGGTCGCGGAACCAGGTCGAGACTTGAGTTGTAGACCCGATTCCGTGAAGAAGACGATGAATCGTCGCCTGGCGTGTAGGCTCACGTGTAGCCGCTTCAGGCGGCGTGTGGGGGCGCATGCCAGGGATTTTGGTGATTCGTTCAACATGACTTTTGGTGTTTTCGATGTTACAAACATTTTGGCACAAGTTTCGAGTCTATCGGACACCGTTTCAGGGTAGTTTTGGGTGTCCGAAGGTTTAGGGTTCATTTTAAATCCGTTTAAAAATCCCGAAAAATTATGGGATCAAATTAGCAGTTAATTGAGATGATATGTGACGCTTAGATGTGAATTTTGGCAGGGGTGACTTTCCCCGATTTTACTGAAAAACATACAATGCGAATTTCGGTGCTGTGGAGGTGTGTGTGAGTGGACTTTCTTTCCCTAAAATCTTATGCATGCATAATTACATGATTTAAATGTGTTTTTATGTGATTTGGTGGTCTTGGCATGATTAGGAATTTTATCAGAATTTAAGTGATTTTCTGAATATTTTATTACGCGTTTTTCATGGTGTGTGAATGTTGTTGTGATTGTGTTGTTTTGTTGTGAGTCTCGGACGTCGAGCCCGGGGCTTCGGTTCCTGTGACTGTATTGTGGTGACTCGAACATCGAGGCCGGGGCTTCGGTTCCTGAGACTGTATTATGGTGACTCACACATCAAGTTTGGGGCTCCGATTCCTGAGCACGTGTGTATGTGTTGGCCTACCGGTAGTGCCCTTGTGAAGTGATGATTGATGATGGTTATAGTTTGATGTAATGATTGTAGTGTGTGCTGATATTGTTCTGATGGTTGGTTAATCTCAGACGTCGAGCTGGGCACCGATTCCCGAGTAAATTCGTGGGTGCTTGCCTATGGAGCAGTGGTTTGATGTTTGATACTATGATATGTGTGGATTTGTGTGACAATGACTATGCTTGGTTATGTAGCATTGAGGTGATTGGCGAATTTGTTCTTGACTCGTTTGGATTTCATGGTTGAGCTGATTTGTGGTAGTAAATGGTTATCACTTATTTGTCTTACGGGTGTTTTCACGTTTAACAAGAATATATCATGTATTTTGTTTTAATCGAGGTAAAATGGTTTTCGTATGAATGCATGGTTTTGGAAAATGGAGGGTAAAAGATGGATGTTTTCAAAGTATGTTTTTAAACTATTTATTTGATCCACTCACACGTTTTCTTGTTTTATGACCCTCTAGGACCACTGCACGAAAATCGACTTGAAGGGTGGAGGCATGAACTAGCGGGTTATGCGAGTATCCCTCGTCTGATAGGGGGTTTTTTCAGACGGGAGCAGGGCCCGATGGTCATTTGGTTATGTAATCGGGTGGACTACAATCATACCTCGGTTGAGTGTTTTGAGGAATCATCGTCTTTGGTAGTCCTAACTTGCCACGTTTTGTCTTTTGTAGGGACCAGAAGATACTTCCTTCGGGAGTTATGGCTTGGAAGTTTGAAGGTTATTATGGAGTGGTTGTTATGGATACTTGACACATGTTATGATGTCCCTGGATGGCTTAGTGAGCTTAGGAGAGATCGGTTGTGTGGAAATTTCTGAACACGTTCTAGAGAATGTACGGAGTTACCACCTCAGGAAGAGGTTGAGTTACGATTGAGCTTCTACCAGGTACTCAACCCATTATACAACCACTGTATCATATGGCACCGAAAGAATTGATGTTTCAACTGCGGGATTAAGTGGATTTCGGCGACCAGGTATGTTGCTTTGGGGAGCCCAATGTTATTGGTGAGATAGATCGATGGAACCTTAAGACTTTGGATTAACCATTGGCAGCTAAATAGGGTAGTGGTGCGTAACAAATATTCCTTACCGTGGATCGCTTAGTGAACTTTCTTCATTTGCTTGTTACTTTTGGGTTTCATAGATGTATAAGCTTGTAAAAGTTGAGCTGGTTTGAGGAGTGCTACGATCGTGGGAAGTAGAGTGGGTCCTTTCCGTAACTATCAACATATATTATTGTTTGGTGAAAGAGACTTCTCCCTTTTTGCTTCTTTGATAAGGACTTCTAGGTATGCTTGCAACATGGTTGCAACTTCTCCCGATTCCGATGGTCATTTAGAGTTCAAACACCAAGTTGTGGGCCAACGCTGAATAAGTTAAGGAGCATAGAGTGCTTGGGGTTGCATGGCGTTGATGTGTACATCAAGGATTTTCATTCACGTTGGTGTCGAATGAACTTCAGTGTCATCATCTTTAAGCTTCCTCATGCTGGTCGTTATTAGGGGCTAAGTAAAGGAAACCCCCAATTCACACAATTAGTGGTGACCAGTTCCATTACCTACAAGTTTATTTTCTTCCTGCTGATTTCTTGGTGTATTCGACGTGTGCGAGGGCACATGTGAACCGTCTACGTCTAGTCTTGAATACCTTTAGGGGCAGTAGTGATCATGGATGAAAAAATCGACGATATCGCCGATATATCGGAAATTTGTGGGCTCGATAACTAAACTAGGGGAGAAGAAATTGTTTCCCCCAATATCGAACCTTTTGTCCAATATCACCCAATATCTAAAAAAATCGTCGATATCGTCCGATATTAACGGATATCCGGCGAAATCAACACACCAAGAGCAAAAAAATTTCCAAAGTTGAATAATTTTTTTTCTTCCAAATTTCATCAATCAAGCAGACTAAACGAACAATTTGAGAGGAAAACAATCAGTACCCTCTTACATCTTCATCCTCTACAAATTGTGGCTATTTTATCTCATCTAGATAGCGGTGGCAGAGGCGGGCAAACTTAGGCAGCGGCGAGCAACGGAGAGCAACGATCATCTTGTCCAGAGAGCCAACAGATTGCGGAGTTGGAGAGGGAAGAAGCAGCCATCTTCAGCTCTTCCTTTTTTTCCCCTATTTTTCTGCATCTTCAGTTCTTCATTATCTCAAGACTGGGAAGATAATTAGACGATAATTAGACTCCAACCTATCTTTATTTTGACTGAATGGCAAATTTGCAATTATGGCACATTGGAAAGGACAAATGTATCATGGAGAATGATTTGGTGGCCCAAGATTGAATGCTTAGCTTTTTCAACCAAATACCCTAATATATTAAGAAAATTCATTAATGGTCTAGAAGATTTTTACTTAGAAATTTTAATACCAAATTGATTAATTTGTTTCAGTATATTGTTTTTAGTTGTTCAATAGTATAGTAGATAATTGAAGTTTAATGTTGTGAGCATATTGGTTTTGAATTATTTTTTAATAAGTATTCTTTCGTACAAAATTATTAATAAATTATGTTTTAATTTTACCTTATGTTTAAATTATATATATATATATATATTAATCATTAGTAGACCCTATTATATCATATTGGGTTTGAATTATTTTTTAATAAGTAAAGTATTCTTCGTACAAAATTATCAATACATTATGTTTTAATTTTATATATATTTATCATCAGCAGACTCTATTATATCATATTATATATCTTATATTTATTGTATTAAAGTTATTCTATAGTTTTTATTAGTCATATATAACAATTATTGAGTACTTAAGTTTTTTCCAAAGTTTCATTAAAAATTTCCAACTTTTAGATAAAATTTCCGTCATTTTTGTTGACCATAAACGATATTGATATTTGGAGCGAGATATCCGTAAATTTGACTAGTGATATATTCGTCAATATCGATATTTCAATCCTTGGTAGTGATATGCCAAGTTGAGTGAGTATCAATTTTGGTGGACCCCTGTTGGTGTTATGGGTCATGTTATTTTTGTTGAGATAACTAGTGTGGACCCTCAGAAAACTGAGGCATTTAGATAGGCGTCAACTAACCACAGTAACCGAGATTAGGAGCTTTCTCCAATGGGCTAGGTATGTCAGGCTTTCGATGAAGAGTCTCTATAAGATTGCAGCTCATTGACGCGATTGACTCGGAAGGGAGTCAAATTTTTTGGGATGAATTGTGTGAGCAGAGACAATTAACTACTGTTCCAGTTTTGACCATTCCAGAAGATAGCGGGAATTTTGAGATCTATAGTGTTTGACTAGGTGACTACAACATATATATATAGGATTCGACTCTTTACATCATTCGCATGGAAATCGAAGTAGGTGACCGACATGATTTTTCACTCAAGGATGGCATGTCTTGGTAGACGTAGCTCGGTTGGCCTTTGGGGTTAATCTGGAGCTTGGATTGGTTAGTGAATTGGTAGGTTTGTAATTGGAGTTCTCGGGGTGTACGTGTTGGATGCGTCTCAAGTGTTAGTCGACTGACCAGGAGAACTTGGAAAGGATTTTGAGTTTAGTATGTGATGTGTCCAGATCTGGGATCGGAAAAACTAGGTCCAGTGTTGGGCTAGGTTGGCATGATAGTCGGATTGGATCCGATGTTGACTTTTCTTTGAGATACTGGGACTAGGTGTCGAATACTGTGCTCTAGAGGAGAGGGACTTTGGAGGGTACGACTGTTGTACGGGCTTGGAACTCAGGGCCATGGTTTTGTTGGCAAGGTGAACCCTAGATATTTTGATTTGTTATTTTCTCGGCTAGAGCAAGTATTCGATGTGGTCAGGATACACTCGACATGAATGGGAATACCACATTAGGACTCGAGAGGAATCAGGAACATTGATTGGGTCTCCAGACGAGTCGAGGTACCAAGAGAGGACTTTAGTGTCAGTCGGGTATTCGGCAGGGCACTCAGATGGAGATAGTGGTGCCATCCACAATTGGGACATTCTGGTGAAAATGGACATGGTGCCAGCTCAGTGGGATCATAGATGTCAGACTGGGTTCTAAGTTGTACCTATGTAGGGGGCAAGTGAGGTTGACGAGTGTCGATGCTTCGAGCGAGGTTAGAGAGTTGAGTTTGAGTTCCAATGGCAGTTCGATCACTAACTTGTCGGGTAATGTCACTGAGGATGATCCGGGATTCAACATTGGTTGTTGGATTGAGGTTGATGTCGGGAGACATTTATTTCTTGTGTGTACTGTGGAGAGATTTAAACGTGGACGTGACCACGTGGAAACCTCAGTTTGGAGACTGGATTAGATTTCCACAATTTTGTACTAGGATCAGTGTGAATTTCGAAGACAAAATTTTTATAAAGGGGTAGATTTCAATGACCCACCTCGTAAATTTGGGATTTACGAGAATTTTTTGGGATTTTGTCGAAAATTATTTGGATGTTCGGATAATTTTGCCCCTCGGGTTAAATGTGTGTTTGAGTTGTTGATCTATGGGCTAAATGTGGGTCTTATGTTGAAGGTTACACATCTTGTATTCATCGAAGTGGAAAGCTTGTTAACTATGGTATCTGCTGTTCAAAAGGGAAAACTAAAAATTTTGTAGTCTTTGTGAGACGAGCAGAATGCTGAAACCCAACTGCAAAAGCGAGGAGGAATTCAAACCAAAAAAAAGTAAGGAATTTTTTACTTCCTTCATACAAAAATAGTAGGTGTTTTATACATATAATTTTTTTTCTTATTTTACTGCATAAATTGGAACAGAAATTCCAACCCGTTTAGCTTTGTGTTGGTCACGTTATAGCTTTCTTCTCATTTCATTTCAGCATGTAAAAATTTAAAATTATTTGTGGTGTGTTTAAAATGTTATAGACGAACTTAAAAAGTACATTGATAAACCCTACAGATTAATTAAAATGGACATGATTGTGACACTAATGGTGAGAAGTATGTGTAAGACCCGTGTCCTGGAGGGAACGGTGAACAATCCCACATTCCTGTAGGGGGGAATGGTCTTGGAGAGGATGGTGGTGTGCCTTAAAGGTGTAGGCACACAGCTATCTAGCACTAGGCCTTTTGGGAGTTCAAGTGGCTTTGGGGGGGATTGGAACCCCAAAGTTAAGCGAGTTGAGGCTGGTGCAATTCCATGATGGGTGACCCCCTAGGAAGTTGCACCATGAGCTCCCGAAAACAAAACCGTGAGGGCGAGGCCCAAAACGGACAATATGGTGCTAGATGAGTCGGGTCCTCACCGAGGAGGGTCGGGTCCTGACAATTTGGTATCAGAGTCAGACCCCGACCAGGAAGTGTGCCAGCGAGGATGCTGGGCCCTAAGAGGGGTGGATTGTAAGACCCGTGTCCTGGAGGGAACAATGAACAATCCCACATTCCTGTGAGGGGGAATGGTTTGGGAGAGGATGGTTGTGTGCCTTAAAGGTGTAAGCATACACCTATCTAGCACTAGGCCTTTTGGGAGCTCAAGTGGCTTTAGGGGGGACTGGAACCCCAAAGTTAAGCGAGTTGAGACTGGTGCAATTCCATGATAGGTGACCCCGTGGGAAGTTGCACCATGAGCTCCCGAAAATAAAACCGTGAGGGCGAGGCCCAAAGTGGACAATTTGGTTGAAAAGGAGGTAAATAGTTGACTTTAATGTGATGACCCATCCCAAATTAGCGGGATTAATTAAGAATTAATGACGGATTAGCGAGACTAATCGGGGATTAGACAAGGATTAGCGAACATTCAAGGCGAAATGACGATTTTGCCCCTAGAATGGGCTAATCGTTGACTTTTCGCTCAGGCGGTCAAATAGACTCTGGCCGATGACTGTGACGTAGTTTGGGACGTCACGAGTTCATAGACAGGTGGCACGCCCGATTCCGACATTCGAGGAAGAAGTTATGATTTTTGGAAGTTCGGGGGAAATTTGGTAATTTGGTTGAAAAGGAGGTAAATAGTTATATTTTTACCTGAGAGGTCCGATGGACGAGGGCCGAGTACCGTTAGGTAGATCGGGACGATACGAGTCCATAGACAGACAGCACATCGAATTCAGACGTTCGACAGAGAAGTTACGGTTCACGGAAGTCCGAAGCTACTATTGCACGAATTACGAAATGGATACTTTTTGGAATTATGTGGGCCCAGTTATTTGTCCCAAGGCCCAATGGATGAGTGACAAGTGTCACTCATCCACTGGACATCACTTTTCATTCTTGCATATCCCATTCCTCTTCACCGATCAAACCTATCACCCCAAACCCAAACCCTTCAACCATATGATCATCTGTGAGACCCAAGAGAGTGAGAAAAGGACTGTGGAAGGTGGTGGCCGGCCAGGATGAGCGCCACCGTGGACGGTGGAGACAAGCCGTGGAAGGTAACTCGGTTTTTTCATTTTCCCTTTTTAATTTGATTTTGACGTTATGGTTTGTTTTGGATGTTTGGATAAGGATTAGTGGGTTGCTAGGGAAGTTATAAGATGGATATGAGGGTGGCTGGGAAAACAGAGGCCGTGTGGCCCTTTTGTACATGGATAGGATTTACATGGTTTTGCTTAGGTTTGATGAGTGGAATTGATAGAAAACATCAAAATAGGAAGAATGGAACTGAAAAGGAGAAGATTGGAAGAAAAATGAGGAGTGGGGAGCCCTATAGCGGTCACACCGGTCCAGTTAGACCGGCTGTATAGGTTGAACAGGCCAGACCGGTTCGATTGCATCAAAAAAGATAAACAGTGTCTTGGCGCGTGAGGCCCATGCGCAGGACATTCTTGGGGCGCCTAAGGGCGCATGTGGGCGCGTGCTCCCTCCTTTGGGGAAAGTTCCAACATACGAAATCATCTATTCGATGTAACGAACTTTTGGGACTGGTTTCGTGTCAATCGGACATCGTTTCGATATAGTTCGGGTTATCCGAAGGTTTAGGTTCGGGTTTAAAAATAGTTAGAAATTCCGAAAAATTACGGAGCTTTAGTGAGGGGTTATATAAGTAGTTAGTAAACATCTAAATTAATTTGGACAAGTTCGGGAATCCCGGAGGTGACGATTGGCCCGAGAGAGGCGTATGGCATGCGTATCGAGGCGCGGCTTCGGACGGTCTGTGAGTGGACCTTTCTTTCGAAATTGATGCATGCATAAATGTTTTATAATTATTTTAGAACATTTTTTGTGATTCCATGAGTGCATTTGTTTGTGGTAGCCTAGGATTTACATATTTGCACGTATTTCGAGATTTTCTATTTTATACGATGCATGTAAGTGCTAGGTTTTCAATGGTGGTTTGATGAATGAGTTTTGGATTTGGAAATATGAAATCGGGCATGAGACCCATTTGATTTAAAAAATCTCGGACTTGGAGTCCATTTGATTTGACGAGTAATCGAACAGAGGGTCTATTTGAGTTATACGATCGGACCGAGGGTCCCGTTGGTTGTGAAATCGGGCTTGAGCCCCTGTTGATTTATGGTTTCGGGCTTGAGGCCTAGTTAGTCGTGATATCGGGCTAGAGGCCCAATTGATTGTAACATCGGGCTTGAGTCCCAGTTCGGTTTGTGAAATGAGAATTCGGGCATGAGGCCCTATTGAACTGTGGATTTAGGCCGAGGCCTGTGAAATGGATTTGAATTGGATTCGAGGAATCCCGTTGAGAAGAATCAGGTATGAGACCCAGTTGAATATGTTTTGAGAAAGAAAGAAAGAGATTTGAAAATGTATGAAACCCTCCATATGATTATATGGTCTTCTCCAGACGTCGACTTGGAGAGTCACAATCCACAGACCAGAGTGGGTATCCACATAGGGATCCCATTCCAAGAGTGGAGGTTATGATTTATGATGTGGTCCCGGACCAGATTCCGGAGAGATGTGTGGACTAGATCCTGAGATAGAGCTCGGACTAGATCCAGAGATTGAGCCTCCCAGATGGAGAAGACTTGGAGTGAGACCCCGAGTAGTGTGCACACTAGTATAAAGATGATATCGTGACATATATCGGGGATGTGTTCCCTAGGGACTGTGTGCCCTGAGTTGGCATCTTCTCGGAAGTGTCGCGGATGGATTATACATATATTGATACGTATGAGGTTTTACAGAAAGTTATTTGGGGGTGGAGACCCTGTGTTCCATATTTTAGAAAGTGATTTGGGGTGGAGACCCCGTGTTCTATGTTTTGGTATTTCACTGAGAATGGATTTGGGATGAGGTCCCACATGTATTGATTTATGGTTTCAAGTTTATGATTTCGGGTCGGGGACCCATAAATGGATTTATGGTTCATGACGGTTTATGGGGACCGACATGAACACTTGAAAGCTTTTTGTGGGTCATGACGGTTTATGGGGACCAGGCATGAACCCTTGAAAGGTTTTGAGAATGTTTGACAAATGGTTTTATGAACGTTTTGATAAACGGTCTTTGAATGCATGCATATGTTTTTAGTGAAGGGCATAAATATCTTTGTATGAAAATGTTTTTACTAAAATTTTATTTTGTCCACTCACGACTTTTGATGTTTTAATGCCCTTCAGGTTGATTGAGGATGCGGGCTGTAGCAGAGATCGAGACATCACACTCCTCCTCCTACGATCCTGTCGTACTCTGGAAGCCCGGTGAGGGCTTGAGACGGAATTTTCCCTGGTCTGACACTTTGTGTCAGACGGGATCAGACGCATCCCACGTTAATCCCGGGGGATTTGGGACGGGTCCTGACATATGCGTTGCCAATATTTTTTCATTTCTGACTACTATTTAGCTATGCTTGATTAGTTCTCGATCAGTCACCCGTGAAAACCAACCCTCCTCTAAGAAGAATTGTTGTAGAAAATTAAGTTTTAACTGCGTGTGAGGACTTTCCGTAGAAATAGTAACTGAGTTTGGGAGCCCTCTTGTTCTACTTTATATATAGAAAACTAGGAATCACACACCCTGTCCTTCAGAAATTTGAAGGGAACATAAGTCAATGAAAAGACATAGTTGAATATCGAGGGTCATTCTACCATCCCAAGAATATATGGATAGAAAATTTTTGAAGGTTTGATTCGTTTTTTTTTTGTGTGTGCATGGGAGCAAATGTGTAATGGGTTAAGGTCCATCTACCGATTGATTCTGTCTCTATTTTAAGGTTGATATGTATTGTGGACCCATTATCTAATAGCTTAGGATTTTGAGACTAATAGTTGGCTTACAGGGTATTAGAGCCTTGATTGTAAGAGTTCTTGTATTTTTTGTTTGTCTCCATTCCCACTTCTTTACTGATTTGCAATCTTTTACATTTCTCTCTCCCTCGCCATAGGCTTTTGGGACTAGGGGTCACATCTGCATGGTAGAGAATCCAAATATAGCATGTAGTGTGCTTTCCCAGAATTAAACTTTAAGCAGTAAGACTTAATGATTGGAAGAATAATTATTAAGGTTAATTACATTAGGGGTTTCTCTAACATCTGCATGATAGAAAATCCAGTAAGATTCCATCATTGGAAGAATAACTATTAGGCTTAATTTCTCCTATGCCTCTGAATCATGTTACATGTCTCACTTTTCCTCCTGACCTACGCTACATCCTGCATTTCAGAATACCCTATTCTGCCAAGTCGGACATTTCTGTTAGCCAAGTTCAACAGAGGATAGTGAGTATGTAAGATTGATTTGGGGATTGTAAAAATTTCCAAAGCTAAGGGTGTGCTTTAAGCTAAAATGTCTTCTATCTATATGAATGATTATGGATCTTGGCTTCAACTTGTCTACTTATTATGAACTTTTGCATTTCTTAATTATCGTAAATATTGCATTAATCAAGAAACTTGAAAGTGTGAGAAATGGTGTAAGCTTCATCTTTTTAGCTCTAGTAACCCAGCTTCTAGTTTCTTTTCTTCTCCCCTTCCTCAGTACTGATTGATTGACCTTCAAAGCTTGTGAATGGTCTTTGTAACTACTAATTGTTGGGATTTCCTTGTGTTCTATACCTCTAGCTTTTATTAATTTTTGTACTAGTCTTATTTCCTTAGATGCAAATGACTTGAAGTCAAGTCAATATAGACAGTTGTATCTTAGAGACCGGTACATCATCCTTGAGTCCTAAGTATGCAGTTTTACATGTTAATTAAATTAGTGCGTGTCTACATGCATCAAAGACAAATATTTCATTTTTTATTTCCACGTACACCGATATATATATGCTATTTATTATGACTATTCATATAAGAGTATCTTATCTTAATCTTTTTGTTAATTGACTTGAAGGTGGGATATCCCACATTCTCTTAGTGCTTACCTCTAATAATCGTGCTTATTGCTACATATCAAAACCAAACCATAAGAATGGCGCTTACCTCTGGGAATGGTGCGGGTGCTGCATCTACTACCTCATCAGAGTTTCCTGAAGAGGTATTTATTCTCAGAATATACTATAGAATAATACGGGATTATTGATTATGATGATATTGGTTTATAAGCAATGTATTTCATTCACTTTAACATGGATCATCAACTTATTCATGCTTGTTGTTTTCTGTTTTGTAGGTGGACAATATTCATGGTCCACAATCACAAGTAGATGAATTTGATAAAGAGGTGAATAGGGATGGTAAACCACTGACCAACGTTGAAAGTAATGTGCAATTTTTGGAGCATGCGAAGAAAAGGTAGCGTGCACACATATGGAATCATTTTGAAAGGTACAAAGCTGATACTGGCTTCACTAGGGCTAGATGTAATTATTTCCCTAATACGTATGTTGCTGATTGTATTAGAAATGGAACTAGGGCCTTGATTAGTCACCTTCAGAAATGTCCTAAATATCCCCCTAATACCATTTCCAAAAGAAATCAGAAAGTTCTATTCGTAGAAAAGCCCACAGAAGTTGTTGTTAGGTTTAGTCAGAAGGAGCTTGTTAGGAAATTTGTTCAGATGGTCATAGTTGATGAGTTACCATTTTTTTTAGGGAGGAAGACGGGTTTCATGATTTCTGTTTCCTAGCTTATCTTAGGTTTAAAATTCCATGTCGTCAGACAGTTGCTAAGGAGGTGCTTAATCTGTATTATGCTGACAAGAAGTCCCTTAAAGAATTGATCCAGTCTTATATGGTTTGTGTAACTATTGATACATGGACATCCCTTCAAAACATCAATTATATGGTTATCACTGCTCATTTTATTGACAGTGATTGGGTATTGCAAAAAAAGATTATCAATTTTTGTGTGATTCCAAACCATAAGGGAGAATCAATTGGGAGGCTTTTGGTGGATTGTTTACTTGGATGGGGTATTGAGAAGCTTCTGACTATTACAGTAGATAATGCTTCTTCGAATGATGTTGGGTTGTCTTTTTTGATGAAGAGAAAGCCTAAATGGAAATGTCCGGTGGCGCTTTTGAATAATGGGGAAAATTTTCATGTTAAATATATTGCTCATATCTTGAACTTGTTTGTCAATGATGGCTTGAATGTGTTGAATGATTCAATTTAAAGCATTAGAAATGCCATCAGATATGTAAGATCTTCCCCTAGTAGGTTTAAAATATTTAATAAGGGTGCGGAGAAGGCTATGGTTGATAGCAAAGGGCTGGTGGTATTGGATGTTCCAACTAGGTGGAATTCCACCTATTTGATGTTGGAATCAGCTCTTCAGTTTCGGGGAGCATTTGAGGTCCTAGTTGATGATGATCCAAATTATGCTGCTTATTTTGTAAATGATCAAAGGGTAGGACCACTGTCTGAGTATGATTGGGAAGTAGCGAGTTCATTTGCTGCTTATTTGAAACCTTTTTATGAAGTAACTTTTCAAGTATGTTGCACTTCTACACCCACAATCCAATGTGTTTTACTTGATGTGTGTAGGATTTTAACTCTTTTGCGTCCTGAACAGAAGAGTGTTCTATTGTCTGGCATTGCAAGCACCATGCAAGCCAAATTTGACAAGTATTAGGGGTAAGTGGAGCGTATGAACCAATATTATTTCATAGCTCTTGTTCTTGATCCCCGTCATAAATTAGACGTTGTGGAGGATTGTTTGGGGGGGGGGGGGGTATTTGTGGATGATTATGATAAGATTGCACATGCTATTTCTAGATTGAAGATTTTATTGACTAGTTTTCATAAACTCTATGAAGACGGTGAGAGTGGGGATTCTGCAAGAGAGGACAATGTTAGTGGCAGCTCATCTGGAATAGGAAAGGACAAAATGGGTTTGAGTGACGATACGGATCTTATAGCAAGGAGGATCGGGGGGATGGCAAAGATGGAAGTTATTTCTAATGATTTGGATAGATATCTATTAGATCCTATCAAAGTTATTGAGGATTCAACGTTTGATATTTTGGGTTTGTGGAAAATGATCGGGGTATCCAAATATCCAATCTTGTCGCAGTTGCACTGGATGTTCTAGCTATACCCACTTCAATAATAGCTTCGGAGTCATACTTTAGTATAAGTGGAAGGTTAATTAATTTGTATAGGAGTTCGTTGAGCCCTGAAGTTGTGGAGGCATTTATTTGTACTCAAAATTGGCTTATGAGTATTAATGTTGCATTGCATTCGGAGCCGAATGTTGATGAAGTAGAATGTTATCATGCCCTTGCACAATGTAATTGTTGTATCTTTTTATTATTTCTAATACATTTGTTTGTTATTAATTGTGAATTTTTGTAGATAATTGATTTTGCTTGTGTCTCATATGTAGAAATGGCAAATGGTCATGCTACGGTACCTCAATAGTCTAATCCTTGAGACTTCCTGCCTTGTTGATTTTTTCATGATATTTTCTTCCATTTTGCTCACTTGGATGGTTTGGTTTTGCAATCTTGCTGTTTTTATTGCTTGTAATGGATTTTTTTATTCGATTTTGATGTTTTGATGATTTTATTGCTCATAATAGACATTCTATGTTGGATTTTGATGCCTTGATGATTTTGTTGTTTATAATGGACATTTTAGGTGGATTTTGATGTCTTGATGATTTTGTTATTTGTAATGAACAATGATTAGTTGTAATGGATATTGATTAGTTGTAATGGACATTAATTAGGTAATAAATATTGATTATTGTATAAAGTACAAAAAAAACCAGTTTTTAAAGAAAACCGAACCGGTTCCCCCGAATTGAATCGAAAAAACTGGTTCAATTTTAGTCTGTTTTTTGAGGAAAAATTGAACCGAACCGTAATCGATTCCCCAATCGGTTCAGTTTAGGTTTCGATGAAAAAACCGAACCGAAAAATCGATTAACAGTGCTACCTGAGATTGTGTTGTTAATTGTGTGTTATTGATATGATGATTGACATTGTGCATTGGTTTTGTGTTGACGTCTAAGGTGATTTGTGTGGTGGTTGAGATGTTGATGTTTGTTGCTTTATGGATATTTTACACGTTTTTCGAGGACATGGACTATGTTTTGGTTATTTGGACTTAAATGGTTTTTATATGCATGCATGGCTTTAGAAAACAGAGGGTAAAATGTTAGATGTTTTCGAACTATGTTTTAAAACTATTTATTTTGGTTCATTCATACGGTTTTCGTGGTTTTTGTAACCCTCCAGGGCCGTGGCACAAAACTCGGGCTAGACGAGAGGCGGAGGCATGACTAGTAAGAGTGTATGAATATCCCTTGTTTGACAAATTTGAGGGTAATTTTGTAATTTTGAGGCACGATGGGAGTAGGACCCAGATGTGGTTTACGAGGTATTTTAGGGATGTTCTTGTCAGATATCGTCTCAGATGAAGCATGACTACTTTTCTTGTAATAGACACACTTCGTACATATCGTACACCCCGCAAGTGCTGTCAACAACAAAGATCTATGCTCTGATACCAAGTTGACATGACCCCTTCCTAAAAACACCTCAATAATTGGAAAAGATCCTTCTCCCGTCTGACAATTAACATTTGTTGATACCATATCAGTCTAGACTCAATATGCTCAATACCACTAGCCCAACACACTCCTATAAAGCTCAAGGGGCCGAAGCCCAAACAAATAAACAAGCCCTAGCAAGGGCTGATCAGCACTGACACGTGGACAGACCCCATCCATCCATCATCAGAACACGTGTCAACCTCACATCCATACAAAAGGAACCCCATAAAGGTATTAACTATTCACACATACTTTGCAAATTACTATTCACCATTCACTCTTTACACATAGACCCATCACTGACTTGGGTATCAGAGTACCCTTAGACTGGTACCACACTGGTGTCTACCTCTAACTCACCAACCAGTTTCCTCTTTTGATAGGTTTGTCCAAGGACACGTGGTTGAATGAGGAATCACACCCTAAGTTGGCACTCAATAGTTTGGCGCCATCTGTGGGAATTCTGACTAAATTTTCCCACCACTCTACCGAGCTGAACACCATTTTCCTTGCCATCCAGTCAGCATGAAAGAAAATGTGGACTGTGAGGTCACACCTGCATTGAGTCGGGCACTGAGGGACACTTTTTCTGATGTGGCCCAAGCCCTACAAAGACTACATCGCGACATGGCCGAAATCAATGCCAATGGTACTCAGGCCGAGGTACTATACACCTAGTTGAGTGGGTAATAGACTGACGTATTGGTACAAATCCAAGTTGCCCAGGTCAAACTTGCCACTCATCATGCTTTGGATGAGGCTCATGGAGTCGAGAAGGTTATCGCATACTGCGCCAAGTGTACCGAGCTCGTGCGACACACAACTGAGAATGACAAGGCTACTACCACGAATGCACCAACCGAAAAGGCCTCCAAGTTCCTGATTGTACCAGGGAAGGGTACCCAGGAAACCAGAATCTTCCGTGATGCTCGTGACGCTCGCGAAGCCCTGAGCGAAACATCCCAATGGGATCACAGACATCTCGGTCCCAGCAAGCTCCCATTTCTCTAGGAAAAGGATTTACCATCAACGGAGCAGACCAGCCAGATACCTTTCGAGATAGATCCACGACAGTCTCTTCACACTGACAACCCACTCACATCTCTATCACGGAGGGCAACGACTCTTCTTAGGAGGTCGTCAGTATATGTCAGTCTGGCTGACCCCCTCCGAGCACTCGATCTAAGGGACATAAGGGAATCTCCTCCCGATGAGAGGTCCATCGACCTGTATAGCACACTAAATACCAGACTCGGAGCAAAGGCCCTAGTATCGACCCGCTAGAGCAACAACTGCTCAATCGAGTGAGGCGCCTTAAGGTCGAGAATGAGCTGCCCCATACACTAACTTGGGGCAAAACCAGCTTGGGCCTAATTACCAGCTGAAAAAATTAGTTCCTGCACGACCATAAGATCAAGCCACTTAAGACCCCTCTCTACACGGGCAAGGGAGACCCAATGACTTATCATAACAACTATCGGTCAGCTGTGGCCTTCAAGTATTTGTCTGAGAAGGCTCGGTGCCTTATTTTCAGCTCTACACTCACCAATGTGGCAATTAACCGGTTCTACCGACTGGAGCCCAGTACCATCAACTCCTTCGAGCAACTCAAGATTGTCTTCTGTAACCAATTCATAATCCAGACCAACTTCTTGTTCTCATCCGAGCACCTGTTCCTACTGAAGCACAGGGAAATTGAACCATTACAGAATTATGTCGCTCGGTTTAACCAGGAACACTCCCGGTGCATCGAGACAGATTACAAGACTACCTTTATTACCTTCAAGGGCAGTCTGCTCGAATCACACTTGATGTATGCCACACATACTCATGGTTGGTCTACCTATAATGAGTTGATGAAACATGCTTGCAATCTACGCTAAGGCCAAAATACTAACCAAAAAGGACGACACTACACTAGCCAACACTTATCAGCCCAACACTAAGGACTCGGTCAACACATATTTACCGAATCACTCCAATACCTAGCCCTCCTCTCAGTAGCCGACCTCTAGCCAGACCCACAACTAACACTCTACGAGTGAAAAGAAGAAGGACTAATCTAGCTCCTATAGTCCAGGAAAGAAGGGGAAGAACCTTGGCCACCACAGCAAACACCGACCAGACTATTAGCAAAATGAAAACCACACCGGGTGGCCACCCTCTTAGTCAAAGTACGAGACATACATCATCTTGAACACTTCTTACAAGAACGTGCTCATGAACATGGAGAACATGATCCCCAAGCCAGCATGGAGTACCACAAGTACAACGATCAGAATATTGGCAAGTGCGTGGCGTTCAGGTATCTGGTGGAGGCACTCATCCGAGACGGCAATGTCAACTAGTTTTTGTAGAATACTCCTCAATAGCCCCGTCATCCCCATATCAACACTATCACAAGAGGCACTTCCATCTCCTCGCCTTTGGCATGCAACCGAGCCAAGAAGAAATTCCTCCGCACTGTACAACACAACAAGCAGGTCTTCCACATCAAGGAAGGTAGAGCCAAGAAGGTTGTGAAAATGGTTGGGAGACCATATCCTTTTCGGAGGAAGAGGAACGAAGGGTGGTCTACTCGCATGATGGCTTGATCGTCATCCAGGTCGTCATCGCCAAGTTTGATGTCGGTCGGATCATGATCGACACAGGTAGCTCAGTCAACGTTATCCTTATGGATACCTATAGGTGGCTTGGCTTTTTGAAGTCTGGCCTTGATCGATCTGATCAACTAACTCGAAGACGTTGTATACATTCACCTGCTACAGATCAAGTTCTTAATCCCTATGGGTTTAGACAGGGTCAAGGAGACCAGATTGCAGCTCAGACCTACAATTCTACCACTCTGCCATGGAAGGTCATCACCTAACCGAAGGAAATTATGCCTGTCATCGAATCTACCTTCGAGGCCAACCCTGTCGACCCTAGGGTAGACAGAAACATCAAGGATGGATCGATCCAAGATCCGCACGACCACTCAACCACACCGCACCCTCAGTCGATCAAGGAGATTGGGTAGGTCGTCATCTCCTATGACTTCGTCGACTAGAAGGTCAAGATCGGTACCACACTCAGTCATTCTCTGGGCACCGACCTGATCAAGTTCATACGCGCGACAACACTGAAGTCTTCGCATGGTCGTACACGGACATGCCCAACATCTCGACCGATTTCATATGCCACTGACTCAGCATCAATTTAAGCTTAAAACTATCCAAGCAGAAAATGTACAACTATGACGACGAATGGACCGAGCCATGAAGGTGGAGATCGTCAAGCTTGAAACCATCCAATATTTCTGCAAGGCAGTCTATGCCGTTTGGGTAGCCAACGTTGTCTTGGTAAAGAAGCCCTCTAGCACCTGGTGCATATGTATCGACTTCACCGACCTAAACAAGGTGTATCCTAAGGACAACTGCCCTCTGGATGCCTACTGAGCTTCATGGATGCCTACTCAAGATATAATAAGATTTTCATACTTCTAGCAGACCAGATCCACACTACCTTTTATACCGACCGGGGCCTATATTGCTACAATGTGATACCCTTCGGTCTAAAGAATACTGGCGCGACCTACCGGCCTGGTTAACTACATGTTTTCCAACCAGATTGGTAAAACCATGGACGTCTACGTGGATGATATGCTCAAAAAAAAACATGACCACCTATTGTCACATCGCCAACCTCGCTTGGATGATCACCGTTCTGAAGAAGTTTTGAATGTGCCTTAATCTAGCCAAGTGCATCTTTAAGGTTGGCTTAGGCAAATTCCTCGGCTTTATGATCAGCCAACGTGGCAATGAAATCAACCCCGAGAAGATTCAAACCCTTTTGGCCATGGAGCCCCTTCAAACACAAAAATACACCCAGAGCTTAATAGGTTGAGTGACAACACCAACTCAGTTCATCTCAAAGGCCACCGATAAGTGTGTTCCATTTTTCAAGGCCCTCAAAACTAAGTCCAAACACATTAGTTGGACCATGGAGTGCACAAAAGCCTTCACCAAGCTGAAGGACTACATGAGCCAAGAAGCACTACTGGCCAGACCGGAGACTGGCGAACCACTAATTATGTACATGTCGATTTCCAACTTCATAGTCAGATCGATACTCATCAGGAAGACCAACGGAGTATATTTGATAAATATCTCGCTGAGTGACTGCATAAATAGAGCACAAGTTAGCAAAATACAACAAAAAAATCAGAAAAAGTTTGAATTGAACGAAGCACTTACATGAGAGGTAATGAGGAGCGACTTCTCCATGCAATCGGACATAGAGCTCTTAGGCCAATCATCTAGCTCAGACAACTCCATCGTAGAATCAGTCACCAGGGCATTAATGATTGTCAACATCTTCTTGCAGATTGTGACCGAGATTTCCTCTCACTCAGCCCCTACCTTGGTGAACTTGTTGAGCTCTACACCCGCATGTGGCCATCTTCTCCTCGCGTCGACTGGCATGATGACGAGATGGTGGCAAAGGATACGACTATGGCAAAAGGAAGATGAATAGCGATAGATTTTGTCCATGAGATACTGGCGTAGGTTGAGATCCGATCGGGAAAGGTAGGGCAGGATATGACAGACTGCCAAATAGTACGAGAGACTCTGGAAACACATTAACCCCACTCGTACTGACTCAATTTTGCTTCATATGTCTCGCAACCTACTCGAGGGTATTCCAGACTTGCCTCTCCGTTCAGCACCATCCTCTGACACCTCAATCCTTATGGCCCCCTCAGATTTCTCTCTGTGCCCAGTATTTTTTATCCCCTCCTTATCCATATTGATGACTTGGATCACTGGCTCACTAACTGGTTCACGATCCACTGTCAGCTCAGAGCGGCAGTCGGTTGACTTAGACACACTAGCGATCAGATTGGAGGCAAGGTTGACTATCACAATATTGGCCCATATGGGCACCCTCTTGAGTTTTGGCGTCTTGCTGGCCTCCAACAGAAGGTGCATCCTCTTAACCGCCCTCAAATCGGCGGTTGGAGATCCCTTTCAGTGAAGCCCCCCCACTGGCGCTCGGTGCCTCATTCATTTTCTTACTAACCGACCCCTTCGGATGAGGAGTCGCAGACGACTCAGACTGCCGTTCCTGCTTAGTCGAGTCATTCATTGCATGTTTTCTTGCTTCCAACACATCGTTCGCCACCTAGTCAATGCGCCCCTTGGCGTCTTTAGGAACAACTTATAAGAAAAATTCAAAGGCATCAACATACCGACCAAAGCAACTAAAAAACATCATTTTGGTAAACACGTACTTACTAAGGTTTGGAATGATGCCGACCTCAAGCAGTGTCTGTGGCACTCGAAGTATGTCTTGATAGTGCCGGGTCAGTCTGAGATTCCTCCTGACCAGCTCACATATCACTTTCTTCTGATCTGAGGTGGTCACCTCCAGAAGAGTGCCTACATACAAACATACAGGTCAGACAAAGGAATACCCATCCGTACAAACAGAAACAAGAATAAAAACACAATTGTCACGGAGACCAACCCTCGTCATTCAGGTCCTGGAACTCAGGCGGGATGCCCTCTCCATCCTAGTTCCCACTAACGAAGATAAAATTCATCTTATATGTCTTTTGGGACAACGACCAACCAAAGATAAACTCCCCTCGGGTCGTCTTATCCCTACACCAAGCATGCACCCAGCCTCGACTTTGTTGTTCCTGACCGAACTCATACAAGTGCACCACCTGGCCATACGTCGGTGACTTTTGCTTTGCCTTCACAAATGAAGTGTACAAGCTGATTAGGATAATCCATACGTTCGGATTAAGATGACAAAGGCCCACCCCAGTCTCTGAACCATAAACCTTAACCAAGGGTGCATGGGGAACCTCACCACCTACTTGTAGAGCTCGGTGTAGAAAGGGCAAACACTGCAGAAGGATTACTTGGCACCTCCATAAGACCGACCACCCTCAACTTAATATCAGACGAGACTTTTGAGGTCGACCAGAACCTCTTGATGGTCACCTTTGTCTCCTTGCTCTTGAGCTCGTCGATGGAGAACTTGTCCTTCTCTATAGGCAAGGCGATCTGGTTCTCCTCCTCAAGAGCCTCTTCAGTAAGCGTACTGATTACCCTAACCAGCTCTTTATCCTGACCGCCTGTCATCCTCATAGCACCGACACTCCCAGACGGCCCCTTATCCTTTTGTGCAACCTCTTCATTGCTCCCAAACGAACCCACATCCACTTGAGCAACCTCTTCATTGCCACCAGGGTAGCTTGATGTTAATACACTGGTCTGATCACCCTGACCGAGCTTCTTTTTTATCTTCATGCAATCACTAATTTCCACCGACGCACTCATTTCCTCCAACTCCCGAACATCAAATAAGAAGGATGAGCCTTGCCGATCTTCATTTGTAACAACTCAAAAATTTGATGAAAAGAAAATGTTGAAAATTTTGTGGAATTTACGATTTTACCCTTAAAATGATCAAACTTTGACTTTTTGATTTGGGTATCTGTTGACATTTTGTAAAGGCTGTTACGAAGGTTTGGGACTCCTGATTCTGTAAATAGGTGACACGTAAGGATCCAAAACCGACTAACAATAATATGGGCAAAAAAAGTAAGGGCATTTGGTAATTTTATATAGACCTAGAATGTTTTAAGTTTTTCTACATAATTTCCTCCCAACTTGTGCACCGACATACCCTTATTATTATATATATATATATAAGTGTTATGTGTGTTGGTGGAAGACATCGGTGGTGTAGCACCGAAAGGATGAAAAAATGAAATAGAATGTGAAAGAACTGGGGAGGTGAGGGAGGAAGTGAGAAAACGAAGAAGAAGAACAAGAGAGGAAGAAAAAGGGAGAAACTGATGAGATTTAGTGAAGAAAAGGGAGAAAAACATTGAGGGATATGAAGGACTCGTGAGTTCCCATTATGGGTTTTTGTTTCGGGGATAGGAACCTCAAATATAAGCATCCCGGAGTCCTTGGGGAGTCCCTTGGGTCTTCTTGAGGTCGATAGGATGAACGTTTGTACGTGGGAATGGTCTAGGAGCAAGTTGGAGTTATAACCGTGAGGTCGAGCTTGGACAACGTGAATTCCAGGTGAGGTACTTCTATTTTGATGTTATAGAGCCACTTTCGGTGTATTACGAATAATCTGAACGAAAAAGGGAAGAAAAATGACGAAATATGAAGGTAAAACAACCAGCTCTGGTAGTCTGGTCGGGCGACCTGTGTTGCAGACCTGGCTGGAGGTTGCTAGTGACATTGTGTAGGCGCGTGAGTTTCACGTGTATGGAGTTGTTGCAGGTGCGTGCGGGCACATGCGGCGGCTCTTGGTGGTCCGATAAACATGAAACTTCTACCTATTTTAATTATGGATTTATTGGTACAATTATTGTGCTAATCAGACATTGTTTTAGCCATGTTTTGAACGTTTGAAAAAATATGGTTATATGTTAAATATGAAATTAATGGGGAAAAATTGGGGCTTTAAGTATGAAGTTAATCTTGGTAGTTTGGTGACAAGTGTGATTGTGGTGAAATTGAATAGGTAATACATTGGTGAAGTAACAATGACAATTATGGTTTTATGTGAAATTATAATTGTATAATTTGGAAGTAGGATTAAATGATTGTTATGGTATTTTGAAGATGAGTGTTGGAAAATTTATCTTGGTAAATTATGGTAGTTGGATAAATTTGGGGTAATTGTATAAATTATGGTGATTAAGTTCTATGCATAGACTTTATCTTGGTATAAAATGTTCATGTAATTTTACGTTAAATTGTTATTTGGTTATAATTATACTTGGGCATGAATAATTAGAAGAATAACAGGGTAATTATTTTATTAAATTCCTTAAAGGTAAACTACATTTATGAAAATGGTTTACAAAGAACTATGGTTTGGGTTATTATGTAATTGTTGGTTGCAAGGAATTTATGTGAAAAAGTCTTCTATATATATACGCATGAGTACTCTCTAGGTAAGCTACTAAAGTACTTCTTGTATATAAGATGGACATTTCTTTCCTTAAGTTTATTTCACATAGTATTGATGTATGACAGAGTGACTAGTGTTTGATAATCTAGATCATGGGCATGTGGTAACATTGATGGGTGATGTATTAGGTAATGTTATGTTATGAAGTTGACATATGATAACGAAACTTTGGATAATTGGATTCTCATGCTTAATTATGAGGAATAGAAAGGATTAAAGGAAATGTGAATTAAAGGAGAAATAGTTAAGGTTATAGTTAAAGAATTGACCATATGTGTTTATGATATTGGGAACATAAATGTTAATAAACCCGTGGTAATAAAGGAAGTTGTGGGAGTGGAGGACTTATTTTAGATAGAGACTTATATGTATGATTTTTAGCACGTTAAGATCATATCTAAACGATGGTATAACATATGAATTATCTATGTTATAGTTGCAAGCTATCTTGATAATTCCAGGATATGGTAAATCATTAAATTTATTAATGAAATGGGTCTAACTAATAAATTTCACTACTTATCGGGGTGAGTGGGTTGGATGTAGGATGTACCCCCATAAGGGTGGATTCAGTTTGGTTACTTTATAAGAAAAGAACAAGGACAAGATTTGTAATATCCCTTATCTGACAAGTGTTGTCAAACGGGAGCATGACCAGTTCGATTTCCATGGAAATTAGGGATGGGTCTTGTCATCATCAGCATAATCTTGAACATCGTTGGACTCGCTATCCCAGTCAGACATCGGAGCAATCTAAGAAAAAGGAAAGAGGGAAAACAATTTTCCTTCACCGACCACTTTGCTCCTCAGATCGAACCGATGTTTGACCCCCAGTTCATCCCTAGTCCATCCCCAAAATTGAATTTAATCAAAAAAAGGAAGAAGGAAGGAGGCTTACCTTGTTTTTACACGACGGTCGTCCTTGTTGGAAATCGCCCCACCACAAACTCTGCCACACAAAGCTCTGCCGAAAATTGCCTAGTTGGAGGAGCAGAATTTCACCAAAGCAAAAGCGTGCAAAGTTAAAAGTGAAAAGTGAATATCCCTTCTCACTTTTCCCCCAATATTTATAAGGGCGTCTCAACGTGCGAAAGGTCGCCTCGGTAAAATTCAGAATTTATTACCGCGCCACCTGTCACGCTCACACTGGTCTCACGCATCCCTACGTACAACTATTGGGAACCCAGAAGAAGAGACTGGAAATCCACATGACATGGATCAAGCAACACAGTTGGAGACCTCTAACCTGCCACGTTAACACTAGCTGAGCCACACAACTGGAAACTCTGACCTGCCCTGCCAACACAAACCGGCTCGTATCCCTTTTGACAGATTGTGACACATACAAGTCAAACCACACCTGTCCACCCAGCAAAGGCATTCCGATCAGTGTCCCATTGGTCCACCGACTGGTCCAACCCAAAACATAACGACAAGACATTCTGCTCGGTACACTTCCTTGCCTAGGGGACTTGGGGAACTAGAGGTACATTCTCTACGCTGAGTCTAGGGCAGTTTCGTCAACCAAAAATTTCCATCGTGGTCAAGAACTTGGAGGGCTTCTGTTTATACCATATTAGTCCAGACTAAATAGGCCCAATACCTTTAACCCAACACACTCTTACAAAGCTCAAGGGGCCCTAGCCCACACTAATAATCAAATCCTAATAAGGGTTTATCAGTATTGACATGTGGACAGACCCCATCCGTTCATCATCAAGACACGTGTCAACCTCACAATGAATGTTCACTATCCCACATCGGAAGAACATATTTATTGTCACCCTCATACTCATACAAAATCAGTTCACTTTTCCCCATAAAGGTAACTAAGCATTTTCTACTCATCACTCACTCTTTTCACACAGACCCATTGTCAGGACCCACCCCGGTTTCACCCCGAAATTCGAGGTAAATCTTGCTCCCGTCTGACACCCCGACACGCACAAAAGTAAATTCCTTGTCAGACGCAGGAGAAATTAAACTACATATCCCGAAGTCAACAGTTTACAGAGCATAGTACTCATACAGAAGAAAGAAAACCGTTAAATTAAAGACACGCACAGGGAAAAAGTAAAACACTCCGGGATCCCTCTCGCGACTTCTATGCCTCAGACGCTGCCTCGATGCCGGAACCCCGTGCTTGCTCCACAACCTAGAGGGCAATTAAAAACAGAAGGTGTGAGTGGACCAAAATAAAAGAAAAGTTTCCAAAACCATTTTATAAGAAAACCGGGTTTAGCCCTCCGTTTTGAAATCACATGCATAACCCAGTTATGAAAACAGTTATCAATCAATCACCATAAAAGCATCATAAGAAACAGAAACACTATAAAAACAGTTATAGAAATCATATCATAAGCATCATAAAACCTTATCATAAACCGTGAATATCCAATCATCATTTTCCGATCAAACCTGCTGGACCTATCCGAGTCCTTAAACTCCCGAGTCTTTAAACTCAATCCAGGCCTCAATAATATCCGAGTCTTTAAACTCCCGAGTCTTCAAACTCAATAGGCCTACGGGGGAAATATCAATATATCCGAGTCTTTAAACTACCGAGTCTTTAAACTCAATCCGGGTCTTTAAACCCAATCCGGGCCCGTCCCCCGTCAATCAATATCCAGGTCTTTAAACCCAATATCCAGATCCAGCAAATCCAATCAAACAAAACCAATTGAAAACCAATTCTAAATCCATATCCAAACCCGAATCCGAAATCACTGGTCTGATGCCCTTCCGGCATTCCGAACCGTCATTCCGAACCCAAATCCGAAATTCCCTTTCCAATATGAAAACCAAATCTCGATTCTCGAAATCCGATTTCAAAACCGAAAATCCTTGATCATCAAATCATGTTCCAAAATCCACTTATAATCATTGAAAACCATTTAACGTTTGAAATCCCAAAACCATAGCTTCATCTTCAGAAATCACACTTTCTCGTAAAACGTGCCAAATACGTTATTTCTCAAAACCGTGCAATTATATAAAACCAACACCACATATTCAACAATTATGATTTCACATATAAAACAAGTAATTAAAAACAGTTATGCATGCTTAAGTTCAAGAAGGGGTCCACTCACAGTACCGAGCCCTCAATTGCGTCTCGAACGTCTCGTACGTTCCTCAGCTTCCTCGGGAACTCCCGATCCTGTCAAAACCACCAAAGTACGTCACTAACACGTCTACGAAGATCCACCTAAATTCCCTCAAAAATCCCCGAGTCCTAAACGTAACGAATAAGAACCCTAAGCCTTCACCCTCGCGAAACTACTTCGATTCGACGTCCGGTTAACCCGAAACCAACGCCAAGAGACTCGTCACAACACCTAGACCAAAAACCATGTTGACAACTTCCCCAGCTGCCGCCGTACGCGCCCCCACGCGCCGCCCAAAGTGGATGCGCGTGGCTTCACGCGCCAGCTACAGTGCATCGTCTTCCTCGCGTCGACCCGGTTCAACACAGTTCCTGTAAATCGAACCGGCGTCAGCGGTTCTCCGCCGTACCTGCACCAAAACACCTCCTTCCTTCACCAACTTCTTCGTCCAGACCTAAGCTATCCATCCCTCTCACTCAAACTCCTCGACTCAGTCTCTCACCCATCGACTCTAGCTCAAACAGAAACCCGAACACCTGCCCTGTTTCACGATCCGTCCAACCCGGTCACCCTCATCACGGTAACCACCGTAGACGGTTCCTAGAACCTCTCTAAACCTCACCTTACTCACCAAAACTGTCGACTCACTCCCTAAGTCCACGACTCTACATTTGAAGCAAAACGAAAAAACAGAGCACACAGGGTACTCTCTGTCGGCTAGCCTCCGTCGTGCACTTCCCCGTCACGGCTGCACAACCAGAAGACACCCAAGACTCTAATGAGTTCCCTAGACCTCACTAGACTCCTCGATTCAACCCCTAAAGCCACGACTTCCGATTTGAAAATCGACAGCAAAGCAGAGCATCGAAAGGGGAAACAAGAAATTACCTGCCTCATGTCGCCGTAGTGAGCTCAGCCGTGAGGACACGGCTCCTTCCGTCCACCTCCTGCCTATGGACACCTCCACGAGTCCAATTGCACCGTACACGGCCACACCACCACCGCGATCTCTCTGTTCACTTTGTTTTCCTACCTGGTTTTCCCGTGGCTCTCAACTTACCCACACACAACCACCACACCGTCTAACCTTCTCACTGTCTCCCTCTCCATCTCTGATCACTCACCCCCTCACCAAATCACACAACTCACACAAAACACCGTCCAATTCTCCCAACTCTCTCCCTCTGTTTCTGTCTAGTTCGAAGAACAAACACGAACACACACACACGGGTACCCCAAATAATTGGGACTGTGTTCCCCAGAACCAACCAGAACCCCTACACGTGTCACCATCCTCCCTTCTCCTTCACAAATGGCTCAATCTCAGCCATCCACTTGCCCCTCTCTGTTGCATCAAGCCCAAATCACAAAGACCAAAATGCCCTTCCTTTTAAGTCAAATTTACGGTTTTACCCTTACCTTTCTAGACCCGTATCTTATACATCGTAAGTCCGATGAATATGTGCCGCCTGTCATTGAACTCAGGACAACGAGATCTACCTAACGATCCTAGGTCAACAAGTCAAAACCCGTTCATACGAAAAGTCAACTTTTCCCCCTATTTTAACCAAATTACAGTTATGCCCTCAACCTTCCGAACATCATAACTTCCTCCTCGGATGTCGGAATCGGGCGTACCACCTGCCTACGGATTCGTGACGTCCCATCTTACGTCCTGGTCACCGGTCAAAGTCCATTGGACCACCCGAACTAAAAGTCCACTTTTTTCCGGAACTAGGGGCAAAATCGTCATTCTACCCTAACGACCTTATCGGAACCAACTTACCCCCAATTAAATTTACTAATCTCACCTTAATCACTGTCTTAACCTTAATTCCCGGGACGGGTCGTTACAACCTACCCACCTAAAAAGAATTTCGTCCCCGAAATTCCACAACTAGTTCCCGAAACCTAGGGTCTCCTACTCGGTGATTCACAACTAAGTTAACAACTTCTCGGAGTACAATACATTCATAGAGTACATCCTCACGTATTGCCACCTCGCCCAAAACTCTTCTCAACTCCTACCCAGGACAATCTAATCCAAATAGGAACTCCTACTTACTAGCTCACTCCTTCGGCTGGTACTTCGGCCACTTGTCGGAATAAATCTACAAAGTCCTAAAGGCAAACTCTAGATTGTGGGTTCTCTTCCTTCAATAACCTCATATCGATCAATTATAAGCACTCATTTCCCGTTTCTTCCGTCATCCTTCAACGAAACTCACCGTAACACTCCAGGTCACCTAGGGAAAATCCTAGACTTTACCCCGGGATCTAACAACAAAGTAAGTACAACCCAACTAAAGACAGTAAAAGTACCTGTCCCCGCACCTGGCGCTGACTGAACCTCCTGCTGAGTGATCGAGAACACTCGGGCCTGAGATCCCGACGCTCTACCACGTCCCCTCGAACTACTAGTGGCACCACCACCTCCTCTAGCGCCTGCTGTTCCTGACGCTGTACTCTGTCTGGGCTCCGCCACTCCTCGACCTACACCACCTTCCTGTGGCAACAGTGGACACTCACGTCGAAAGTGACCTCGCTCTCCGCAATAGAAACACACATCCCGACCAAAAGGACCTGGTCCACCACTCAATCTCCCCGTCGACGTAACAGACGTCGTACTAGCTTGCGGAGTCGGCTGTGTTCGATAACCACGGAATCCTGAACTCTGGAAACCACCAGGTCTACTGAAACGATCATCGCCCGACGACGATGCTCCACCGAAGTTACGCCTCTTTGGTGTCCTCTGACTCGAAGCTCCAGAAAAAGATGACTCCCTGTGTCGTACCGGCAAACTAGCCTCAACCCTTACCGCAGCGTCTGACAACTCCCGGAGGGTGGCAAAGGATCCAGCCGTCACGATGGCGCGAATCTCACCTCGCAGGCCCAACTCAAATCTACGACACTTCTCGGCTTCAGTAGCCACAAACGTAGGAGCAAACCGAGACAACATCTGGAATTTCCGTTCGTACTCAGCCACCGTTATGCTCCCCTGCTGGAGCTGCAGAAACTCAGCCACCTTGGCATCTCAGAAAGAACGAGGATAATACTGATCCAAGAATCTTTCCCGAAACGTCTCCCAAGTCACAATGTGGGCATCCCAGCCAGACAACTCGAGGGTATACCACCACTCGTACGCTGCACCATCTAGTAAAAACGTAGCTAGTAACACTCGATCCTCCGGTGGACAATGCATCACTGCAAAGATCCGCTCAAGTCTCGTGATCCACCTCTGGGCTTCCTCAGGATCTGCCCCGCCACTAAACGTAGTAGCCCCGAGCCGCTGGGCTCGCTCAATCGTAGTACTCTCGGTTCCTCTCGCCGCTTCTTCATCAGGTCGTGGAGAGGGTCCACGTCTCGGAGGCATCGTCAATCGCACGCTGAAAGAGGCATAGAAGCAGTCAAATAACTGAAACACAACCTCACAAACTGACAAACCCCAACAAACTCAACAAACCTATGCTCTGATACCAATTGTCAGGACCCACCCCGGTTTCACCCCGAAATCCGAGGTAAATCCTGCTCCCGTCTGACACCCCGACACGCACAAAAGTAAATTCCTTGTCAGACGCAGGAGAAATTAAACTACATATCCCGAAGTCAACAGTTTATAGAGCATAGTACTCATACAGAAGAAAGAAAGCCGTTAAATTAAAGACACGCACACGGAAAAAGTAAAACACTCCGGGATCCCTCTCGCGACTTCTATGCCTCAGACGCTGCCTCGACGCCGGAACCCCATGCTTACTCCACAACCTGGACGGCAATTAAAAACAGAAGGTGTGAGTGGACCAAAATAAAAGAAAAGTTTCCAAAACTATTTTATAAGAAAACCGGGTTTAGCCCTCCGTTTTGAAATCATATGCATAACCCAGTTATGAAAACAGTTATCAATCAATCATCATAAAAGCATCATAAGAGACAGAAACACTATAAAAACAGTTATGGAAATCATATCATAAGCATCATAAAACCTTATCATAAACCGTGAATATCCAATCATCATTTTCCGATCAAACCTGCTGGACCTATCCAAGTCTTTAAACTCCTGAGTCTTTAAACTCAATTCAGGCCTCAATAATATCCGAGTCTTTAAACTCCCGAGTCTTTAAACTCAATCCGGGTCTTTAAAACCAATCCGGACCCACCCCCCGTCAATCAATATCCGGGTCTTTAAACCCAATATCCAGATACAGCAAATCCAATCAAACAAAACCGATTGAAAACCAATTCTAAATCCATATCCAAACCCAAATCCGAAATCACTAGTCCGATGCCCTTCCGGCATTCCGAACCGTCATTCCGAACCCAAATCCGAAATTCCCTTTCCAATCTGAAAACCAAATCTCGATTCTCGAAATCCAATTTCAAAACTGAAAATCCTTGATCATCAGATCATGTTCCAAAATCCACTTATAATCATTGAAAACCATTTAACGTTTGAAATCCCAAAACCATAGCTTCATCTTCAGAAATCACACTTTCTCGTAAAACGTGCCAAATACGTTATTTCTCAAAAACCGTGCAATTATATAAAACCAACACCACATATTCAACAATTATGATTTCACATATAAATCAAGTACCGAGCCCTCAATTGCGTCCCGAACGTCTCGTACGTTCCTCAGCTTCCTCGGGAACTCCTGATCCTGTCAACAACCACCAAAGTACGTCACTAACAAGTCTACGAAGATCCACCTAAATTCCCTCAAAAATCCCCGAGTCCTAAACGTAGCGAATCGGAACCCTAAGCCTTCACCCTCGCGAAACTACTTCGATTCGACGTCCGATTAACCCGAAACCAACGCCAAAAGACTCGTCACAACACCTAGACCAAAAACCATGTTGACAACTTCCCCAGCCGCCACCGCACGTGCCCCCACGCGTCGCCCAAAGTGGCTGCGCGTGGCCCTCACTTGCCAGCTACAGTGCATCGTCTTCCTCCCGTCGACCCGGTTCAACACAGTTCCTACAAATCGAACCGGCGTCAGCGGTTCTCCGCCGTACCTGCACCAAAACACCTCCTTCCTTCACCTTCGTCCAGACCTAAGCTATCCATCCCTCTCACTCAAACTCCTCGACTCAGCCTCTCACCTGTCGACTCAAGCTCAAACAGAAACCCGAACACCTGCCCTGTTTCACGATCCGTCCAACCCGATCACCCCCCCCCCCCCCCCCCCGGGGGCTCGGTAACCACCGTAGACGGTTCCTACAATCTCTCTGAACCTCACCTTACTCACCAAAACCGTCGACTCACTCCCTAACTCCACGACTCTACGTTTGAAGCAAAATGGAAAAACAGAGCACACAGGGTACTCTCTGTCGTCTAGCCTCCGTCGTGCACTTCCCCGTCACGGCTGCACAACCAGAAGACACCCAAGACTCTACTGAGTTCCCTAGACCTCACTAGACTCCTCGATTCAACCCCTAAAGCCACGACTTCCGATTTGAAAATCAACGGCAAAGCAGAGCATCGAAAGGGGAAACAAGAAATTACCTGCCTCATGTCGCCGTCGTGAGCTCAGCCGTGAGGACACGGCTCCTTCCGTCCGCCTCCTGCCTATGGACACCTCCACGAGTCCAATTGCACCGTACACGGCCACACCACCACCACGATCTCTCTGTTCACTTTGTTTTCCTCCCTGGTTTTCCCGTGGCTCTCAACTCACCCACACACAACCACCACACCGTCTAACTTTCTCATTGTCTCCCTCTCCATCTCTGATCACTCACCCCCTCACCAAATCACATAACTCACACAAAAAACAGTCCAATTCTCCCAACTCTCTCCCTCTGTTTCTGTCTAGTTCGAAGAACAAACACGAACACACACACGGGTACCCCAAATAATTGGGACCGTGTTCCCCATAACCAACCAGAACCCCTAGACGTGTCACCATCCTCCCTTCTCCCTCACAAATGGCTCAATCTCAGCCATCCACTTGGCCCTCTCTGTTGCATCAAGCCCAAAGCACAAAGACCAAAATGCCCTTCCTTTTAAATCAAATTTACGATTTTACCCTTACCTTTCTAGACCTATATCTCATACATCGTAAGTCCGATGAAGACGTGCCGCCTGTCATTGAACTCAGGACAACGAGATCTACCTAACGATCCTAGGTCAACAAGTCAAAACCTGTTCATGCTAAAAGTCAACTTTTCCCCCTATTTTAACCAAATTACGGTTATGCCCTCAACCTTCCGAACATCATAACTTCCTCCTCGGATGTCGGAATCGGGCGTACCACCTGCCTACGGATTCGTGACGTCCCATCTTACGTCCTGGTCACCGGTCAAAGTCCATTGGACCACCCGAACTAAAAGTCCACTTTTTGCCCGAACTAGGGGCAAAATCGTCATTCTATCCTAACGACCTTATCGGAACCAACTAACCCCCAATTAAATTTACTAATCTCACCTTAATCACTGTCTTAACCTTAATTCCTTGGACGGGTCATTACACCCATCACTTACTTGGGCGTCGGAGAACCCTTAGGCTGGTACCACACCGGTGCCTACCTCTGACCGACTAACCAGTTACCCTCTTTTGATAGGTTTGTCCAATGACATAGGGATTGGACATGTGGTGAGGGCTGGATGGTTCTAGGAAGGTCTAAGGTGTGCACGGCCATATTTTGTTCAAGGCTTAACCGTGTAATTGGTTTGAACACAGGAAAAAACAGAGAGGAAAAAAAGCCACGACTTTTGAAAACAAAATCACTGAAAACAGGGGATTCGAGGCTTACCTTCGAACCGTCCACCGCCGTCTGCACCGTCGTGTACCACTGTACTCGTTGAGTCCCCTGCAAGCTCCTGAGCCTCCTATTGCCTTGGTTTGAGCCACCACACGACACAACCACCGCCACAGGGTCACCGCCTCTCTGTTTTACCAAAATAACCTCAACACTACTATAAGCATAATTATCAGACGAAGGAGTAAAATATAATACAATTGTAAGTCAGAGCATAGTCCTACAAAATGGGCATAAAATCCTACTATGCTAGTCTCGCAACATAAGAACGTCGTAAGCTCTATGCCTCGATCCCTTGCCTCAACGTTCACCCCAACGCTATCACCACGACCTGGAGGGAAAATTTAAAACCAAAAGTGTGAGTGGACTAAGATAAATAAAAGTTTCAAAAACAGTTTATCATCAAATCAGAGTTAAGGAAAAATAATAATCCACGATCACCCACACACCATCGTGTCCCTTCTGTGTTCTGGGAAGCTTGAATACAAAATCCATCGTCAGGTGATCCCATTTCCACTCGGGGATCGGCAAAGGTTGAATTGCTCCATAGGGTCTCTGCCGCTCAGCTTTCACCTGTTGACAAATCAAGCATCTACTGACATATTCTGCAATCTCACGTTTCATCCCTGACCACCAGTAATGCTCTCGAAGTGTACGATACATCTTGGTCCCACCAGGATGCATCGCATAAGCTGAACAGTGAGCCTCATCCAGTATCACCTTCTTCAATGTTTCGTCCTCGGGTACACACAACCTTCCATCCTTAACCAAGGCTCCATCCTCGCGAATCTCAAAGTCCTGTCTCTCTCCAGCCTCGACCTCAATACGTATGATGCCCAAAATAGGGTCCTCAAACTGAGCATCAATAACCTGATCAATCAAAACAGGTCGCATGTGGAAACTCGCTAGGAGTGCTCCCTGACCATCCACAGTCAACTCTACTCCAATTCTACGGAGCTCAACCAACAAAGGTAACCGGACCGTCCTCAGATGCGACAAAGAACTAGCTGACTTCCTGCTCAAAGCATCGGCTACCACATTAACCTTTCCTGGATGATACTCGATAGTACAGTCGTAGTCCTTAAGCAACTCCAATCATCGGCGCGGTCTCAGATTCAATTCCTTCTGAGTGAACAAATACTTTAAACTCTTATGGTCCATGAAGATCCTGCACCTCTCACCGTACAAATAATGTCGCCAAATCTTCAGTGCATGAACCATCGCCGCCAGTTCCAAGTCATATGTAGGATAGTTCATCTCATGGGGTTTCAACTGCCGGGAAGCATAAGCAATCACTTTCCCATGCTACATCAATACACAGCCCAAACCTTGTAAAGAAGCGTCACTATACACCTCGAACTCCCCACTATTGATTGGAAGGGCCAACACAGGAGCAGATGTCAACCGCCTTTTAAGCTCCTGGAAACTCTGTTCACATTTCTCATCCCAATCAAACCGAACTCCTTTCCGAGTCAGCCTTGTCAACGGAGCGGCAAGGATAGAAAAACCCTCAATAAAACGCCGATAATAACCTGCTAAACCCAGAAAACTCCTGCTTTCTGTCACCGTCTTGGGTTGTTCCCAATTTGCTACCGCCTCAACCTTCTGAGGATCCACCCTGATGCCCTCGGCTAAAATCACATGTCCTAGAAATCCAACACTGGTCGACCAAAACTGACACTTGCTCAACTTCGCATACAACTGATGCTCTCTCAGGGTCTTAAGCACTATTCTCAGATGCTTCTCGTGCGCCTTTGCACTCTTCGAATACACCAAAATGTCATCAATGAAGACAATCACGAAACGATCCAAATACAACCGGAACACTCGGTTCATGAGGTCCATAAAAGCTGCTGGGGCATTAGTCAATCCAAACGGCATCACAACAAACTCGTAATGACCGTATCTGGTCCGAAAGGCTGTCTTAGGTACATCCTCCTCTTTGACCCGTAACTGATGGTAGCCGGAGCGAAGATCAATCTTCGAAAAGTACTGTGCTCCCTTCAACTGGTCAAACAAATCATCAATCAGGGGTAAGGGATACTTATTCTGAATGGTTATCTTATTCAACTGTCTGTAGTCAACACACAATCTCAAACCTCCGTCCTTTTTCTTCACAAATAGTACCGACGCTCCCCACGGTGACATACTCGGTCGAATGAATCCTATATCGACCAACTCTTGCAATTGGGCCTTAAGTTCCCTCAATTCTGCAGGTGCCATGCGATAAGGAGTCTGTGAAATAGGCTGTGTACCTGGTAACAGATCAATCGTGAACTCGATATCTCGCTGAGGTGGTAATCCTGGCAACTCCTCGGGAAAAACATCTGGAAACTCCCGCACCACTGGTATATCCTCTGCCCTCACTGGCGTAGCACGTGTATCCACTACATGAGCTATGTAACCCTGACACCCCTTACGCAACAACTTGTTAGCCTCAAGTGCCGAAATAACTCTGGTAGGAAGTGCACGTTGATCACCTTGAAACGTAGTCTCTGGTAATCCTGGACTCCGAAAAGTCACTCTCCTATCGAAACACTCGATAGAAGCATGATGTCTCGTCAACCAGTCCATACCCAAAATAACATCGAAATCCCGTAACTCCAATAGTAACAAGTCCGCCATTAACTCAACCTCGCCTACCATCACCGGACACTCTCTCAACATCTGAGTCACTACCAACACCTCCCCAGTAGGTGTACTCACCCCTAAGGCACACTCCAAGGTAAACACCTCCCTCTCCGTAACCAGACTACAACTCCGGGCCATAAACGAGTGAGTAGCCCCGGGATCTATCAAAGCAAAAATAGTGTGACCAAGTATGGTGAGTGTACCTGTCACCACTCCCGGTGCTGATCTGGCCTCCTGCTGGGTCATAGCAAAAACTCGCGCCTGAGGTCCTGATGACCTACCGCGCCCCCTAGAACTGCTCGTGGCACCACCGCCACCCCTAGGGCCTGCTGCCCCTGACACTGATGCAGTACTCCGCCCAGGTTCTGCTGTACCTCGGCCTACTCCACCCTCCTGAGCTAACAATGGGCACTCCCTCCGAAAGTGTCCTCGCTCTCCACAGTAGTAGCAAGCATCCCTACCGGGTCCACCGGTGTGCCTCCCAGTAGAAGCAACAGAAGTAGCACTCGCCTGAGGAGTCGGATGTGCTCTAGCTCCCCGAAATCCTGAGCCCTGAAAACTGCCTGGTCTGCCAAACCGGGCTCCACCAGCTGATGACGAACCACCATAATTGCCCCGCTTCGGGGTCCTCTGACTCGATGCTCCAGGAAAAGAATGCTCTCGGCGTCGCACACTGCCCGAGTACTGTGGCCTGGCAGGCAAACTGGCCTCCACTCTAACAGCAGCATCAGACAACTCCCGGAATGTAGAAAATGAGCCGGCTGTCACAATGGCTCTAATCTCTCCTCGAATACCCAACTCAAACTGACAACACTTCTCCGCCTCGGTTGCCATAAATGCAGGAGCGAATCGGGATAGCATCTGAAATCTCTGCTCATACTCAGCCACTGTCATGTTCCCTTGCTTCAACTGAAGAAATTCCGCCTCTTTGGCATCCCGAAAAGAGCGGGGATAGTACTGGTCTAAAAACCGCTCCCGGAAAGTCTCCCACGTCACAGTATGTGCATCCCAGCCGGACAACTCCAGCATATACCACCACTCATACGCTGCTCTATCTAGCAGAAACGTAGCCAACAAGACCCGGTCCTCTGAAGGACAATGCATCACCCCAAAAATACGCTCGAGCCGGGTGATCCATCAGTGAGCTTCCTCTGGGTCTGCCCCACCACTGAACGTAGTAGCCCCGAGCCGTTGGGCTCGCACAATCGAAATGCTCTCAGTCCCTCTCGCCGCTTCATCTTCAGGTCGTGGAGGGGGTTCACGTCTCGGAGGCATGGTCGAACGTACACTGAAAGAGGCATAAAGTTAGTAAAACAACCTAGATACGACCTCGTACCGACACAAACCGACAAACCTATGCTCTGAAACCAATTGTCAGGACCCGTCCCAAATATCACCTCGATACCCGGGACGAACCCTGCTCCCAAACCTATGCGGATTGGTCCTGTTGCTTATCGGTTGGCTTTACCAGCAGACCTGGAAAAAGTACATAATGTCTTCCATGTATCTATGCTTCGGAAGTATATACGGGATGATTCGAATGTTCTGGAAGCACAACCTGTTGAACTGAGGGAAGACTTGAGCTTTGAAGAGCAGCCAGTAGCGATTTTGGATCGGAAGGACAAAGTCTTACGGAGGAAGACGGTTCCCTTAGTTAAAGTATTGTGGAGAAATCATCAGGTGGAAGAAGTTACTTGGGAACCCGAGGCCTTAATGCGCGAACAGTACCCTTATTTGTTTCACTGAATTTCGAGGACGAAATTCTTTTTAGGGGGGTAGATTGTAACAACCCGAACCTTCGGGAAGGGTATAAATGTAATTTTTGTTAATATTTGTATAAAGGACGATTTTGCCCTTGTGAATAGTGCATCAAATGTTGACTTTTTGATTTACAGGTTGGATAAGTGTTGACCCTTGACCGTGACGTAGTTTAGGATGTCACGAGTCCGTAGACAGGTGGCAGGTTCGATTCGGACAATCGGAGAAAAAGTTATGACGTTCGGAAGATTAAGGGTGTTACCGTAATTTTGACTATTTGAGGAAAATGTTGACTTTTTGGTAGACTTGTGATTTTCACGTAGACCGAGGACCGTTAGATAGGTCTCGACGTCCTGAGTACAACGACAGGCGGCACGCTGTCATCGGACGTCGGATAGAATAGTTACGGGTCTGGAAGGTGTGAGGGCAAAAAGGTAATTTTAACACTAGGGGCATTTTAGTCTTTTCCCTTATGCCCAATTAGATCAGAGCAAGTGGCATTTGTGGATTGGGATATTTTCTTTGGATCCATAGGGATTGGACATGTGGTGAGGGTTGGATGGTTCTAGGAAAGTCTAAGGTGTGCTCGGCCACATTTTGTTCAAGGCTTAACCGTGTAATTGGTTTGAACACAGGAAAAAACAGAGAGGAAAAATTGGAGAGACTACGATCGATTCAAGGCGTGAGTGAGTGGGTTGTGGATTGAGAGAGTGATAGAGAGACGAGGGTGAGTTGTTGATCGTGTTTTGGACTGGAACCGTGCACGAAGGCACGACGGTGGACGGCTGGAAGTTTTGGGAAAACAGAGAGGCGGTGACCCTGTGGCGGTGGTTGTGCCGTGTGGTGGCTCAAACCAAGGCAATAGGAGGCTCAGGAGCTTGCAGGGGACTCAACGAGCACCGTGGTACACGGCGGTGCAAACGGCGGTGGACGGTTCGAAGGTAAGCCTCGAATCCCCTGTTTTCCCGTGATTTTGTTTTCAAAAGTCGTGGCTTTAGGGTTAGAGTCGAGAGATTTGGAGGTTAGGGTGAGGTTCAGGGAGGTCCTAGGAGTCGTCTAGGATGGTCGCCGTGACGGGGGAGGACCTGGGTGGTCGGCGGCCAAAACAGGGGCCACGGGCTATGTTTTTCGAGGGAGAAATCGTGAAGTTTTAGGCTGTGATTTTCAATTGTTAGGACGGGGTTAGATTGCTAAGGATTGGACGAAGCTTCTGGGATTGGATTGGACTGAAATGGTGGAGGAATTGCAGAGAACCGGTCACGCCGGTTCAACACAGTTGAACCGGGTGACTCGAGGTTGAAGATGCACTGTAGCAGGCGCGTGAGGCCCACGCGCAGCCACTTTGGGCGGCGCGTGGAGGCGCGTGGGGAGGATTCCGGCCAACCTTCAAACATGGTTTTGGTTCTAAATGTCCTAAGGAATCCATTGGTGTGCTTTTTGGGTTAATCAGACGATGTTATGAGATAGTTCGGGAATCCGGACGGTTTAGGGTCTAAGATTAAAATATGAATAAATTCCCGAAAAATTGGGGAAATTAGGGTTAGTATCCTTGATGTATTTGTGACCCTATTTGGTGCATATTGACAGGACGGGAGACGCCTGAGACGGTCGAGGAGCGCACGGAGCGCGATTGACTCGTTCAAATTTGTGAGTGGACTCTTTCTTTCTTTACGAGCATGCCTAACTGTTTTATTGACGTTTTATGATATTAAATATGTTTTTATGCTTCCCGATGATGGTTATATGTGGTTGATATGTTTGCACGTTTTTCGAGAAAAAGCTGGATTTCGGATTTTGATGTCATACTTAGGGATTTCAATATAGAATTGTTTTCTAATGATGATAAATGGATTATGAAACATGATTTTTTATAATCGCGGGTTTTGGTTTAAAAAAGTGGATTTCCGGATTTGAGTTCGGAATGACGGTTCTGAACGCCGGAAAGGCTTCGAACTGGGGATTTCGAATTCGAGTTTGGCTATGGATTTAGACATGGTTTTACATTGAATTTGGATTGGATTTGCTGGATCTGGATATGGGTTTAAAGACCCGGATATTCTGATGGATGGGGGACGGGCCCGGATTGAGTTTAAAGACTCGGAAGTTTAAAGACTCGGACATTTATGATATTACCCTCATAGGCCTATTGAGTTTAAAGACTCGGGAGTTTAAAGACTCGGATTATATTTGAGGCCTGGTTGAGTTTAAAGACTCGGATAGACCCAGCAGGTTTGATCAGACTCGGATAATTGTGGATTTGTTTTTATGATGTGATCTTGTTATGCTGTTTTACGTTGTGGTTTTCTGATACTTAGTTGGGCATGCATGTTTTCAAAACGGAGGGAACAAATATTATTATTATTTTTCCTTAACTCTGATTTGATGATAAACTGTTTTTGAAACTTTTATTTATCTTATTCCACTCACACTTTTGGTTTTAAATTTTCCCTCCGGGTCGTGGTGATAGCGTTGGGGTGAACGTTGAGGCAAGGGATCGAGGCATAGAGCTTACGACGTTCTTCCGTTGCAAGACTAGCATAGTAGGATTTTATGCCTATTTTGTAGGACTATGCTCTGACTTACAGTTGTATTATATTTTACTCCTTCGTCTGATAATTATGCTTATAGTAGTGTTGAGGTTATTTTGGTATATATTTGGGTGTGATTGTCAGACGGGAGCAGGGTTCGTCCTATGTATCGAGGTGATATTTGGGACGGGTCCTGACAATGCATGCATATGAAAAACCATTAAGTCCCGATTTACATAAAACACAACTCATGACCTCGAAATACATGAAAATTGTCCACAAGAAAATAGAATCAGAAAATCACCACAGTGATCACAAGACCATCACAACAGTCACATACAGTCATAATCCTACATAATATCACCACAACAGTCATATACAACCAACCTCTCCTTTATGCCCCATAGCAATCACCATATCAATCGCACTACTAGTAGGCAAGCCACTTAATAATAAGATCCTAGCTCGACTTTGTAGTAAAAATCGACTCAGGAACTAGAGCTCTATTCGACGTCTGAGTCATCATAATACCAACAAGCAATCCCAAGGAAGGTTTTCCACACATAATATTTCACATCACAGCTCACGAATATCAAAAAGTCACATATTTATAACACATCAATTTCATAACCAAATCCACGCTTCAGAAAATGTGGCCTACGCCCAACAATACGATTTGCACAAAACCTCGTAAAACATGCCTTAAAATAATTCCTGTAAAATCATCCAAAAAATCTTACGAAAACCATACATAATCCAACATCACAGAAATCACATAGAAAAGCATTTAAAATATTTAAATATGCATGCATAATAATTTAATAAAAATACAAGTCCACTCACAGTGCGATTTCGCCGTTTATTCATGTTTTGAGCATTCCTCGCTAACTCCAGGGGTTATGTCTCATGTCATTTTTTGAACGTTCCTCGCTGATTCTAGGTTACTAATTTCCCATGAACCCTTATGTAACCTCCTAGTATGAGCCCTAACTCTCGAGAATTAAATAAAGAAATTTAAAATTAACTACGCACTTCAAACACCTAAAACTACCTTGGGACGGTGTCTGATTGCCTCAAAACTAGCGTCATAATGTCTGTAACATCGAAAGCATTGAAAAACATGTTGGCCACATCTCGAGACACAGTCGAATACGCCACCATGCGCCACCAGAAGTCGATGCGCGTGGTGCCCATGGGCCATCACTATTCATCACCTCCTTCACTCGGCCCAGTCGTAACTCCCTCGATTTTCATCTTTTTTCATTCTTTTTTCGTCCAAACTTCTCTAAATTAATTCAGGAATGGGTCTATGCATTCAAAACTGAAAAATTTACCTCACAAGTTGTCCACAACTCCCACTCTCGCGATCGTTCATCACCATTGCTATCTGGGTAGTTCAGCATTCAAAACTTCGAGTCCCCAGCCTAATAGGTGTAAGGTATGGAAATTTCTGATATATTCAGTTAATTAGAATTGTATAAAGAAGTCCTTTAAATAAACTCTAGGTAGCTAAGATAGGTATGTACATCTAGCTAAACTAGGAAAGAATCAAATAGATACATATTTACAGCAGGAAAGAATCAAAGATGATTCTGTTAACATATGCCCAGCAGATAAGGGAGATTGATCCTCAATCTCCTATGATTGGCTGGGATCCTTATTACGCCCCCGCAAGATGGTTGTGTCGTCGGCGACACCGATCTTGGAGCGTAGTAGCTGAAAGTGTGGTCGGGTAGAGCTTTGTTGAGGGCATCAGCACGCTGGTCGTTCGTAGAGATGTGGGAGACCTGAAGTAGACCACGGCTGACTTGTTCTCAAACAAAGTGGTAGTCAATTTCGACATGCTTCATGCGGGTGTGGAGTGTGGGATTGGAGCAGTAGAATGTAGTGCCTATGTTGGCGCACGAGATATTCGCCTTTCCTGTGGTGGAGATACTAAGGTCGCGCATCAAGGCTTGAACCCAGAGAAGTTTTGTGGTGGTAGAGGCCACATCACGGTATTCTGCCTCAGTGGAGGACCTAGAGACAACACGTTGTTTGCGGGAGCTCTAGGAGATGAGATTTCAACCCAAGTAGACAAGGTAGGCAGTGGTGGACTTGCGGTCTTCAGGGTCGCCAGCACAATTCGCATCAGAGTATGCTTGCAGGGTGTCGTAGGAGTAGGAGACTGCATGCAGTTGGTTGGTGAAGGTACGATGTAAGTGAAGTCCAAAGTACACCGTGCCCTTCAAGTATCTAAGTACCCTTTTTAGGGCCTACCAATGCTGCTCAGTGGGGGCATGCATGAACTGTGACAGTTTATTCACAACAAAAGACACATCAGGCCGGGTGAGACTGAGGAACTAGAGGCTGCCCACAAGCTTCCGAAAAGGGGTAGCATCGGTGGGTGGGGAGGCATCCTGCATCATGAGAGTGGGGGAGACAACCAGGGGAGTGGAGACAGGTTTGGCGCCATCCATGCGTACGATGGTGAGGAGGTCCAGAATGTATTTGTGTTGGGAAAGGAAAAGTCTCGTGGCTGTGGACAAAATCTCAACTCCAAGAAAGCAGTGAAGGGTGCCCATATCCTTGATCGAAAAATGGGCTGCCAAGGTTTGGATGAACCTTGAAACTAGTGTTGGGCTATTTCCTGTCACAATTAAGTCATGAATGACAGGACCCGTCCCAACTGGACTTTGATAACTGTGCCCGGTCCTGCTCCCGTTTGACAAGTCAACTGAAGTCCCGAAACTACCCATCAGCACCTGTCAGACAAGGGATAACTGCACTGATTTCTACTCATGCATCTGCCTCTCGATCAGCCCCGAACGTCGTGCCACGGCCTGGAGGGTCATAAAAAATATAAAAGGTGTGAGTGCAAAAAATTAATAGTATTTGAAAATACATTTCAAATAAACCATTTTCCCCTCCAGCTTATCAAACCATGCATGCATAAGGTAAAACATATGAATAACAATCACCGGCTTTCCAGCCAAATCACATGAAAACAAAAACCTGGCCACAAAGACCAAAACCCGTACTCATTACCAGTACGTAAAGAATCAAAATCAAATCAACATCAAACAGCACTACTCACAAGTGCACAATCAATCACACAATCACATCCACACTACGCGTAGGCCAACTCGGGAATTACACCTCCAGATCTGCTGGGAATTACACATCCAGCCTCACCGAGAATTACGCATCCGGTCCCTCCGGGAATTACACATCCGCAGTCGCTAAAAATACATCCAAAACCATCAATTCAATCATATATTCACATTTGACTCCCAATCCTAGTCAAACCGTTTATCCAATTGGGTCTCAAGCCCAAAATTTCATTTGCACATAAATCCATAAAATCTCATTTGAAAACATTAAAATAATCCAGAAATCATCCTTGACTCACTGATTAGTCAAAATATCCTTTTTGAAACCTTTTTGACTCCGGGCCTAGCCCAAAACATCAATTGCACTTTCCTCGTAAAATAATCATTAATCACAATTAATCATGCCAAATCACCATGACATCATTGCAAAACAAATCATGCAATCAATCATGTAAAACATTTAACTATGCACGCATAACAGTTTATAAAATAAACGTCCACTCACACACCGTACAAACCGCTCGATTCTGAGCTGCACGCTTTTCTGTAATTTCTGACATTTTCCAGGAATCAAGAATCCTATCCAAAATCATCATTAAGGGTCACTAATGCCTCAATTAATATCATATTAATTTTCCATAATTTTTCAGGAATTAATTAAGAATTAAAAATGTAACATAAGTGTTCGGACCCTCAAAACAATATCGAAACAGTGTCTGATTGGCTTGAAACCAACGCTAAAATGTTCATTACATTCAATGGAACAAAAGTCATGTTGACCTCACCTCGATATTCCCACTCGCGCACTGCCGCAAGCGGCTGCGCGTGAAGTCCACGCGCCTACTACAGTACCCGGTTACTGTTCATCGTATCTTCTACTCGTTTCCCCTGCAAACGGGTCCTGCGGTTCAACCCGGTTCAATCCTTATCAATTCTCAATTGATTTCCATAATTGATCAAGCCAATAGCATCGTTTTAGGTCTAATTATAGTTTTGTAATCTCAATTAGATAAACACTTACCTCGAATAATCAAATCCAGCTTCACGACTTCCTCTCTGTCGCGGGCACTGTTCATCCCTTAATCTCAATCAATTCTCATTGTTTTCTTGCAATTGATTCATCAAGAAGCTTTGTAGTATCATTCTAAACAGTCTTACAACTTCAATTTCATCATTCAATGCTTCCCATAACTCGAACTCAATCTCGAATTTTCGAGAGGCTTGAGGGTTCCGTTCTTTTCCAAAACACTATCGTTTTCCTTCTTTTTTAATTGGGTTCGACTCGGTTTGAGCTCAATAACCTTAATCCAAGGTCAATTTCACTCATGGATGTCCACAAATTCAAATTCAAACTTCAGTTTCATTGAGGGTTTTTTCAGGTTTTTGAGTTTGGGTCCAACTAGGTTCGAAGTCCAGCACGCACCATTCCATTCCCCTTCTTTTCCTCTCTGGATATCCCGTTCAATCACTCTGTCCCTGGCGTTGTTTCAATTTGTTCATATATTGTGATCATCACTCAAACAACAAACAATTTGTTGTTATATATTCAAACGGCAACTTGCCACCAATCCCTCCATTATGGTGACAGATGTCACCAGCTGACACTTTCTCATCCAAATCAACAAGCACATGTGTCCCTACAACATCTTATTACATCATTAACATGGATGAATCAGCCATTACTATCCAAATTACCATTTTACCCTTACCAACAAAATGACCAAAATGCCCCTCGTCTTTCGAGACCCATAAATTTTCCATCTAGACTCCGATTTACGCATGCCGACTGTCCACGGACTCAGTGTCTCGAGACCTACTCAACTGTCTTTTCGGAACATCCCAAAAGTGTCTCGAACAAAAATTCAACTTTTACCCCCATAACCAAGGGCAAAATTGTCATTTCCTTCCAATTTTCCAACTTTTCCTTTTTCGAATTTCTGGGTCATCATAATCAACATATACAAGGAAGTAGGTGACAATAAAGGCTTGCCTAAGTATGAATATGGGTGCTTCAGATGGGGCTAGGGCAAAGCAGTAAGACACAAGAAATGACTGCAGCTCCTGGTACCAAGCACATGGGGCCTGCTTCAGGCCATAAATGGCTTTACGAAGCTTACAAACATAGGACATGAGTTGGGAATCCACAAAGCCAGTGGGGTATGCCATGTGTACGTCTTCATGAAAGGTGCCCTGAAGAAAGGCATTGTTGACGTCCAATTGGCATATGGGCTAGGCTTGAGTGACAGCAAGGTGGAGGATAGTACAGATGGTGGTGGGTTTGAACACGAGGCTAAAGACGCCTTAGTAGTCCACTCTTGGCTGTTGGTGAACCCCTTGGTTACTAGACAGGCTTTGTACCTGTCCACAACACCCATGGGGGTTCTCTTGATCCTGAACACCCATTTTTTGCCCATAATGTTTTGAGTTAGGGGGGGGGGGGCGCGGGGAACTAACTCCCAGGTGCAATTCCAGATAAGGGAATTCATCTCTGCTGACATGGCTTGGCGCTAGTGGGGATCCTTGGCATCCTGAGACACACAAGTTGGCTCAACTAAGGAGGGGATAGATTGGGTGGTTTTGGTTAAGGAATAGTTGGGGACATACCGCACAGTGCCTGTTTGGATGCAGGTTATCATAGGACAGGTGCAGGTGGGTGGTGGTTGTCACGACCCGACCCATCTAGCACAATATTGTTCACTTTGGGCCCAACCCTCACGGTTTTGTTTTTGGGAGCTCACGTGCAACTTCCCAGTAGGTCACCCATCATGGGATTGCACCAGCCTCAACTTGTGACGACCCGGAAATTCGAAAAAGGAAAATTTGGAAAATTTGAAGGAAATGACGATTTTGCCCCTAGTTTTGTGGGCCGAAAGTTGAATTTTTTATCGGGACACTTTTTTGATCATTCGTAGAGATCGTTGGGTAGGTCTCGAGATGCTAAGTCTATAGACAAGCGGCATGCGTCAATTGGAGTTCAGACGACAAAGTTACGGGTCTCGAAACATAAAGGGCATTTTGGTAATTTGTCAAGGCAGGGCCAAAATGGTCTTTTGGACAGGTAATTGGCTGATTCAGCCATGACCAATGAGTCATTAGGCTCAGTAAGTGACATCTGTCACTTTAAAGGAACAATTAGTGGTAACTGGGCGTTGGAATGAATTGGAGAGAAAAGAAGAACTGGAGAAGAATTGAGAGGTTGAGATTGTGAGAGAGAAAAAAAAGGAAAAAGGGGAAGGAAAACCGAGAGAACCCGAGACCCAAACCCTTCGAAAATTTGAATTGATCAAAAACCAAATTTGGAATTTTGAGCCAAAAACAATAAAATTGAGATGGAATAGAATTTCCTGAGATCAATTCGAGTCAACCTACTTCAAAAACGAAAGTAATCGACGAGGTATTTCCCAAGAACAAGACCTGTGAACTGTTGGAATTTTCGAGCTTGAGTTGAGTAATTGAGGATAAGGTTTTGTGAAATTGATTTCGAATTAGTGTTCATATGGATCCTAAGCTACTTCTTAATTGATCAGAATCAATAATTGGACTCAATTTCGGAAGAATTGAATTCCGAACCTTCGACTCTTGACTTGGGAATTGATTGGTTGCAGTCATGAATTCAATGACTTGAGTTTACAGAACTTAAATTAAGGTCAATTGAGTGAGATTAGATGAAAGAACAAGTTGAATTAACATCGAATTGATGAAGTTCTTATCAGGTTGCTTCGCGGGCTAACGTGTTCGAATCGCAGGAAACGGGTGAGGACGATGGTACTGTAGCTGGCGCGTGGGCTTCACGCGCAGTCACTCACGGCGGTGCATGAGGGCACGTGAGATCGAATATCGAGGTGAGTTCAACATGAAAATTGCTTTTTTTAATGTAACGAACATTTTGGCACTGGTTTCGAGGAAATCAGATATCGTTTCGATAGTGTTCAGTGTATCCGAAGTTTTCGTATACGTTTAAAATACGTATTTAAATCCCGAAAAAATTGGGGAAAATTATATGAGATATATTGAAGTGTTAGTGACCCTCGATAATGATTTTGGACAGGAATTGTGATTTCTGGAAATTACAGAAAAACGTGCAGCTCGGAAGCCGGCCATTTGAATGGTGTGTGAATGGACTTTGCTTTCTAAATTTCAATGCATGCATAAGTGTTTTCTATGCTTTCTATTGATGATTTCTATGATTATGATTATGGTTTATGGTAATTACGATTTCCATATTTACACGTATTTTGATATGCAATACGTAATTGCCCGTATTTCGAGAATATCGTTTATGCTATACTTTGATGATAGTTTGATGGATGATTTTATATGGTTTATACATATCATGTTTTGATAATGATTGATGATGTGACATTGGATTTGCATGTGAATTCGGGCACGAGACCTATTTCGATAAAATATGATTTCGAGGTTAGTTTTGGAATTTGGATTTCGATGGATTCTGGATATTCTATGATTTACACATGGTTTTGGGTTTAAAGACCCGGTACTATTGCTGGATCTGATTTTGGGTTTAAAGACCCGGTAGATTGATATGACGGGGGAAGGCCCTTGATTGATATGTTTTGAGTTTAAAGACTCGGTTATTGTGATATCCTCCGAGGCCTGTTGATTGTGTTTTGAGTTTAAAGACTCGTTGATATCCCGAGAAGGCCTGATATATGTGAGTTTAAAGACTCGATGATTGAGATCCAACAAATTGATTGACTTGTGATTTACTATTGATTTTCGATGTTTTCGGATGTGTTGGGCAGTGGCCTGGTATATATGGATTTATGGATTTTTGGGCTATGTTCTTGTACTTAGATTTCTATTCATGGTTTTGGGCTGAGGCCCTAGATTTATGGTTTTGGATATGAAATGATTTCCTCGTGGAACTAAGTGATTTTTGAATGCATGCATTGGCTTTACGTGGAGGGTAGAAATGCCTTTTCAGTAACATGTTTTATAAACTGATTTATTTTTGTCCACTCACACCTTTTATGTTTTATTGACCCTCCAGGTCGTAGCGCAATGATCGAGGCCGATCGAGAGGTGGAGGCATGAGTGGGCACATGTGCGGTTATCCCTTGTTTGGCAAGTGCTGAGGGTAAATTCATAATTTCAATTGACTTGTTAAACGGGAGCAGGACCGGGCATGGTTATCAAAGTCTTTTTGGGGACGGGTCCTGTCAACTTGGTATGAGAGTACTAGGTTGCTGATTCTGTTACCACATCATGCCTCCGAACCGTAAGCCTCATGCACGATCTGGTAGTGAGACGGGTATACGAGGGTATATGAGACCTCGTGATAGATCTCGGAATGAGATTGACCCTGGCTTGAGGGTCAGATGTAAATCAGTGTACACTGTCTGTTAGACATGGAATTGTGTGGGTCCCATGGACGAATGAGCCCAGTGGCTAGAAAGGTTGCACAATTGGGCAAGTTGCACTCGTACTGAGATTATTCTCAATGGATTCCTTAAGTGGAATGTGTGTCTAAAGAGTCTAGAATGTGATGGGATATCCCTTAGGCCTTATAGGTCGTATAAGATGTGGTTCACCATCGGTAATTGCTTAGTGACTAGGTATGTCAATGATGGCATGGCTGATTGGTATGAGATTGGACTCAAGAGGAGTCGAAATATGGATACGGGACTCAAAATGAGTCAGGATATTGGTAAGGACTTGAGATGAGTCATAGTAATGTATCAAGGCTCGAGAGGAGCCGAAAAAGTTGAATATAACTATGGTTGCTAACACGGCCGACCCTTGATTGAGGAATGTTTGGCACCTGGGATGCCAAGGACTGTTATAAGGTCAGATACTGATGAGTTATGAAATTATGGATTACTCTTGTTTAACCTTGTTTACTGGACTTATGGGTCACGTCAGTTTCATTTAGTGACTGAAGGTTCAGGCGGAGACCAGAGATATACAGGGATTTGGACTTAGGAGATAGTCCAGTTCAGTGGGACGCTAGTTGAGTCCACTGGGAAGCAAAGTGATAAGGGTAATTATGCAGTAATAGTTATGATTGTGGGTCGTCTGGTCACATCATAAAGAAATGGTTATATAGATTGATAAAGTAATATGGCACTGTTGGGGTGCAATGGAGCAGGGATTGGCTCCTGCATTGATTGTTCATGTGACAGGTGAGGGAAGAGCTGGTGGAGCCCGTGATGGACCGTACGGGCATGGTCAGTTGGGACCACATGCCTGGGGATTTTTAATTCCTTCGCAGGAGGTCTGAGTAGCCCCTGGAGTGATGACCTGGATACCTATTATTTTTGGTCATGACGTATGTATTTGGTAGGTCCCGGGCTATCCACTCTTTCATGTCTTGAGATTGTACATTGGACGGATATGGCGATGTCTGTGATTGGTTAAGGTATGGCAGTCGGTGAATTGACTGGAGCTACGGATGTGATAAATTTGATGGCATTTATGTGGTAACCTTGGTAATTATATATGATGAAATTGGTGAGACATAAGGGGGGTAGACCTATCGATGTGAGGCTACCCAGGATGACTGGTGTTATTCGCCTAGTGGCTGAATTAGGGTATTCTTGGACTTGGATGAGTTAGATGTAATCCTTGGAATGGATTGGTTGATGACTCATGATACCTCTATCGAGTATGTCGATTAGAAAGCGATATGTGGAGTCCAGGATTTCCAGAGGTTATATTTCAGAGAAACTCGAGGGTGTTACCCTCTAGAATGATATTGACCCTCACAATCGATGGACTGTTGGTAAGAGGTAATCAAAGTTTGCTGGTCATATGTGTGGCATATGTCCTTCATGTATGAGATGCCCAGAGAGGGCTGAGGATGTACAGATTTTTCAATATATATATTTCCTGAGGTTTTTCCAGGTTGAAAGGTTGAGTTTATGATGGAGATCATGTCGAGTACACGAGTTGTTTCTCGGACGCCTTGGTATGTGGCACCTACGGAGTCATAAGGACTGAGGGTACAAGTACAGGACTTGGTTTCATTAGGCTCAGTGTTTCCATGTGGAACCCAGTATTCCTTATGCGGTAAGAGGAAAAAGGGATGATGGTCTGAGCTTACATGTCGATTATGAAAACTTAATAAGGTAACGGTATGGGATAAGTATCCTGTATCATGAGCTAATGATTTGTGGTTCTGTTGGAAGGTTGTGATTATTGAGCCTATTGAGAGAGGCCAACATGGTGATGACTGTCGGTTATGAGTAAAAGAGAAAAAGATAATGTCTAGATTTGATATGGCTAAGGTTAGTCAAGGGTGATGCCTTTGATATGGCTAAAGACTGTCACGGGGAACATGAGTTGTTTTGAGATTTGATGGATACCACAAAGGATTATAGAGGGTTCTCTACAATGTTTTGACAGTTATGGTGATTGACCCGGAAGGAGGTCAGAGTTATTAGAAATGAGAACTGAGATAGAATGGTTACAAGTGGAGAAATAGTGACTTATGTTCGATGTGACCCTTTTTGTGTACATAGTGATATGTCGCTATGAGATTTGGGATTTGGCGAGGTGTGCTTCGTAGCATAGGGCTGGGATTGCCGATGCTAGCTGAACCCTTAGGAGTTTTACTTTCCTTACATGAGTTGGGATCGACCCAGGTGGTCGAGTATGCAGAAGTCATATACCTCTGGGAAGGAATGTACGAGCACTGTACCGACCATCAGGATTGGTAATGATTGATAAAAAAAAAAGGCTTTATGTGTGATAAGGCGATGGTCAGGATACATTGAGATTACGACCACATTGTCAGGTCAGGTATTATTTGGGGATAGACTTGGCATGTTTGATAACGTAAGGATATGTGAAATCCTATTATTGATGGATCATACTTGGTGTATGATGTTGGATGGATTCGAGGTAAAGGAAGGGATATGATTTGCGATATAGTATGAATGATTGTACTGGGTGCTTATTGGCAGGAGGGATGCATCAGTGAGGCCTGTGATGATAAACACAACATAAGGAAATATTAAATTCATTATACATAGTGACCCTGGGAAAGGGGTATGGTGTGATTGACTTAGCGAGGGGAATGAGTTCCCGATTTATTAGACCTTATGAGCTTATTGGCCTGGTGGCCTGGTGACATATGCGTGAGGATTTAGCCATCGTACCATGTCACGAGTGGATGACATGTGATCGAGAAGATATGACTAATACTTGTGTTTCCTGGATGTGTATACTCGAACGTTGAGCGAGGCTCCGTATCCCGAGTGGGCTTGGATTTGACTGCACGTGAGGCAGGCTTGTACTGGAAATTCTGTCCCGATGTTGACCAATGGTTGAGACTGGTTGTATGATTGTTATAAGTTTGGTTATGACTTATATCTGGTTGTACCAGAAGGATGTGAGGTTGATTATGTTTCTAGTTCAGATGAGACATATTCCCTCAGGAGAAATATCATTGCACCTACTAATTGGAATTTTGAGGGCGAAATTCTTTAAGGGGGGTAGGTTGTGACGACCCAGAAATTCGAAAAGGAAATTTTGGAAAATTTGAAGGAAATGACGATTTTGTCCCTAGTTTTGAGGGCAGAAAGTTGACTTTTTGATCAGGACACTTTTTGGATCATCCGTAGAGACCGTTGGGTAGGTCTCGAGACGCTGAGTCCGTAGGCAGGCGGTATGCGTCAATTGGAGTTCGGACGACAAATTTATGGGTCTAGGAACATAAAGGGCATTTTGGTAATTTGTTAAGGCAAGGAGCAAAATGGTCTTTTGGATAGGTAATTGGCTAATTCAGCCATAACCAGAGAGTCATTAGGCTTAGTAAGTGACATTTTCACTTTAAGGAAACAATTAGTGGTAACTGAGCGGTGGAATGAATTGGAGAGTTTAAACCTTGTATGTGTGTGTTTGAAAAATAGAGACCAGAGGCCACAACTTTGCTTGATCGACCTCCCCAACAACCAATTGAGAGAAAAGAAGAACTGGAGAAGAATTGAGAGGGTGAGATCGTGAGAGAAAAAGAAAGAAAAAGGGGAAGGAAAACCCAGAGAACCCGAGACCCAAAAGCTTCGAAAATTTGAATTGATCAAAAACCAAATTTGGAATTTTGAGCCATAAACAATGAAATTGAGATGGAATTGAATTTCCTGAGATCAATTCGAGTCGACCCACTTCAAAAACGAAAGTAATCAACGAGGTATTGCCCAAGAATAAGACCTGCGAACTGTTGGAATTTTAGAGCTTGAGTTGAGTAATTGGGGGTAAGGTTTTGTGAAATTGATTTCGAATTAGTGTTCATATGGATCCTAAGCTACTTCTTAATTGATCAGAATCGATAATTGGACTCAATTTTGGTAGAATTGAATTTCTAACTTTCGACTATTGACTTGGGAATTGATTGGTTCCAGTCATGAATTCAATGACTTGAGTTTGCAGAACTTAAATTAAGGTCAATTGAGTGAGATTAGATGAAAGAACAAGTTGAATTAACATGGAATTGATGAAGTTCTTATCGGGTTGCTTCGCAGGCTAACAGATTCGAATTGCAGGAAACGGGTGAGGACGATGGTACTGTTGTGACGACCCGGAAATTCGGAAAAAAGGAAAAATTGGAAAATTGGAAGGAAGTGACGATTTTGCCCCTAGTGATAAGGGTCAAAAGTTGACTTTTTTATTGGGACCTTATTTGGATTTTCCGGAAGTACCGTTGGATAGGTCTCGGGACGCTGAATTCGTAGACAGACATCATGCATTAATCGGAGTTTGGACGTGAAAGTTATGGGTCTAGAATGGTGAGGGGTTGACAAGACCCGTCCCGATCCCACAGGGACCACAAGGGGACGTGCCCTGCTCCCGTCTGACACCCAAAATTCCATAACAATTTTAACCTCAAAACATCAAATGCATAAATAACCAAATTAAAGTTATACATCAAATCCGAATTAAACAGATGTCAGACAAGGGATGAAATCCAAAATTACAAGTTGCGAGCACGACTCTAACATAAACCTGCGGGTGAAATCACCCAACAGGGATTTAGGTACGCAGAAGTAGATCTATGCCTCAGCCTCAGGTTTCTCCTCAACCTCCGTAGCACGACCTGGAGGGGTTACCAAAACAATAAGGGTGAGTGGGCCAAAACTCAAGTTTATAAAATTGTTTAGTAAGTAAAACATATAATTTACCCCTCCGTTTTCCAAACATGCATGCATCAGGATTTTAAACCATAAATCATATAATATGAACCATAAGGTATGTAATAAAACCATAACATGATTTTAGTCACTGCACTATACACTCCAATCCTGACATCCCCGATGTCTGACGTCCCTGACGTCCAATAAGGTCATAGTCTCAAGGCTACGCGTGCCACTCGGGTCTCAATTCCGAGTCCAATCCCTGAACCCTGTCCGGGTACGGCATCTCAAATGCCTAGCGTCCTAGACGCTCGACGTCCCTGGCGTCAAATAAGCAATCCTGCTCCTGAGTCATTTTACGGTCTGGTTACTCCGTAGAATGACCCCTCGCAGGCAATGCACCATGACCACTCCGGGGTACCACATCCGGAGGAGATAGTATCATATGAATGGATCTTATACAGTGCAGTCCCAAATACATTTTATTGATATCCACATGCAAAACATATATATATACATAGATAAAATCTAAACCAATTTTTAGGTTTCATCGGACGGGTCTCAAACCCAAATACTGTGAAACGTGCCATAACCATGATTTCCATATCATCAAAACCGTTTCTTGATTCCAGCATGTGAACATATAAGTAAATCGAAAAATATTTAAGCATGCAAGGTTTTAATGAAATCGGGCCCACTCACAGTACGATCCCGCGGTGAACCGGCGCGTACGAACTTGTACAGGGATTATCGTACAATTCCTGTCAGTCCAAATCACACGTAAGGGTCACTACAAGTCTTAACCATTTAACCAAAAAGTCCGAAACAGAAACTGGCTCGGGGAACCGGCCCAAAACTGACCCATCAAAACCATCTCAGATCAACATGATTAATTCACTAAAAATGTTCAAAATGATGAGAGGAACAAAAGTCATGTTGATCGTGATCGAAGATAAGGCTCAACGTGCCCTCACGCGCCGCCCAAAGTGGCTGCGCGTGAAAGTCACGCGCCTGACACTGTAGCTACAGTGTCACCACCTTCACCCGTTTGTCTGTAATACGGGCCTGCCACCCGCGGCTCGACCCGGCTAATTAACCCCCAATTTCCACTCGATTTCACTCGTATTTGATCCTAACATGTTCAATAACTATCCAATTTAGGTTCTGAGACATTAATCAACCTCGACAAGTCCCCAAACGACCCATCGACCCGTGATCAACCAAACGGGTCAATCACCAGAACTTGCTGGTTTCCTAACCATTGTCCAATTAACTTAACAGGGAGCATCCTAGGGCTAATACGAACTATAAGGAATGATTAATTGGGTCTGAGAGTACCTGAAGATTGTCGTCCCAAGCTCTGCAACTTCTCTGAAGACGGCAGCCTCCGTCCCAGCTCAACCGTGGCTGATGGCCTTAGCTTTCGATGTGGTTGAGTTCCAAACACTCCCAGAAGACTAAACCAGGCCTTGGTTTGGTCCAACAATCACCAGAAATCAAAACCCGATTTTCCCTCCAATTTTACCCGAAATAGTTTCTCTGGTTTTCCTCACCTGTTCTCAGTTCTTTCAGTATCAGAGTGATGCTCACTCACGTTCTAATCAGTTTTAAACAACCTCAGCTGTCCCAGAGGCTCGTGGAAGTCCAATCTGTCCACTGAAAATTGTTCCCCGAAAAAGCTTCGGATACAATAATCAATTTGACCGTGCAGGGTGGACGGTTCAGGCCACGTTCAAAAGCAAAAGACAATCCAAACTTTCCAGCACATACTAGCATAAACAATCTCACACTGATCCACCGCACATGGTGGTGTCGTCCATTGGTTCCCCGCGGTTGCTACAGTAACCAGGGCAAAAAGACCAAAATGCCCCTGGTTCAAATAATTACCAAACTGCCCCTCACTTTCTAGGCCCGTAACTCAGCCATACGAAGTCCGATTTCGGTGTGCCGCCTGTCTACGAACTCAGGATATTGAGACCTACCTAACGGTCCTTGAGTCATGTGAAAATTAGTTGCCAAACGAAAAGTCAACATTTTCGCCCCTAAAGTCCAAACTACGGTAATGCCCCTGAACTTCCGATAGTCATAACTTTTACCCAGATCGTCCGAATTGGACGTGCCACCTGTCTATGGACTCGTGACGTCCCAAACTACGTCACGGTCATTGGTCAAAGTCCATTTGACCCTCAAATCAAAAAGTCAACAATTTGGCCATACCATTCATAAGGGTAAAAACGTCAATTCATACATTAAATTGCCTTATTATAATCCTCGAATTTCCGGGGTGTTACAGGGGTATTTTGGTAATTATGCAAGGAAGGGCAAATTGGTCTTTTTGACAGTTTGATGACTCATCAGAGAAATTAACCTTAATTGGACATTTGTACCTGTTGTAATGGACAGTTAAATGGGCCGAGTCAAGTGTGTGGGTGAGTCACTCATGTGATTGAGTGACACATGTCACTTGTTTAGGCTAATTAGTGGCCTGATATGTGAGATATTTGTGTTTGAAATATCAGGACCGTGTGTGTGTGTGTGTGTTTGAAAAACAGAGTCTATGATCTCTCTTGATCGATTTTACCAGCAACTAAAACCCAGTTGAGAACTGATGTAATTGAGAGTAAAACCGTGAGAAATTATAGAAAAGAAAGGGGAAGAAAAACCCAGCTGAAACCAAACTGAGAAACCCGAAAACCTTTGAGGAACCTTAGGATCGAATTTGATGTTGTGGACGTTTGTGAGTGAAATTGATGTTAAGTTTAGCTTCCTGGGATTGAGACGAGTCGAACCCAATTAAATTTGAAGGAAATTGCACTCGTTTTGGACTAGAATAGAGAAGGGGAGGACCTTGAATTTTTCAAGATAAAGTCGTGATTCTAAAGGGATTAAACGATGAAATTGGACTTGGACATGTGTTTAGTAGAATCTCACGATGCTTCCTGATGCATCAATTGAAGGAAAACAATGGGAAATCGTGGAGATTGGACGATGAATAGTGATTCGATGTTCTTCACAGGTCGAGTTCAAATCGATGGTATTAAGGTAAGGTTTTATGTAATTGAATTCACAGAACTGTAATTGGACCTAAAACGATGATGTTAGATAAATCAATTGAAAGAATCGATGTTGAATTGACAGAGAATTAGACGGGTCATGTCGCGGGTGAGTTTCATGCGCAGCCACTCATGGCGGCGCGTGAGGGCGCGTGGGCACGATTCCTGAGGTAAGTTCAACATGACATTTGTCTTATGCAATGTATCGAACATTTTGGCGTTGGTTTCGAGTTAATCGGACACTGTTTCGATATTGTTTCGAGGGTCCGAATGTAACAACCCGTACCTACGGGAAGGGTAAAAATGTAATTTTTGTGAAGTTTTGGAAAAAGGACGATTTTGCCCTTGTGAATAGTAAACGAAAAGTTGACTTTTTGTACTATTGATTGGATGAGTGTTAGCCTTTGACCGTGACGTAGGTTAGGACGTCACGAGTCCGTAGACAGGCGGCAGGTTCGATTCGGACAACCGGAGGAAAATTTTTGATGTACGGAAGGTTGGGGGCGTTATCGTAATTTTGAGCTAATAGGGAAAATGTTGACTTTTTGGAGGATGTGTGATTTTCACGTAGACCGAGGACCGTTGGATAGGTCTCGACGTCCTGAGTTCAACGACAGGCGGCACGCTGTCATCGGACGTCGGACGGAAAAGATACGGGTCTGGAAAGTCTAAGGGCAAAATGGTAATTTTGTGCAAGAGGGGCATTTTGGTCATTTTCCCTCAGCCCAATCAGATAAGGGCAAGTGGCAGATATTTTCTGGGCTGGCCTATGGATGATGGACACGTGGGAGTGGCTGGATGGTTCCAGGCCATTCTCAAGTGTGCACGGCCACACCTTGTACAAAAATCAAACCGTGTTTGGGTTTGAAACACAGAAAACAGAGGGTAAGAGGTGGAAGAGAGTTTGATCGAGTTTGTGCCAGGGAGAGTGAGGAGTGACTGGTGAGAGTGACAGAGAGACGTGGGTGAGGTGCTGATCGTGTTTTGGGACTGGAATCGTGCACGGCGGCACGGTGGTGGTGCGGCGAACATTTGAGGAAAACAGAGAAGGCAGTGGACGGTGGAGGCTGTTGTGCCGTGTGGTGAGGCAAACCAAGGCGGTAGGAGGTCCAGGTGGTTGCAGGGTGTCCAACAAACACCGTGGTAGGCGACGGTTCTCACGGCGGCGCCGGAATCGAAAGGTAATTTCTTTTACCCTGTTTTTCGTGGATTTTCATTTGAAGAGTCGTGGACCTAGAGCTAGAATCGACAGGTTTGGTGAGTGAAGGGAGGTTTAGGAAGGTCTTAGGCGTCGTTTGTGGTGGTTGCCGTGACGGGAGGTTCACGGTGGGTGGTGGTTCGACGGCGGGTCCTCTGTACCCTGTTTTAGTCGTGAGTTTCAAACTTGAAGTCGTGGACTTCGGGGATGAATCGACGGATTCTGTGAGTTGGGTAGGACTAAGTAGGGTCCTAGGAAGGTGCTGGTATCACCACCGTGAAGGGGGAAGCAGTGGACGGCCGGGAAGGAAAACAGAGCTCACGGGCAGTGGTTTTCGAGGTTGAAGACGAGGGGTTTTAGGCCGTGATTTCTGGATTTTAGGACTGGATTTGGTTGTAGGGGACTGGACGAAGCTAATGGTATTGAAATGGGGAAGAATGGTGGAGGAACGGAGGAGAACCGGTCACGCCGGTTCAACACAGTTGAACCGGGTGACTCGAGGTTGAAGATGGACTGTAGCAGGCGCGTGAGGCCCACGCGCAGCCACTTTGGGCGGCGCGTGGGGGCGCGTGGGGAGGAATCCGGTCAAGCGTCCAACATGAGTTTGGCCCTAAATGTCCTAAGGAATCTAATGGTATAGTTTTCGGGTTAATCGGACGGTGTTACGGAATGGTTCGGGAATCCGTACGGTTTAGGGATTCGGATTAAAATATTATTAAATTCCCGAAAAATTGGGGAAAATAGGGAAGGTATCCTTGATGTTATTGTGACCCTATTTGGTATCTATTGACAGGACGGGAGACACCAGAGACGGTTGAGGAGCGCGCGGAGCGCGAGTGACTTGCTCTGAACTGTGAGTGGACTCTTTCTTATTTCCGAGCATGCCAAACTGTTTTAATTACTGTTTTATGATTTCTATGTATGTTTTTATGTCCTGATGATGATTATACGTGGTTGAGATGTTTGCACGTTTTTCGAGACATTTTCGGGATTTTGCACGTTTTTCGAGAAAAAGCGGGTTTTCAGAGTTTGATCTTATAATTCAGAAATTTAACCTAAAAAAATGTTTTCTGATGATGGTAAATGGGTTATGAAACATGGTTAGGAATTTCCTATGGTTTTTGGTATGGGAATGGAGTTTCCGGATTTGGGTTCGGAATGTCGGTTCTGAACGCCGGAAGGGCTTCGAACCGGGGATTTCGAATTCGGATTTGGCGATGGATTTTGAATTGGTTTTACACTGGATATGGATTGGATTTGCTGGATCTGGATATGGGTTTAAAGACCCGGATTGATATTGATGGGGGACGGGCCCGGATTGAGTTTAAAGACTCGGGAGTTTAAAGACTCGGATATTATGATATTACCCCCATAGGCCTATTGAGTTTAAAGACTCGGGAGTTTAAAGACTCGGATTATGTGAGGCCTGGTTGAGTTTAAAGACTCGGATAGGTCCAGCAGGTTTGATCGGGTTATACTCTGGTTTCTTATGATGTTTTATAGTGTATCTGTTTCTTATGATATTTTATAGTGTTTCTGTTTCTTATGATGTTTCATATTATGGTTTTTCTAATACTTCATTGGCATGCCTGGTTTTAAACCGGAGGGAACAAATGATTTTATTTCCTTACTTTGATTTGCTGGTAAACGGTTTTAAAACTTTCATTCCTTTTGGTCCACTCACACCTTTTGTTTTTTAATTTCCCTCCAGGTCGTGGTGATAGCGCTGGGGTGAACGTTGAGGCAGATATCGAGGCATAGGGCTTCCGACGTTCTTCCGTTGCGGACTTAGACTTGTAGGACTTTTGGTGCCCATTTTGTAGAACTATGCTCTGGCTTACTGTTGTATATATTTACTCCTTCGTCTGATGGTTATGCTTATAGTGGTATTAAGTTTATTTTTTTGGTATTGTAAGTGTGATTGTCAGACGGGAGCAGGATTCATCCCGAGTATCGAGGTGATATTTGGGACGGGTCCTGACAATTGGTATCAGAGCATAGGTTGTGTCAATTTGTGTTGGGTCTAGGTTGTTATACTAACTCTATGCCTCTTTCAGCGTACGATTGATCATGCCTCCGAGACGTGAACCCCCTCCACGACCTGAAGATGAAGCGGCGAGAGGGACTGAGAGCGCTTCGATCGAGAGAGCCCAGAGGCTTGGGGCTACTACGTTCAGCGGTGGGGCTGATCCCGAGGAAGCTCATCGATGGATCACCCGACTCGAGCGTATTTTTGGGGTGATGCACTGTCCTCCCGAGGATCGGGTATTGTTAGCTACTTTTCTGTTGGATGGAGCTGCCTACGAGTGGTGGTACACGCTGGAACTGTCCGGCTGGGATGCACATACCGTGACCTGGGAGACTTTTCGGGAGCGGTTTCTAGATCAGTACTATCCCCGTTCTTTTAGGGATGCGAAGGAAGCGGAATTCCTTCACTTGAAGCAAGGGAACTTGACAGTTGCTGAGTATGAGCAGAGGTTCCAGATGCTATCTCATTTTGCTCCGGCATTTGTGGCGACTGAGGCGGAGAAGTGCCGCCGGTTTGAGTTGGGCCTCCGGGGAGAGATCAGGGCCATAGTGACAGCCGGCTCTTTTGCTACATTCCGAGAGTTGTCTGATGCTGCTGTCAGGGTGGAGGCCAGTTTACCTGCTCGACCACAGTATTCGGGCAGTGTTCGACGCCGAGAGCAGTCATTCCCAGGAGCATCGAGTCAGAGGCCCCCGAAACGGGGTAATTTTGGTGGATCACTATCGGCTGGTGGAGCCCGGTATGGCAGACCAGGCAGTTTCCAGGGCTCAGGATTTCGAGGAGCTAGGTCACAGCCGACTCCTCAGGCGAGTGCGACTTCAGTGGCTTCGACAGGGAGGCATACCGGTGGACCCGGTAGAGACACTTGCTTCTATTGTGGGGAGCGAGGACATTTCCGTCGGGAGTGCCCATTGTTGGCTCCGGAGGGTGGAGCAGGTAGAGGTGCAGCAGAACCCGGGCGGAGTACTGCTTCAGTATTAGGGGCGGCAGGCCCTAGGGGTGGCGGAGGTGCCACGAGCAGTTCCAGAGGGCGCGGTAGGTCATCGGGACCTCAGGCGCGAGTTTTTGCGATGACTCAGCAGGAGGCTAGGTCAGCACCGGGAGTGGTGACAGGTACACTCACCATACTTGGTCACACTGTTTTTGCTTTGATAGATCCCGGGGCTACCCATTCATTTATAGCTCGGAGTTGTAGTCTGGTTAAGGAGAGGGAGGTGTCTACTTTGGATTGTGCGTTAGGAGTGAGTACACCTACTGGGGAGGTGTTGGTAGTGACTCAGGTTTTGAGAGAGTGTCCGGTGATGGTAGGCCAGGTGGAGTTACTGGCAGATTTGTTACTCTTGGATTTACGGGACTTTGATGTGATCTTGGGTATGGACTGGTTGACGAGACATCATGCTTCTATCGAATGTTTCGATAGGAGAGTGACTTTTCGGAGTCCTGGATTATCAGAGACTACATTTCAGGGGGATCAGCGTGCACTTCCTACGGGAGTTATTTCGGCACTCGAGGCTAGCAAACTGTTACGTAAGGGGTGCCAGGGTTACTTAGCTCATGTGGTGGATACGCGTGCTACGCCAGAGAGGGCGGAGGATATACCAGTGGTACGGGAGTTTCCCGATGTTTTTCCCGAGGAGTTGCCAGGACTACCCCCACACCGAGATCTTGAGTTTACGATTGAGCTTCTACCAGGTACACAGCCTATTTCTCAGACTCCTTATCGTATGGCACCTGCCGAATTGAGGGAACTTAAGGCCCAGTTGCAAGAGTTGGTCGATATAGGATTCATTCGACCGAGTATGTCACCTTGGGGAGCACCTGTTTTGTTTGTCAAGAAAAAGGATGGAGGATTGAGATTGTGTGTGGATTACAGGCAACTGAATAAGGTAACTATTCGGAATAAGTACCCCCTACCCCGGATTGATGATTTGTTTGACCAGCTCAAGGGAGCACAGTATTTCTCGAAGATTGATCTTCGCTCCGGCTATCACCAGTTAAGGGTTAAAGAGGAGGATATACCGAAGACAGCTTTCCGGACCAGGTACGGTCACTATGAGTTTGTGGTGATGCCTTTTGGTTTGACTAATGCTCCAGCAGCTTTTATGGACCTTATGAACCGAGTGTTCCGGCCCTACTTGGATCGTTTTGTGATTGTTTTCATTGATGATATTTTGGTGTATTCGAAGAGTGCGAAGGCGCATGAGAAAAATCTGAGGATCGTGCTTAAAACGTTGAGGGAGCATCAGTTGTATGCGAAGCTCAGTAAGTGTCAGTTCTGGTTGACGAGTGTTGGATTTCTTGGCCATGTGATTTCGGCCGAGGGCATTCGTGTGGATCCTCAGAAAGTTGAGGCGGTAGCCAATTGGGAACAGCCTAAGACGGTGACGGAAATTCGGAGTTTCCTGGGTTTGGCAGGGTATTACCGGCGTTTTATTGAGGGTTTTTCTATTCTTGCAGCACCGTTGACGAGGTTGACACGGAAGGGAGTTCGGTTTGAGTGGGATGAGAACTGTGAACAGAGTTTCCAGGAGCTTAAAAGGCGGTTGACATCTGCTCCTGTGCTAGCCCTTCCAGATGATAGTGGGGAGTTCGATGTGTACAGTGACGCTTCTCTACAAGGTTTGGGTTGTGTCTTGATGCAGCACGGGAAAGTGATTGCTTATGCTTCCCGGCAATTGAAACCCCATGAGTTGAACTACCCTACACATGACTTGGAACTGGCTGCGGTGGTTCATGCATTGAAGATTTGGCGACATTACTTGTACGGTGAGAAGTGCAGGATCTTCACGGACCACAAGAGTTTGAAGTATTTGTTCACTCAAAAGGAATTGAATCTCAGACAGCGCCGTTGGTTGGAGTTACTTAAGGACTACGACTGTACTATCGAGTATCATCCAGGGAAGGCGAATGTGGTAGCCGATGCTCTGAGCAGGAAGTCAGCTGGATCTTTGTCGCATCTGAAGACAGTACGGTTACCTTTGCTGGTTGAGCTCCGTAAGTTGGGAGTAGAGTTGACTGTGGATGATCAGGGAGCACTCCTAGCGAGTTTCCATGTGCGACGCGTTCTGATTGATCGGGTGATTGATGCTCAGTTTGAGGACCCTATTCTGGGCATCATTCGGATTGAGGTCGAGGCTGGAGAACGACAGGATTTTGAGATCCGTGAGGATGGAGCCTTGGTTAAGAATGGACGGTTGTGTGTACCTGAGGACGAAGTTTTGAAGAAGGTGATACTGGATGAGGCTCACTGTTTAGCTTATGCGATGCATCCTGGTGGGACCAAGATGTATCGTACACTTCGAGAGCATTACTGGTGGTCAGGGATGAAACGTGAAATTGCAGAGTATGTCAGTAAATGTTTGATTTGTCAACAGGTAAAAGCTGAGCGGCAGAGGCCTTATGGAGCAATGCAACCTTTGCCAATTCCCGAGTGGAAATGGGATCACCTGACTATGGATTTTGTGTTCAAGCTTCCGAGAACACCGAAGGGACATGATGGTGTGTGGGTTATTGTGGATCGACTTACGAAGTCTGCTCATTTCTTGCCAGTACGGGAGAACTTCAGGCTGGAACAGTTTGCACAGTTGTTTATTAATGAGATTATTTGATTGCATGGGACTCCGGAGTCGATAGTATCTGATAGAGATCCGAGATTCACTTCTCGATTTTGGCAGAGCTTACAGGAAGCTTTTGGGACTAAATTACACTTCAGTACTGCTTTTCATCCTCAGACTGATGAGCAGTCTGAGCGGACTATTCAGATTCTCGAGGATATGATGCGAGCTTGTGTGCTTCAGTTTCAGGGTACTTGGGAATCACATCTGCCTTTGATGGAGTTCGCCTACAATAATAGTTTTCAGGAGAGCATTGGGATGGCTCCTTACGAGGCTTTGTATGGGCGGCAGTGTCGGACTCCACTGTGTTGGACTGAGGTTGGTGAGAGGAGGTTGACTACTTCTGAGCTGGTGGAGCTTACTCAGGAAAAAGTGGCATTGATTAGGGATCGATTGAAGGCAGCGCAGGACCGCCAAAAGAGCTACGCTGACCGTAGGATCAGGGATTTGGAGTTTGCTGTTGGAGACTGGGTTTTCCTGAAGCTATCTCCTTGGAAGGGAATAGTACGATTTGGCAGACGAGGGAAGTTGAGTCCTCGTTACATTGGACCGTATGAGATCTTGGAGCGGATTGGTCCTGTAGCTTATCGGTTGGCCTTACCAGCAGATTTGGAAAAGGTACATAATGTCTTTCATGTTTCTATGCTTCGGAAATATATTCGAGATGATTCCCATGTTTTGGAAGCACAACCAGTGGAACTGAGGGAAGACTTGAGTTTTGAAGAGCAACATGTTGCAATCCTGGATCGGAAGGATAAAGTGTTGCGAAGGAAGACGGTTCCCTTAGTGAAGGTATTGTGGAGGAATCATCAGGTCGAAGAAGCTACCTGGGAACCCGAGGCCTTGATGCGAGAACAGTACCCTTATCTATTTCACTGAATTTCGGGGACGAAATTCTTTTTAGGGGGGTAGATTGTAACAACCCGTACCTACGGGAAGGGTAAAAATGTAATTTTTGTGAAGTTTTGGAAAAAGGACGATTTTGCCCTTGTGAATAGTAAACGAAAAGTTGACTTTTTGTACTATTGATTGGATGAGTGTTAGCCTTTGACCGTGACGTAGGTTAGGACGTCACGAGTCCGTAGACAGGCGGCAGGTTCGATTCGGACAACCGGAGGAAAAGTTTTGATGTACGGAAGGTTGGGGGCGTTATCGTAATTTTGAGCTAATAGGGAAAATGTTGACTTTTTGGAGGATGTGTGATTTTCACGTAGACCGAGGACCGTTGGATAGGTCTCGACGTCCTGAGTTCAACGACAGGCGGCACGCTGTCATCGGACGTCGGACGGAAAAGATACGGGTCTGGAAAGTCTAAGGGCAAAATGGTAATTTTGTGCAAGAGGGGCATTTTGGTCATTTTCCCTCAGCCCAATCAGATAAGGGCAAGTGGCAGATATTTTTTGGGCTGGCCTATGGATGATGGACACGTGGGAGTGGCTGGATGGTTCCAGGCCATTCTCAAGTATGCACGGCCACACCTTGTACAAAAATCAAACCGTGTTTGGGTTTGAAACACAGAAAACAGAGGGTAAGAGGTGGAAGAGAGTTTGATCGAGTTTGTGCCAGGGAGAGTGAGGAGTGACTGGTGAGAGTGACAGAGAGACGTGGGTGAGGTGTTGATCGTGTTTTGGGACTGGAATCGTGCACGGCGGCACGGTGGTGGTGCGGCGAACATTTGAGGAAAACAGAGAAGGCAGTGGACGGTGGAGGCTGTTGTGCCGTGTGGTGAGGCAAACCAAGGCGGTAGGAGGTCCAGGTGGTTGCAGGGTGTCCAACAAACACCGTGGTAGGCGACGGTTCTCACGGCGGCGCCGGAATCGAAAGGTAATTTCTTTTACCCTGTTTTTCGTGGATTTTCATTTGAAGAGTCGTGGACCTAGAGCTAGAATCGACAGGTTTGGTGAGTGAAGGGAGGTTTAGGAAGGTCTTAGGCGTCGTTTGTGGTGGTTGCCGTGACGGGAGGTTCACGGTGGGTGGTGGTTCGACGGCGGGTCCTCTGTACCCTGTTTTAGTCGTGAGTTTCAAACTTGAAGTCGTGGACTTCGGGGATGAATCGACGGATTCTGTGAGTTGGGTAGGACTAAGTAGGGTCCTAGGAAGGTGCTGGTATCACCACCGTGAAGGGGGAAGCAGTGGACGGCCGGGAAGGAAAACAGAGCTCACGGGCAGTGGTTTTCGAGGTTGAAGACGAGGGGTTTTAGGCCGTGATTTCTGGATTTTAGGACTGGATTTGGTTGCAGGGGACTGGACGAAGCTAATGGTATTGAAATGGGGAAGAATGGTGGAGGAACGGAGGAGAACCGGTCACGCCGGTTCAACACAGTTGAACCGGGTGACTCGAGGTTGAAGATGGACTGTAGCAGGCGCGTGAGGCCCACGCGCAGCCACTTTGGGCGGCGCGTGGGGGCGCGTGGGGAGGAATCCGGTCAAGCGTCCAACATGAGTTTGGCCCTAAATGTCCTAAGGAATCCAATGGTATAGTTTTCGGGTTAATCGGACGGTGTTACGGAATGGTTCGGGAATCCGTACGGTTTAGGGATTCGGATTAAAATATTATTAAATTCCCGAAAAATTGGGGAAAATAGGGAAGGTATCCTTGATGTTATTGTGACCCTATTTGGTATCTATTGACAGGACGGGAGACACCAGAGACGGTTGAGGAGCGCGCGGAGCGCGAGTGACTTGCTCTGAACTGTGAGTGGACTCTTTCTTATTTCCGAGCATGCCAAACTGTTTTAATTACTGTTTTATGATTTCTATGTATGTTTTTATGTCCTGATGATGATTATACGTGGTTGAGATGTTTGCACGTTTTTCGAGACATTTTCGGGATTTTGCACGTTTTTCGAGAAAAAACGGGTTTTCAGAGTTTGATCTTATAATTCAGAAATTTAACCTAAAAAAATGTTTTCTGATGATGGTAAATGGGTTATGAAACATGGTTAGGGATTTCCTATGGTTTTTGGTATGGGAATGGAGTTTCCGGATTTGGGTTCGGAATGTCGGTTCTGAACGCCGGAAGGGCTTCGAACCGGGGATTTCGAATTCGGATTTGGCGATGGATTTTGAATTGGTTTTACACTGGATATGGATTGGATTTGCTGGATCTGGATATGGGTTTAAAGACCCGGATTGATATTGATGGGGGACGGGCCTGGATTGAGTTTAAAGACTCGGGAGTTTAAAGACTCGGATATTATGATATTACCCCCATAGGCCTATTGAGTTTAAAGACTCGGGAGTTTAAAGACTCGGATTATGTGAGGCCTGGTTGAGTTTAAAGACTCGGATAGGTCCAGCAGGTTTGATCGGGTTATACTCTGGTTTCTTATGATGTTTTATAGTGTATCTGTTTCTTATGATATTTTATAGTGTTTCTGTTTCTTATGATGTTTCATATTATGGTTTTTCTAATACTTCATTGGCATGCCTGGTTTTAAACCGGAGGGAACAAATGATTTTATTTCCTTACTTTGATTTGCTGGTAAACGGTTTTAAAACTTTCATTCCTTTTGGTCCACTCACACCTTTTGTTTTTTAATTTCCCTCCAGGTCGTGGTGATAGCGCTGGGGTGAACGTTGAGGCAGATATCGAGGCATAGGGCTTCCGACGTTCTTCCGTTGCGGACTTAGACTTGTAGGACTTTTGGTGCCCATTTTGTAGAACTATGCTCTGGCTTACTGTTGTATATATTTACTCCTTCGTCTGATGGTTATGCTTATAGTGGTATTAAGTTTATTTTTTTGGTATTGTAAGTGTGATTGTCAGACGGGAGCAGGATTCATCCCGAGTATCGAGGTGATATTTGGGACGGGTCCTGACAATTGGTATCAGAGCATAGGTTGTGTCAATTTGTGTTGGGTCTAGGTTGTTATACTAACTCTATGCCTCTTTCAGCGTACGATTGATCATGCCTCCGAGACGTGAACCCCCTCCACGACCTGAAGATGAAGCGGCGAGAGGGACTGAGAGCGCTTCGATCGAGAGAGCCCAGAGGCTTGGGGCTACTACGTTCAGCGGTGGGGCTGATCCCGAGGAAGCTCATCGATGGATCACCCGACTCGAGCGTATTTTTGGGGTGATGCACTGTCCTCCCGAGGATCGGGTATTGTTAGCTACTTTTCTGTTGGATGGAGCTGCCTACGAGTGGTGGTACACGCTGGAACTGTCCGGCTGGGATGCACATACCGTGACCTGGGAGACTTTTCGGGAGCGGTTTCTAGATCAGTACTATCCCCGTTCTTTTAGGGATGCGAAGGAAGCGGAATTCCTTCACTTGAAGCAAGGGAACTTGACAGTTGCTGAGTATGAGCAGAGGTTCCAGATGCTATCTCGTTTTGCTCCGGCATTTGTGGCGACTGAGGCGGAGAAGTGCCGCCGGTTTGAGTTGGGCCTCCGGGGAGAGATCAGGGCCATAGTGACAGCCGGCTCTTTTGCTACATTCCGAGAGTTGTCTGATGCTGCTGTCAGGGTGGAGGCCAGTTTACCTGCTCGACCACAGTATTCGGGCAGTGTTCGACGCCGAGAGCAGTCATTCCCAGGAGCATCGAGTCAGAGGCCCCCGAAACGGGGTAATTTTGGTGGATCACTATCGGCTGGTGGAGCCCGGTATGGCAGACCAGGCAGTTTCCAGGGCTCAGGATTTCGAGGAGCTAGGTCACAGCCGACTCCTCAGGCGAGTGCGACTTCAGTGGCTTCGACAGGGAGGCATACCGGTGGACCCGGTAGAGACACTTGCTTCTATTGTGGGGAGCGAGGACATTTCCGTCGGGAGTGCCCATTGTTGGCTCCGGAGGGTGGAGCAGGTAGAGGTGCAGCAGAACCCGGGCGGAGTACTGCTTCAGTATTAGGGGCGGCAGGCCCTAGGGGTGGCGGAGGTGCCACGAGCAGTTCCAGAGGGCGCGGTAGGTCATCGGGACCTCAGGCGCGAGTTTTTGCGATGACTCAGCAGGAGGCTAGGTCAGCACCGGGAGTGGTGACAGGTACACTCACCATACTTGGTCACACTGTTTTTGCTTTGATAGATCCCGGGGCTACCCATTCATTTATAGCTCGGAGTTGTAGTCTGGTTAAGGAGAGGGAGGTGTCTACTTTGGATTGTGCGTTAGGAGTGAGTACACCTACTGGGGAGGTGTTGGTAGTGACTCAGGTTTTGAGAGAGTGTCCGGTGATGGTAGGCCAGGTGGAGTTACTGGCAGATTTGTTACTCTTGGATTTACGGGACTTTGATGTGATCTTGGGTATGGACTGGTTGACGAGACATCATGCTTCTATCGAATGTTTCGATAGGAGAGTGACTTTTCGGAGTCCTGGATTATCAGAGACTACATTTCAGGGGGATCAGCGTGCACTTCCTACGGGAGTTATTTCGGCACTCGAGGCTAGCAAACTGTTACGTAAGGGGTGCCAGGGTTACTTAGCTCATGTGGTGGATACGCGTGCTACGCCAGAGAGGGCGGAGGATATACCAGTGGTACGGGAGTTTCCCGATGTTTTTCCCGAGGAGTTGCCAGGACTACCCCCACACCGAGATCTTGAGTTTACGATTGAGCTTCTACCAGGTACACAGCCTATTTCTCAGACTCCTTATCGTATGGCACCTGCCGAATTGAGGGAACTTAAGGCCCAGTTGCAAGAGTTGGTCGATATAGGATTCATTCGACCGAGTATGTCACCTTGGGGAGCACCTGTTTTGTTTGTCAAGAAAAAGGATGGAGGATTGAGATTGTGTGTGGATTACAGGCAACTGAATAAGGTAACTATTCGGAATAAGTACCCCCTACCCCGGATTGATGATTTGTTTGACCAGCTCAAGGGAGCACAGTATTTCTCGAAGATTGATCTTCGCTCCGGCTATCACCAGTTAAGGGTTAAAGAGGAGGATATACCGAAGACAGCTTTCCGGACCAGGTACGGTCACTATGAGTTTGTGGTGATGCCTTTTGGTTTGACTAATGCTCCAGCAGCTTTTATGGACCTTATGAACCGAGTGTTCCGGCCCTACTTGGATCGTTTTGTGATTGTTTTCATTGATGATATTTTGGTGTATTCGAAGAGTGCGAAGGCGCATGAGAAAAATCTGAGGATCGTGCTTAAAACGTTGAGGGAGCATCAGTTGTATACGAAGCTCAGTAAGTGTCAGTTCTGGTTGACGAGTGTTGGATTTCTTGGCCATGTGATTTCGGCCGAGGGCATTCGTGTGGATCCTCAGAAAGTTGAGGCGGTAGCCAATTGGGAACAGCCTAAGACGGTGACGGAAATTCGGAGTTTCCTGGGTTTGGCAGGGTATTACCGGCGTTTTATTGAGGGTTTTTCTATTCTTGCAGCACCGTTGACGAGGTTGACACGGAAGGGAGTTCGGTTTGAGTGGGATGAGAACTGTGAACAGAGTTTCCAGGAGCTTAAAAGGCGGTTGACATCTGCTCCTGTGCTAGCCCTTCCAGATGATAGTGGGGAGTTCGATGTGTACAGTGACGCTTCTCTACAAGGTTTGGGTTGTGTCTTGATGCAGCACGGGAAAGTGATTGCTTATGCTTCCCGGCAATTGAAACCCCATGAGTTGAACTACCCTACACATGACTTGGAACTGGCTGCGGTGGTTCATGCATTGAAGATTTGGCGACATTACTTGTACGGTGAGAAGTGCAGGATCTTCACGGACCACAAGAGTTTGAAGTATTTGTTCACTCAAAAGGAATTGAATCTCAGACAGCGCCGTTGGTTGGAGTTACTTAAGGACTACGACTGTACTATCGAGTATCATCCAGGGAAGGCGAATGTGGTAGCCGATGCTCTGAGCAGGAAGTCAGCTGGATCTTTGTCGCATCTGAAGACAGTACGGTTACCTTTGCTGGTTGAGCTCCGTAAGTTGGGAGTAGAGTTGACTGTGGATGATCAGGGAGCACTCCTAGCGAGTTTCCATGTGCGACGCGTTCTGATTGATCGGGTGATTGATGCTCAGTTTGAGGACCCTATTCTGGGCATCATTCGGATTGAGGTCGAGGCTGGAGAACGACAGGATTTTGAGATCCGTGAGGATGGAGCCTTGGTTAAGAATGGACGGTTGTGTGTACCTGAGGACGAAGTTTTGAAGAAGGTGATACTGGATGAGGCTCACTGTTCAGCTTATGCGATGCATCCTGGTGGGACCAAGATGTATCGTACACTTCGAGAGCATTACTGGTGGTCAGGGATGAAACGTGAAATTGCAGAGTATGTCAGTAAATGTTTGATTTGTCAACAGGTAAAAGCTGAGCGGCAGAGGCCTTATGGAGCAATGCAACCTTTGCCAATTCCCGAGTGGAAATGGGATCACCTGACTATGGATTTTGTGTTCAAGCTTCCGAGAACACCGAAGGGACATGATGGTGTGTGGGTTATTGTGGATCGACTTACGAAGTCTGCTCATTTCTTGCCAGTACGGGAGAACTTCAGGCTGGAACAGTTTGCACAGTTGTTTATTAATGAGATTATTTGATTGCATGGGACTCCGGAGTCGATAGTATCTGATAGAGATCCGAGATTCACTTCTCGATTTTGGCAGAGCTTACAGGAAGCTTTTGGGACTAAATTACACTTCAGTACTGCTTTTCATCCTCAGACTGATGGGCAGTCTGAGCGGACTATTCAGATTCTCGAGGATATGATGCGAGCTTGTGTGCTTCAGTTTCAGGGTACTTGGGAATCACATCTGCCTTTGATGGAGTTCGCCTACAATAATAGTTTTCAGGAGAGCATTGGGATGGCTCCTTACGAGGCTTTGTATGGGCGGCAGTGTCGGACTCCACTGTGTTGGACTGAGGTTGGTGAGAGGAGGTTGACTACTTCTGAGCTGGTGGAGCTTACTCAGGAAAAAGTGGCATTGATTAGGGATCGATTGAAGGCAGCGCAGGACCGCCAAAAGAGCTACGCTAACCGTAGGATCAGGGATTTGGAGTTTGCTGTTGGAGACTGGGTTTTCCTGAAGCTATCTCCTTGGAAGGGAATAGTACGATTTGGCAGACGAGGGAAGTTGAGTCCTCGTTACATTGGACCGTATGAGATCTTGGAGCGGATTGGTCCTGTAGCTTATCGGTTGGCCTTACCAGCAGATTTGGAAAAGGTACATAATGTCTTTCATGTTTCTATGCTTCGGAAATATATTCGAGATGATTCCCATGTTTTGGAAGCACAACCAGTGGAACTGAGGGAAGACTTGAGTTTTGAAGAGCAACATGTTGCAATCCTGGATCGGAAGGATAAAGTGTTGCGAAGGAAGACGGTTCCCTTAGTGAAGGTATTGTGGAGGAATCATCAGGTCGAAGAAGCTACCTGGGAACCCGAGGCCTTGATGCGAGAACAGTACCCTTATCTATTTCACTGAATTTCGGGGACGAAATTCTTTTTAGGGGGGGTAGATTGTAACAACCCGTACCTACGGGAAGGGTAAAAATGTAATTTTTGTGAAGTTTTGGAAAAAGGACGATTTTGCCCTTGTGAATAGTAAACGAAAAGTTGACTTTTTGTACTATTGATTGGATGAGTGTTAGCCTTTGACCGTGACGTAGGTTAGGACGTCACGAGTCCGTAGACAGGCGGCAGGTTCGATTCGGACAACCGGAGGAAAAGTTTTGATGTACGGAAGGTTGGGGGCGTTATCGTAATTTTGAGCTAATAGGGAAAATGTTGACTTTTTGGAGGATGTGTGATTTTCACGTAGACCGAGGACCGTTGGATAGGTCTCGACGTCCTGAGTTCAACGACAGGCGGCACGCTGTCATCGGACGTCGGACGGAAAAGATACGGGTCTGGAAAGTCTAAGGGCAAAATGGTAATTTTGTGCAAGAGGGGCATTTTGGTCATTTTCCCTCAGCCCAATCAGATAAGGGCAAGTGGCAGATATTTTTTGGGCTGGCCTATGGATGATGGACACGTGGGAGTGGCTGGATGGTTCCAGGCCATTCTCAAGTATGCACGGCCACACCTTGTACAAAAATCAAACCGTGTTTGGGTTTGAAACACAGAAAACAGAGGGTAAGAGGTGGAAGAGAGTTTGATCGAGTTTGTGCCAGGGAGAGTGAGGAGTGACTGGTGAGAGTGACAGAGAGACGTGGGTGAGGTGTTGATCGTGTTTTGGGACTGGAATCGTGCACGGCGGCACGGTGGTGGTGCGGCGAACATTTGAGGAAAACAGAGAAGGCAGTGGACGGTGGAGGCTGTTGTGCCGTGTGGTGAGGCAAACCAAGGCGGTAGGAGGTCCAGGTGGTTGCAGGGTGTCCAACAAACACCGTGGTAGGCGACGGTTCTCACGGCGGCGCCGGGAATCGAAAGGTAATTTCTTTTACCCTGTTTTTCGTGGATTTTCATTTGAAGAGTCGTGGACCTAGAGCTAGAATCGACAGGTTTGGTGAGTGAAGGGAGGTTTAGGAAGGTCTTAGGCGTCGTTTGTGGTGGTTGCCGTGACGGGAGGTTCACGGTGGGTGGTGGTTCGACGGCGGGTCCTCTGTACCCTGTTTTAGTCGTGAGTTTCAAACTTGAAGTCGTGGACTTCGGGGATGAATCGACGGATTCTGTGAGTTGGGTAGGACTAAGTAGGGTCCTAGGAAGGTGCTGGTATCACCACCGTGAAGGGGGAAGCAGTGGACGGCCGGGAAGGAAAACAGAGCTCACGGGCAGTGGTTTTCGAGGTTGAAGACGAGGGGTTTTAGGCCGTGATTTCTGGATTTTAGGACTGGATTTGGTTGCAGGGGACTGGACGAAGCTAATGGTATTGAAATGGGGAAGAATGGTGGAGGAACGGAGGAGAACCGGTCACGCCGGTTCAACACAGTTGAACCGGGTGACTCGAGGTTGAAGATGGACTGTAGCAGGCGCGTGAGGCCCACGCGCAGCCACTTTGGGCGGCGCGTGGGGGCGCGTGGGGAGGAATCCGGTCAAGCGTCCAACATGAGTTTGGCCCTAAATGTCCTAAGGAATCCAATGGTATAGTTTTCGGGTTAATCGGACGGTGTTACGGAATGGTTCGGGAATCCGTACGGTTTAGGGATTCGGATTAAAATATTATTAAATTCCCGAAAAATTGGGGAAAATAGGGAAGGTATCCTTGATGTTATTGTGACCCTATTTGGTATCTATTGACAGGACGGGAGACACCAGAGACGGTTGAGGAGCGCGCGGAGCGCGAGTGACTTGCTCTGAACTGTGAGTGGACTCTTTCTTATTTCCGAGCATGCCAAACTGTTTTAATTACTGTTTTATGATTTCTATGTATGTTTTTATGTCCTGATGATGATTATACGTGGTTGAGATGTTTGCACGTTTTTCGAGACATTTTCGGGATTTTGCACGTTTTTCGAGAAAAAGCGGGTTTTCAGAGTTTGATCTTATAATTCAGAAATTTAACCTAAAAAAATGTTTTCTGATGATGGTAAATGGGTTATGAAACATGGTTAGGGATTTCCTATGGTTTTTGGTATGGGAATGGAGTTTCCGGATTTGGGTTCGGAATGTCGGTTCTGAACGCCGGAAGGGCTTCGAACCGGGGATTTCGAATTCGGATTTGGCGATGGATTTTGAATTGGTTTTACACTGGATATGGATTGGATTTGCTGGATCTGGATATGGGTTTAAAGACCCGGATTGATATTGATGGGGGACGGGCCCGGATTGAGTTTAAAGACTCGGGAGTTTAAAGACTCGGATATTATGATATTACCCCCATAGGCCTATTGAGTTTAAAGACTCGGGAGTTTAAAGACTCGGATTATGTGAGGCCTGGTTGAGTTTAAAGACTCGGATAGGTCCAGCAGGTTTGATCGGGTTATACTCTGGTTTCTTATGATGTTTTATAGTGTATCTGTTTCTTATGATATTTTATAGTGTTTCTGTTTCTTATGATGTTTCATATTATGGTTTTTCTAATACTTCATTGGCATGCCTGGTTTTAAACCGGAGGGAACAAATGATTTTATTTCCTTACTTTGATTTGCTGGTAAACGGTTTTAAAACTTTCATTCCTTTTGGTCCACTCACACCTTTTGTTTTTTAATTTCCCTCCAGGTCGTGGTGATAGCGCTGGGGTAAACGATGAGGCAGATATCGAGGCATAGGGCTTCCGACGTTCTTCCGTTGCGGACTTAGACTTGTAGCTGGCGCGTGGGCTTCACCCGCAACCACTCACGACGGCGCGTGGGGGCGCGTGAGACCGAATATCGAGATGAGTTCAACATGAAACTTGCTTCTTTTAATGTAACGAACATTTTGGCACTGGTTTCAAGGAAATCGGATATCATTTCGATAGTGTTCAGTGTATCTGAAGTTTTCGTATACGTTTAAAATACGTATTTAAATCCCAAAAATATTGGGGAAAATTATATGAGATATATTTAAGTGTTAGTGATCCTCGATAATGATTTTGGACAGGAATTGTGATTTCTGGAAATTACGGAGAAACGTGCAGCTCGGAAGCGGGCCATTTGGATGGTGTGTGTGAGTGGACTTTGCTTTCTAAATTTCAATGCATGCATAAGTGTTTTCAATGCTTTCTATTGATGATTTCTATGATTATGATTATGGTTTATGGTAATTACGATTTCCGTATTTACACTTATTTCGATATGCAATACGTAATTGCACATATTTCAAGAATATCGTTTATGCTATACTTTGATGATAGTTTGATGGATGATTTTATATGGTTTATACATATCATGTTTTGATAATGAGTGATGATGTGACATTGGATTTGCATGTGAATTCGGGCACGAGACCCATTTCGATAAAATATGATTTCGAAGTTGGTTTTGGAATTTGGATTTCGATGGATTCTAGATATTCTATGATTTACATATGGTTTTGGGTTTAAAGACCCTGTACTATTGCTGGATCTGGTTTTGGGTTTAAAGACCCAGTTGATTGATGTGACGAGGGGGAGCCCTTGATTGATATGTTTTGAGTTTAAAGACTCGATTATTGTGATATCCTCCGAGTCCTGTTGATTGTGTTTTGAGTTTAAAGATTCGTTGATATCCTGGGAAGGTCTGATATATGTGAGTTTAAAGACTCGGTGATTGAGATCCAGCAGATTGATTGACTTGTGATTTACTATTGATTTCCGATGTTTTCGGATGTGTTGGGCAGTGGCCCGGTTTATATGGATTTATGGATTTTTGGGCTATGTTCTTGTACTTAGATTTCTATTCATGATTTTGGGCTGAGGCCCTGGATTTATGGTTTTGGATATGAATTGATTACCGATTTTTTGTAAGCAATTTTCTGATCGTGGAACTAAGTGATTTTTGAATGCATGCATTGGCTTTACGTGGAGGGTAGAAATGCCTTTTCAGTAACATGTTTTATAAACTGATTTATTTTTGTCCACTCACACCTTTTATGTTTTATTGACCCTCCAGGTCGTAGCGCGATGATTGAGGCCGATCGAGAGGTGGAGGCATGAGTGGGCACAGGTGCGGTTATCCCTTGTTTGGCAAGTGCTGAGGATAAATTCGTAATTTCAATTGACTTGTTAGACGAGAGCAAGACCGGGCACGGTTATTAAAGTCCTTCGGGGATGGGTCCTGTCAACTTGGTATCAGAGCACTAGGTTGCTGATTCTGTTGCCACATCATGCCTCTGAAACGTAAGCCTCATGCGCAACCTGGTAGTGAGACGGGTATACGAGATTATATGAGACCGCGTGATAGATCTCGGAATGAGATTGACCCTGGCTTGAGGGTCAGATGTAAATCAATGTACACTGTTTGTTAGACATGGTATTGTGTGGGTCCCAGGGACGAATGAGCCCAGTGGCTAGAAAGGTTGCACAATTAGGCAAGTTGCACTCGTGATGAGATTATTCTCAATGGATTCCTTAAGTGAAATAGGTGTTTAAAGAGTCTAGAATGTGATGGGATATCCCTTAGGCCTTATAGGTCGTATAAGATGTGGTTCACCATCGGTAATTGCTTAGTGACTGGGTATATCAATGATGGCATGGCTGATTGGTATGAGATTGGACTCAAGAGGAGTCGAAATATGTATAGGGGACTCAAAATGAGTCTGGATATTGGTAAGGACTTGAGATGAGTCACAGTAATTGAAGTGGACGGGTGCTAGTGAGAGAAAAGACACCAAAAGAATGATTATGGCTTTTATTGCATAAGTAAGAAGGACATGCAGAATCAGTAGTTTTTGAGGTTACATTAATTGAGCATAATTTAAGAACATATTGAAGGATTTTTGGGCTAGGATGGCTTAGACGACGGTGCCATAGGTGAGAAGAGGCCACCACACCCACCAGAGCTTGAGGTTGTTGCAGGGAAGAGGAAGACCACTCGTACACAGTATCCCTACTCCGGCCTTGAAGCAATATCGCTCTCGCGCTATGATCTTTCACATGAAAACAATCAGAAAAGAATTCAATGGAAGTATGGTTAGTTTTGTTGAACTGGGAAATGAAAATCAGATTGCAAGTCATATGACGAACACAAAGGACGTTACTAAGGTGAAAGGAGTGGGGGGAGAGGGAAGGTAAAGACATATTACCAGTAGGGGTAATTTGCAACCCCTTACCATTGCCAAGAAGTATCTCGTTCGGACCACAGTAATGAGTGGCCTTAGAGAGCTATTGAGGGTGAGGAGTTACATGATAGGAGGCACCTGAGTCAAGGAGCCAAGGAGATGAGTGGCTCTGGACAATAGGATTAGCCACGGGAGGCTGAGAGGATGGGTACTGGAGCTTGGGATAACGCTTAGCACTGTGGCCTTGAGTGCCACACCGTTGGCAAAACCCACGGTAGCCACTGTCTTGGGTACTGTTGAACCTGCGATGGTTGTTGTGGGGCTGTCCAGAGCACTGGGAAGAAGCAGCACAACTGTTAAAGGACTGGTTGGATGATCTTTGATCTGAAGGGTCTCGATTTTGGAGGTTGTAAGATGGGCTACGGGCTGCTTGGCTTGCTTTGGTATTGATGGTGGAGGGATGGGGGTTGGTTGCGGCTCGGTTGACTGCTGTTTCTTGCTGAACCAGCATGTCATGTAGGTTCTCAAAGGGAAATGACGTGTCTTTGGACCTTACAGCAGCGGCTAGGTCTTTGAATTCTAGGCCAACGCCATTGAGGACATGGAGAAGCAGATCGTCGCCAGACAAGAGTGTGTCAATTGCTGCGAGTTCATCAACAATGAAGTGTACCTCCTAGAGGTAATCAGAGACTGGTTGTGAGTCCTGGCAAAGGAGGGTTAAACGCTCCTTGAGTCCTAGTACACGAGCTCTGTCTTTGCTCGTGTAGAGACGAGAGAGGCGGGTCCAGGCATCAGCTGATTTTTGTGTAACAGCGATGAGGGTGATGACCTAAGGGGACACAGATGCTAGAATGGCATAGAGGAGAAGCTGGTCCTGGCGGATCCAAATGTCACGAAGTGCTGTTTCTGCAGCAGATGGGCAAGGATGGGTGCCATCCATATAACCAATGAGGTCATACCCACGGAGGAGGGCATTGAACTGGGCATGCCAAGGGAAGAAAGTAGTGGAGGTAAGTTTGACAGGGAGCTGGGTAGCGGTGTTGTTGCTGATGAGGGATGGGAAATTAGGGTGGGTGATGTCTTTTGGTGGTGGTGGTGGTGTGATGTTTTGGGCGGCCATTGGATTAGGGTTTGCCTAGGGTTTACTCGGTGGAGCTTTAGGGCTCTGATACCATGCAAGGTATGGAAACTTCTGATATATTTAGTTAATTAGAATTATATATAGAAGTCCTTTAACTAAACCCTAGGTAGCTAAGCTAGGTATGTACATCTAGCTAAACTAGGAAAGAATCAAATAGATACATATTTATAGCAGGAAAGAATCAGAGATGATTCTGTTGACTTAGGCTTAGCAGATCAGGGAGATTGATCCTCAATCTCCTGTGATTGGCTTATATCCTTATTAATAGGATCGTAGGAACTCATAAGGAAAGTCTGTGAGCTTTTTTTTCAAGAGTCTAGGTTGTAAACTCAATGGTGCAACCACACTCCAATTTCTTTTCCTTCTCGGGTTCTCTCCCTCCCTCTCTCTCTCTCTCTCTCTCTCTCTCTCTCTCTCTCTCTCTCTCTCTCTCTCTCTCTCTCTCTCTCGGGTATGAGCTCACCCAACCTCATTTCTTTTTTTTTCTTAATCCCTCTCTTCTTTTGTTCTTCTCTCTTCTTTCTTCTTCTTCTCTGGTTCTCCCTCCTTGTTTTTTTTTTCTCCCTTTCTTCTCGGCCGCACAACACAACACACACACATTTAAAACATGTACATGCACACACTCACAAGCTTAGGACAATGCACATACCCATATGAGATAAAGTAGACACTTGTCATTATTTCATACAATCCATAAGAAAAATCCTCCAAGTGAAATTACCAAAATGCCCTTAATACCAAATTACCAAAATGCCCCTACACTATTTAAACCTAAAATGAATTCATCTTAACTTCATTTTCGATACGCCACCTGTTTACGTACTCAGAAGGTCAAGACCTTCATAACGGTCCTTACGGAACATCCCAAAAATATCCAAGTCAAAAATTCAACTATTGACCCTACATGGACAAATGGTCATTCTTTTTTAGCTTTTTCAATTTTACCCTTATTGAGATTTCGGGCTGTTACATTTTATATTTATATAAAATGAAAATTATAGTGTAGAAACCATTTTTCTAGTCTAATCTCCCCAATAAGAATTATTTTAATTTCCTAAGTTAATTTATCTTTAACAATAGTCCTCTAGGGTTATTTTTTCCTAAATCTTCCATGATTGCTCTTCGTATCCTTTGCCCTTTCCCTCTTGAGAACCCTCTCCATTCAATGAGAAATTTTACATCCCCTGGTGCATTTACTCATCATTTACCTATGAATCCAAACACAAAACACTTCATTCATGACATCCAACCACTACTAATCAACCACGAATAGGATTCAACAGTAATGCGACAAGTATTTAACAAAGATGCTATGGAAAGCCACAAACTTCCCTAGTTCATTGATGACAACCCTAATATCACAACTGGTTAGCATACAAAGTAAATGAAAAGGACTTGATAAGTAAACATCTAGTACAAGAACGAAGTAAAGGAAGACACCAACTTGTTCTTGAAGGATGTTGTGCCTGAGTAATATAAATCACAAGCAAGCAAGAACACTTTACACCACCCCAAAGCACAAATAAACAAGAAGTAGAAAATCCTACTAAATTCCCGTTCATAAGGTACCCATCTCCTTAGTCCTACTATCTCTTTATTCTCTATCATTGTATGCTAGTTATCGTGAGTGAAAACAAAATTGAGCAATTGAAAGCTAAAGATCTCATTATTAAGCAGGAACAATCGTTGGGGCTCTCTGACTAAGAGAGTGGTCTAAAGCTAATTGGGTTGGTGATTACTGCCAAAGCCCCGAATAGAAGTGTAGTTAAGAAAATCCTTACCAGGCCTTGGGTTGGCTTTGGTGAGGCGTACATCACACATATCAAAGATAACACCTTCATGATCTTTGTGCAGGACAAGACAATGGCTAGCAAGATAATCGATGGCGGTTCGTGGTCAATTATGAGGCACTGTTTCTCAATCCTACGATGTCCTAATAACCTCTCTATGGATGAGCTCCCACTGCACCTTGTAATTTTCGGATCCAAGCTCACGGTATCCCTATGAATTTGATGATTGTGGACATGCTAGGAAGATTGGACAAAGAATTGGTACCGTTGTGAACGTTGAGGAACCATGGAGTTACGGCCCAAAAGTCTTTCTCTGAATCAGAGTCCAAATTGATTCCAAAAACCCTCTCCCTCCTGGATTTTGTCTCCCAAGATTGAAAGGAACACAAACATGGGTGGAATTTCATCTAGAGAGGCTTTTTGTCTTCTGCTACGGTTGTGGCCTGTTGGGTCACTCTGAGAAAAGGTGCCCATACCCTCCCTTCTAGTAGGATGACCCAAACACTACTATGTATGGCGAATAGCTGAGGATGAGAGAAATTGGTGAGCCTCATACTCCGGTGATGCACACTCAGCTTAGAGGTACTAGATGAATTTGTAGGTTCGACTAGTGACCAACATGCGCCAATAGAGAGAGTGAGTGACGCTTTGATCAATGAAAAAAGGAGAAAGTAACAAGTCAGGGAAGCCCTCAAAAAACTCATAACTATAGCACAATATGTTTCCACAACTCACTAACCAAAAGAGAAAAGCTTTCCCCCTTTTCTGCCCTCACCTAATTGACAGTGATGTGCAAAGTCGCTCACCTAGTGCAACGACCCATCCCGAATTAGCGGGATTAATTAAGACTAATGACGGATTAGCATCGTTAATCGGAAACTAATCGGGGATTAGACGAGGATTAACGGACGTTCAGGGCAAAATGATGATTTTGCCCATGGAATGGGCAAAATGTTGACTTTTTGTTTAGGCCATCAAATGGACTTTGACCAATGATTGTGACATAGTTTGGGACGTCACGAGTTCATAGACAGGTGGTACGTTCGATTCCGACATTCGATGAAGAAGTTATGACGATCGGAAGTTCGGGGGTATTTTGGTAATTTAGTTGAATGGGGGCAAACGGTTGAATTTTCACCCAGGAGGTCCGATGGCCGAAGGCCGAAGACCGTTACGTAGATTGGGACGATACGAATCCGTAGACTGGCGGCATGTCAAATTCGGACGTTCGACGGAGAAGTTAAGGTTCACAGAAGTTCGAACTTACTATTGTACGTTTTATGAGACGGGGCTATTTGGTAGCAAGTGGGGCCCATCTTTTTGGACAAGCCCAATGGATGAGTGACAAGTGTCACCCATCCATTGCCCAGCCTAAACACGGTCATGCATATCCCTTCCCCTTTCTCTTATTCGATCATTTCCCCAAACCCAAAATCGATCAAACCTTTCACCCCAAATCCAAACCCTTACCCCATATGATCATGTCTGAGGAACCAAGAGAGTGAGAGGCGGACTGAGGATGTTGGTGGCTGGCCAAGAGCAGCGCCGCCGTGGACGGCGGAGTCCAACCCATGCAAAGGTATCGGTTTTACCCGATTTTCTCCATTTTTTATTTCAAGCATTATGGGCCGTTTTTAGTAATCATGATGGGTTTGTTGGGTTACTAGGGACATGTTAGGATGATTTTGAGGGCTAGTTCACAGCTGTGTAGCCCTAGGACAATTCTGGGAAAGTGAACCGTGGGACGGAAAATCAGACCGTGGGGATTTTGTAGGTTTTAGACGTTTTGGTTCATAGGTTTAGGTTCCTAGGATCAAAATATGAAGAATGGAAATGATTAGGAAGGAAAAGGATGAAAATTGGACCGGGTAGGAGGCTGGACCGGTCACGCCGGTATAAATTGCAGAGGAAACCGAACCGGCCAGTTGGACTGGTCAGTTGAAGGATAGGGATGACCCTGTGCAGTGGCTCGTGAGGCCCACACACAGGGACATCTTAAGGAGTGTTCAGGTGTGTGGTGAGGAATTTGGGGGTGGTTCCAACATGTGAAATCATCGATTTGATGTAACGAACATTATGGAACTGATTTCGAGTCGATCGAACATCGTCTCGATATAGTTCACGTAGTCTGAAGGTTTCGGTGCGCATTTAAAAAAAGTTAAAAATCCCAAAAAAATTAGGGGGCTTTAGTGAGGGGTTAATTAAGTAGTTAGTAACCCTCTAAAGTGATTAGCACAGGTTTGGGAACCCCGGAGTAAAACGGTTGACCCGGGAAGGCGTATAGCACGCGTATCGAGGCAACAGCGCGGGCGGTCTGTGAGTGGACTTTCTTTCTGAAATCGATGCATGCATAAATTTTTTATATGTGTTTTAATATATTTTTTGTGTTGAGTTGAGTGCATTTTTGTGTGTGTTTATGTAGTTTCACGTGTTTCAAGGTTTTCTGGTTTTATACGTGCTTATACGCGCTTACGCTTTCGGTTTTCATGAAATAGTTTTGAAAAGGTAAAACTGAGCATGAGACCCAATTAGATTTGGTTTGGACTCGGGCATGAGGCCCTATTAATGACCTACGGGTATGAGTCGTGGTCGCGACGGGTGTTGTGTGCACGGCGATGGACGACGTGACGCTCGCCTCCGGATTGGGATACGTTTCTTCCAGAGAGGTCGCGATGCACGTTTCGTTGTCGAGTAGCCACTGGTGGCTCGTCTTCGGAGTGCTGACGGTTTAGAGGATCGATCGGCAACGTGTGCACCATGATCTCGAGATGGTCGCGGTAGTGATGTGTTCACGGCGACATACAAGGATTGAGAGTAGTCCTGGATTGATGGTGACACGCATCACTATGATCGGGATCGTGACTGACCCTGAGATATCGGCCACTAATGCCCTGTTGATTTATGAGTTCGGGCTCGATGCCCAGTTACTGTGAAATCGGGCTAGAGGCCCTGTTGAGTTTTATGTTTGGGCTGGAAGCCCAGTTGCTTTATGTTATCGGGCGTGAGTCCCGTTTTATGGTTTTTCTTATACTAGTATGTATATACCCTCCATACGAGCCTATTAATTGGTCTCCTCTAGACGTCGACCTGGAGAGTCACGATCCACATACCAGAATGGGTATCCCCATAGGGATCCCATTCTAGGAGTGGGCGTTATGATGTGGTCCCGAACCAGATTCCGGAGAGATGATCGGACAAGGTTTGAAGATAGAGCCTCCTAGATGGATTGTTTACGGACATTTAGATGATGTCCGAGTGAGTTTATGTGACTAAGTTGGTAGTCGTGCCATAGCGTAGTGGCCGTGCGAGTTCAGTGAGGACTGAGCGGGATAGGGAGGGTCCCGAGTGGCTCGATACGGGATATACGCTTTACCTGGAGAGGTGACAGGTACCCGAGATTGTTGTGAACGGACGGTACGAGTGTTAGGTGCTGGATTTGGATCCCATAAGGATTGGGGCGTGCGAATTAGGTTACCGACGTGAACGGCAAGGGGAGAAGCCGAAGAGAATCACTAGAAGTGTTTAATCCTGAAGAAAGGATTAAGCATTACAGTAATTATCATGGAATACTCTTAGTTAGAGTAGAAGGACTTCTAGCTCAGGAATAGAAACAGTTGAGTATGCTTCCAACATGGTTGCAACTACTCTCGAATTAGAGGCCGGTGAAGGAGACTTCTCGTTTTCTGCTCTTTGGCAGATCGTGCTGGATGTTGGAGGATGACATGGGATGAACTTTGATGTCATCATCTTCAACTTTCCTCACATGGATTGATGAGGAAGGAGACGACAGTGATGTCAAATTGGATTGACTTGGAGATTAGATGATTCTTAGTGTCACGTCCAATGATGTGACAGGTGAGTACCCAAGACGAGACAGATCGAGTCGCGTGAGGATGATCAAGCTAACGGAGGTGATTGGGACGACCGTGGGGTATTTGGACCGAGGCATGGTCGTCATTAGAATGGATTTCCTTGCTGATTATGCTAAGCTAGGAGCATAGGAGAACTTTTAAGGATCCCTTAGCATAGTTGGTGAGATGATGGAGTTTAGAAGTGGGAATAAAGGTGAGATGAGGACGATACGTAGGTATCAATCAGGAAGAGATGAATAGCTGATGCCTCGAGATGAATTGAGAATAGAGATTGTGTTGGATTGAGGCTGGCTTGTGACGTACGCTTGAACATCAGATCGAAGAGTACTATGATCGGATGTGTTCCGACATAGTTGTATACTGATTAGACGTTGAATGCTGTGTGCTTGAGCAGAGTTGACAGAGAGGGTTCGGACAGATGGTGAGCCGAGAGCTCATAGCCCGCATGCCAGAGAAACCCTAGTGGGCCGGTGGAACCCTAGTGGTTGTTTGTGTTTTCTGCTGAGACAAGTATTCGATTGGAGTTTCGTGTACACCCGGATGGGTAAGACGTCGATTGTGGGTCGACAGGACGAGTAGTACGATGGTTGGGACTCAAGGTGAGTCTAGATGTCAGCGAAAATCGCAAAGTGATGTGAGATACGATATGGTACGAGGACTCGAGAGTGGGTCGAGATCAGAGTGTGTAGCAGAAGCACAGTGGAGCTGAGCCCTACCAATTAGACACGATTACGCTCGTGGACTTAGTGACTATAACTGGTAGGTTGGAACGTGTCAAGAAGTTATACTATAAGGATTTGAAATCAACTTAGTATAATTGACCTGTCAGAGTGGCTTCGTGAGAGTTGAAGTGGAGCTTGGAAGCTTCAGTGACAGTGCATACCGACGATTACAGCGTAGTGACGGACGTGTACTTGTACACAAAAGTGGCCGTGTGCGGAGACACGATTGAATTTCCACAGTTCGGTGTGGAAATCGGGTCAATTTGAATTTCGAGGACGAAATTCTTAAAGGAGGGAAGATTGTAACGACCTGTCCCGAATTAGCGGGATTAATTAAGACTAATGACTAATTAGCCTCGCTAATTGGAGACTAATCGAGGATTAGACGAGGATTAACGGACGTTCAGGGTGAAATGACGATTTTGCCCCTAGAATGGGCAAAATTTGACTTTTTCGTTCAGGCGGTCAAATGGAATTTGACCGATGACTGTGACATAGTTCGGGACGTCACGAGTTCATAGACAGGTGGTACGTTTGATTTCGACATTTGAGGAAGAAGTTATGACGATTGGAAGTTTGGGGGTATTTTGGTAATTTAGTTGAATGGAAGCAAACGGTTTACTTTTGACCCGAGAGGCCTGATGGCTGAGGGCCAAATACCGTTACGTAGATTGGGACGATACGAATCCGTAGACAGGCGGCACGGCAAATTCGAACGTTCGACGGAGAAGCTACGGTTCACGGAAGTTTGAACGTACTATTGCACATTTTACGAGACGGGGGCTATTTGGCAGCAAGTGGGGTCCACCTTTTTGGAAAATCCCAATGGATGAGTGTAAAGTGTCACCCATCCATTGCCCAGCCTAAACACGGTCATGCATATCCCTTCCCCTTTCTCTTGTTCGATTGTTTCCCTAAACCCAAAACCGATCAAACCTTTCACCCCAAATCCAAACCCTTACCCCATATGATCATGTATGAGGAACCAAGAGACTGAGAGGAGGACTGAGGATGTTGGTGGCCGGCCAGGAGCAGCGCCGCCGGGGACGGCGGAGGCCAACCCGTGCAAAGGTATCGGTTTTACCCGATTTTCTCCATTTTTTATTTCAAGCATTATAGGTCATTTTTAGTAATCATGATTGGTTTGTTGGGTTACTAGAGACGTGTTAGGATGATTTTGAGGGCTATTTCACGGCTGTGCAGCCCTGGGACAATTCTGGGAAAGTGAACCATCAGACCGTGGAGATTTTGTAGGTTTTAGACATTTTGGTTCATAGGTTTAGGTTCCTAGGATCAAAATATGAAGAATGGAAACGATTAGGAAGGAAAAGGATGAAAATTGGACCGGGTAGGAGGCTGGATCGGTCACGCCGGTCCAAGTTGCAGAGGAAACCGAACTGGCCGGTCGGACCGGTCGGCTGAAGGATAGGGATGACCCTGTGCAGTGGCGCGTGAGGCCCACGAGCAGGGCCATCTTGAGGCGCGTGGTGAGGAATTTGGGGGTGGTTCCAACATGTGAAATCATCTATTCGATGTAACGAACATTTTGGGACTGGTTTCGAGTCGATCGAACATCATCTCGATATAGTTCGGGTTGTCCGAAGGTTTCGGTGCGCGTTTAAAAATAGGTAAAAAATCTTGAAAAATTAGGGGGATTTAGTGAGGGGTTAATTAAATAGTTAGTAACCCTGTAAAGTGATTTGGACAGGTTTGGGAACCCCGGAGACGACGGTTGACCCGGGAAGGCGTACGGCGCGCATATCAAGGCAGCAGCACGGACGGTCTGTGAGTGGACTTTCTTTCTGAAATCGATGCATGCATAAATGTTTTATATGTGTTTTAATATATGTTTTGTGATTCCTTGAGTGCATTTTTGTGTGTGTTTACATATTGGCACGTGTTTCGAGGTTTTCAGGTTTTATACGTGCTTATACGCTCTTACGATTTCGGTTTTCATGAAATGGTTTTGAAAAGGTAAAACCGGGCATGAGACCCAATTGGATTTGGTTTTGACTCAGGCATGAGGCCCTATTGATGACCTACGGGTCTGAGTCGTGGTCGCGACGGGTGCTGTGTGCACGGCGACGGACGACGTGCCGCTCGCCTCCGGATTGGGATACGTTCCTTCCGGAGAGGTCATGATACACATTTCATTGTCGAGCAGCCACTGGAGGCTCGACTTCGGAGTGCTGACGATTTAGAGGATCGATCGGTGACGTGTGCACCATGGTCTCGAGATGGTCGCGGTAGTGTTGTGTTCTCGGCGACATACTAGGATTGAGAGCGGTCTTGGATTGATGGTGGCATGCATCGCTATGATCGGGATCGTGACTAACTCTGAGATATCGGGCTCGATGTCCTGTTGATTTATGAGTTCGGGCTCGATGCCCAGTTACTGTGAAATCAGGCTAGAGGCCCTATTGAGTCTTATGTTCGGGTGGAGGCCCAGTTGCTTCATGTTATCGGGTGTGAGTCCCGTTTTATGGTTTTTCTTATACTAGTATGTATATACCTTCCGTACGAGCCTATTGATTGGTCTCCTCCAGACGTCGACCTGGAGAGTCACGATCCATATACCAGAGTGGGTATCCCCATAGGGATCCCGTTCCAGGAGTGGGCGTTATGATGTGGTCCCGGACCAGATTTCGGAGAGATGATCAAACTAGGTCCGAAGATAGAGCCTCCCAGATGGAGAATTCCTGGGAGAAGACTCAGAGTGAGACCCTGAGTAGTATTCATACTTAAATATATAGAGAAATCGTGACATATATCGGGGATGTTTTCCCTAGGGGTTGTGTGCCCCGAGTTGGCATCTTCTTAGGAAGTGCCTAGGATGGGTTATATATGTATATATGTATATGTGTATGAGTTTTCACTAAGATGGCGTTGGGCTGAGACCCACGGGTATTGGTTTTGGGCTGAGACCCATATGAGCTGGATTTGGGACGAGTTCCCACATGTTTTTGTTTGGGATGAGGTCCCATGTATTGATTTAAGGATTTCAGGCGAAGGCCCAAATGGTTTTATGGTTCATGACGGTTTATGGGGACCGGGCATGAACCCTATAAATGGTTTTTTAATGCATGCATATGTTTTTAAGGAAGGGCATAAAGGTCTTTTATGAAATATTTTTATAAAATATTTGTTTTGTCCACTCATAGCTTTTGTATTTTAAATGTCCTTCAGGTTGATTGCGGATGCGGGCTGTAGCAGAGATGAGACATCGCATTCCTCTTTCGGATCCTGGCGCCCTCCGATAGCCACGGTTGGGAAAAGGATGAAAATATTCCTGGTCTGACACTTCGTGTCAGACGAGAGCAGGCACGTCCCACGCTAATCCCGAGGGATTTGGGACGGGTCCTGTCACCTAGGCTTGATGCTAGTGTCTCCTTGCAAGAGGCTGTGCAGATGTACAAGATTAAAGGAAAGGCAGAAGGAAAAAGTGATTATCTGTTAAAGAGGAAAGAGGAGGCTATATGGGCTACTAGGCTTTTGGGCCCAAATACTGATCTTGTGGGTGTAAGTGAATCCAATGGAAAAAAATGAAAAAGAGGGAGTATTGACTTCAAAGGAGACTAATGTTGACTAGGCCTTTATTTCTATGTGCCTCACACGTGATGGGGGCCACTTTAGAGCTAAAGTTATGGTGAGCTGCAAAAAAGGCCAAAATAGGGGCTGGTACTATGGAGAGTAAGCTCAAGTTGAGGGAAGGAGGTTTGTTGGTGTAAAAAATCAAGCTTGGAGAGGAAAAACTGAAATATGTGACAACAACACTGAAACTAATGGGGACTTTTCTAACCTTAATCTGGTGGAGGTAAATGATGGAAATGTCATGAGTGTGAGAGTTAATGGTGAAGCAAAGAAAACCAATAACAACAGAGATGTTAAAGGTAAGTCAGTTGTCAGGGATAAATGAAACTTATGAGTTGGAACTATCAGGGTCTTAGGGCTGACCTAACATGCCAAACCTTCAGGGAAATGATATGGATGCATAAGCCCTCGATTGTTTTTTTTATAGAGACCAAAATGAAGTCAAGTAGATTAGTCAGTTTTGGTAAGAAAGATAGTTTTCTCATATGTTTTCGTGTTGCCCCATGTAGGTTCTGTTGGTGGCCTTGGCTTACTGTGGAATGACAATGCTGATGTTTCTGTTTATTTGTCATCTATTTCTTAATTGATAGTACAATTTGTGAGAAGGAGACTAGGAATATCTTTCAAGCCTCATGGATCTATGGGACTCCTTATAGGGAGAATAAGATGCAAATGTAGGATTGGTTGTCCAACAACCTCACTACCATGGATACCCCTTGGGTGTGTGCTGGGGATTAAAATGATTACATTTGGAGCCACAAAAAATTGGGGGGATAGGCCAAACCGCCCAAATAAAATGAGGTTCTTGTAGGAATTTATGGATAATTCTAGCCTAATTGATTTGGGTTTTAAGGTGCAGCAATTCACCTGGAGAGGGATTAGAGGTGATAAAATTCTTTTTTAAGAGAGGATGGACAAGGGACTAGTAAATGCAAAATGGCCGGTGTGCTAGCCCTTTACGATTCTAACTCATCTACCTGCAATTGGCTTTGATAACTGCCATGTTCTTATTGACCTGGTTATAAGGGCTGAAAGTTGAATTTTTGTTCGGGACGTTTTTTGGACTTTCCGTAAGGATCGTTGGGTAGGTCCCGAGACGCTGAGTTCATAGACATGCGGCATGCGAAAATTGTAGTTCGGATGAATGAATTATGGGTCTAAAACGGTGAGGGGCACTTTCGTAATTATGAAAGAAAGGGTAAAACGGTCATTTGCTGTGGCCAATTAGTGAGTCAGCTATAGAATGACTCATCTGTGTGTTGAGTGACACCTGTCACTTAGAAAACGAGATTTGTGGCACTGATTGCCATTTGAAATCAAGTGAAGATAAACGTAGAGAACACAAAAAAACAAACAAACATATACATATCCATATACATATCCATTGCTGATCAAATAAACCCTAGACGTTGAGAGACTCAACAGAGAGAATAGAAGTGAATTCTAGAGTGAAAAACAAGAAGAAATGAAAGAATTAACCCTGAAATCTGAAAACCCAAACTGTGGAAGCTTAAATCTTCCAAAATTCGAAATTAAAGTTATAGGCCATGATGATTCAAATTGAGGTTCAATTGAGTCTTCTGGGATCATTTCGACCAGGACCAGATTAAACGTGAAAGGAATTGAGGTCGTTTTGGCCTAGATCATAAGGGGTGTGAACTTTGGATTTTTGAGTTTTAGTTCGAGTACTTGGAAGGATTGAAGGCTATAATTGGCCTTGGAATCATGCTTAGTAGGATCCCACGAAGCTTGTTGATGCACCAAGTGAAAGAAAATGGGTCAAATTGGTGGACTGCGATGGATGAACAGTGCACGATTGTTCTTCGAGAAATCGATATAGAACTGAGGAATGGAGGCAAGTTCTCAAGTAATTGAGATTACAAAACCTTAATTGGAATCATAACGATGCTATTAGGTGAATTAATCAAAGAAATTGATGAAGAATTGATGGAGAACTGAACGGGTCATGTCGCGGGTTGCAGGGATCCTTTTAGCAGACAGACTGGTGAAGATGGTGACACTGTAGTTGGTGTGTGGACTTCACGCGTAGCCACTTGTGGCGGAGCGTGAGGGCGCGTGGAGGCCTATCTTCAGGTGAGGTCAACATGAGTTTTACCCTATTCAGTGTAACGAACATTTTAGAGTTGTTTTCGAGTCGATCGGACACCATCTCGATATTGTTTCGAGGGTCCGAAGTGATATGTGATATTTTTAATTCGTAATTAAATCCTGAAAAATTATGGGAAGTTAATATGATATTTAACTGAGTCATTAGTGACCCTTAATGATGATTTTGTACAGGATTCGTGTTTCCTAGAAAGTGCCGGAAATTACAGAAAAGCTTGTAGCTCGGAATCAAGCGGTTTGGACGGTGTGTGAGTGGACGTTTGTTTTATAAACTGTTATGCATGGATAGTTAAAAATTTTTACATGATTGATTGCATGATTTTATTTGCAATGATTTCATGGTGATTTGAAATGATTATTTTAATTGATTTAACGATTATTTAATCGGTCTTTCAGACACGTTTTACGAAAAAAAATGAAATGATGGTTTTGGGCTAGGTCCGGGGTCAAAAAGGTTTCAAAAGGATGATTTCGAGATTATTTTAATGTTTTCACTGGGATTTTATGCATTTACGTGCAAATGGTATTTTGGGTTGTATTTGTACGGATTTGCGTGAAAAGGTAATTCGGGCTTGAGACCCTATTGGAAATAGTTTTGACTTGGTTTGGAGTCAAGGATGGTTTTGAAATAAAGGTTTTGGCTTGATGTCAATGTCCCTGGATGTGTAATACCTGGGAAAACCTGAATGTGTAATTCTTGGGTTTGTCAGATGCGTAATTCCCGATGGGTCGAATGTGTGATTCCCGATGGCTCGAATGCGTAATTCCTGAAAACGTTCTGAAACGTCTGGATGTGTAATTCCCATGGCAGCTGGATGTGTCATACCCAGGGATTCTGGATGTGTCATTCCCAGGGAAAGCTTGGATGTGTAATTCCCAAAATGTATGAATTGTTTGTGGTAAGATTGTTTGAAATGCTTTACATGTATTTGGCTTGAGAGCCGAGATTTGATGATAATCGTGTGGTTTGGCTTAAGGGCCGGCTATTCGTATGTTTTCTACTATGCATGCATGGTTTGATAACTGGAGGGGGAAATAGTCTATTTTGAAATGTATTTTCAAAGGATATTATTTTTTTTTCACTCACACCTTTTCCGTTTTGATGACCCTCCAAGTCGTGGCACGACGTTCGGGGACGGTCGAGAGGCGGAGGCATGAGCAAAAATCAGTGCAGTTATCCCTTATCTGACAGGTGCTGAGGGTAGTTCGGGACTTCAGTTGACTTGTCAGATGGGAGAAGGACTGGGCGCAGTTATCAAAGTCCAGTTGGGACAGGTCCTGTCAGGCCGAATTCCTACTGGTGGATGGGAGTATGGGGAAATTTTTTCTTTTTGTAGGAAAAATCTGACTTGCTAGAGTAAGAGAAAATTCATGAACAACAAGCAACAAATTGGGTTCCTAATTAATGAATTGGACTTCCTTCAACAAAATTAGGAAGGAAATTAGGAGAGAATCGAATTGGTGACATTGGAACTTGGAAAATTTTGGAAGCTTGAGGAGAGCTACTAGCATCAGAGATCACAAATTAAATGGTTGTCTGTGGAGGATGCCAACACAGCCTTCTTTCATCAATCCACCATCCAAAGAAGAAGGCAAAACCTGATAACAAGAATAGAACAACCTAAAGATAGTTGGACTGAGGTTGATGCTGAAATTAGGTAAATTGTAGACTCCCATTTTGAGGACATTTTCAAAACTGTGGGCCAGAGGGATTGGGGGGGATTCTGTCTTTCGTTGATACCATTGTAACACCGGGTGTTAATGATGAACTTACTACTGAGATTATGAAAGAGGAAGTTAAGCTTGCTACCTTTCAGATGGGACTGTTGAAAGCACCAGGCCCTTATGGATTTTCGGGTGTCTTTTATCAAAGCTACTGGGAGACTATAAAGGGTGAGATGATGAATATTGTAGGAGTTTCCATGCTGTTGATAGGGGCTTGGTGGAAGGAATTAAATTTAGCAATAATAGGCCTATTCTCTCTCACCTGTTTTTCGCTGGTGACTTCTTATTTTTCATGAAAACAACTGCCCAAAACTGCAGGGCCATTAAAAATCTCCTTGATACGTATTGCCATGCTTCAGGTCAATTGGTTAACTATGATAAATTTAATCTCTATTACATCCCTAACACCCCAATTTATAGTAGAATGGAACTTTGTGGCATTCTAGGTATCCAACTCTCAGATAATCCAGGGCTATACTTGGGACCACTGATGAAAAGGTTAAATAGGTATCCACCTCAATTATTCAATTTCACACTCACGGGGGAACAAAAATTGGAAAAAGCAAACATGATTCACGGATGAACATCGGATAAAATTGGAAAAATGAGAACCACTCAACAGATCTACAAATCGGTGTCCAAATTCGAATTCAAAAACTCACAAACAAGTGAACCAACTCACAAGAACATTTAGAGAACAGAGAAAAAAAAAAGATTTGAGAGAAAACCGTAATTGGGGCAAACCTCCCTCGACGGGTCGACCCGACCTCGAAGCACCATCCTCCTCGAAACTTTCGTCGACGGCCGAACCCCTAGTCGTCTCTCCTCTCCCAGTCTCGTCGTCCCTTTCGACGACCACCTTTGAGGTCTCGCCATCGCACAACTCCAACAGCCAGAGGTCTGGAGAAAATTCCAGACGCCTCTGCCAGTCTGCCCCTTCCTTCCACACAGAAACGAGATCGATCGATCTCTCTCAAACAACCCAACCCATCTTGTTTAAGCAAGTGAAACGAAACGCTCTGTTTTGCTTAATTTTAGTTTTTTTTTTTTTTTTGGTTCAAAATGGGATTTTTGTTTTCCTTTTTAATTTCCTATTTAACCTTTTTTGTTCATAATTTTAAATATGAAGTAAAATATATTTTAGTAATATATGTTGTATTTTAGAATATATATTTTAATATCGAACATATATTTAATTTAGAATACATATTTAATTTGAAAAAAGGCTTAACTCACATATTTAGAATATATGTTTTAATTTATAATTTATATGTCAATTTAGAACATATATTTTAATTTAGAATACCTTGTTTAATCCAAAAAAGGGTTAAGCTTTAAATATCATTTTTTGTCAAAATTCTAGATTTATTATTCGCCTCAATATATTTAGTTATATATGTTTTAGTATAAAATATGGCTTAGGATTCAATAATTGGTAAAGCATGTTTTAATTTAGAATATATGTTGTATTTTAGAATATATATATATATTTTAATATAGAACATATATTTAATTTAGAATGCATATTTAATTTGAAAAAAGGCTTAACTCACATATTTAGAATATATGTTTTAATTTAGAATTTATATGTCAATTTAGAACATATATTTTAATTTATAATATCTTGTTTAATCCAAAAAAAGGTTAAGCCTTAAATATCCTTTTTTTTTTGGGTCAAAATTCCAGATTTATTATTCGCCTCAATATATTTAGTTATATATGTTTTTGAATAAAATATGGCTTAGAATTCAATATTTGGTAAAGCATGTTTTAATTTAGAATATATGTTGTATTTTAGAATATATATTTTAATATAGAACATATATTTAATTTAGAATACATATTTAATTTGAAAAAAGGCTTAACTCACATATTTAGAATATATATTTTAATTTAGAATTTATGCTTTCATTTAGGATTTATTATTATTTGTATTTTTATTATTAGTATCTGTCATTATAAAATTCTAATTATTTTTTATGTAACTTAGATTTCGTAAAATGACTAGTGGAAGTGCAAGTGAAAGCCGCCCAAGACCTGGACGAGTTGACCCAGTATGGAAATATGTCATTGCAATTCCTGGAAATAAAAACGGTGTAATATGTTCGTTTTGTCAACATCAGTTCCAGAGTGGAGGCATAACGTGATTAAAGTTTCATCTAACAGGTTTTGATCCGAAAAAAAATGTTCAAAAATGCAAAGATGTACCTAAAACTATTAGGGATGAGGTCAGAGCATGAATCAAAAGTAAAGATACTGCTAAATAGACTAAGAATATAATTGGGGAGAACATATGAGCTGGCTTGAGAGGAGATCCACTAGACACTCAACAGAGCATTCAGATTAATGATAACAATGATGAAGAAGATGATGATGGATTCGCTTATCCACCAGATGTGCATAGATCTGAGAGAGCAGCATATCGCTTTGCTGTAAATGCATCGAGAGATGAGGCACGGCGAAGTGTCGACAATTATGGAGTTGGTACCATGCGTGGTGCTCAAGGAGACAGCAGTAGTCGTCAACCACCTCAACAGATGCGTCGGTCACAAAGTTTGCATGATCCAATTTCAATTCCTCTAGAACCAAAACTCTACAAATCGCACGAAGTCAACATAAAACTGTAAAATCGATGTGGAAAAGGACGAAAGAGAAGTTGAGTCGATACATAAGCAATTTTTTTATATATGAAGGTGTGGCTCCAAATAAAGCCAACTCTCATCATTTTAAGAATATGATTATTGAAGCCCAACGAGCAGGTATTTAATAAATTTATTTATGATACATTTTTATTTAGCTTATGAAATAGCATTAAATGCTAACTTATGTTTTATTTTGCAGGTGAAGGCGTGTCCACTCCTTCTCCATATGAAGTGAAAAATAAATATCTTCCTATGGAGTATGAAGATATGACGGCGTATGTGGAGCAACAAAAGCGACATTGGGAAACTTATGGATGTACCCTAATGTGTGATGGTTGGACCGGTCCAACGAAGTTATCCATAATTAACTTCATGGTATATAGTAAGGGTTCAACTGTATTTCTCAAGTCAGTTGATTCTTCCAAATTCCATAAAGACTATTTGTACATACAAAATTTGTTAAAGGAAATTGTTCAGAAGGTTGGAGTATAAAATGTTGTATAGATCGTTACTGATAATGGGTCGAACTTTAAAAAGGCTGGAAAAGAACTAATGAAGACGTATCCGATCTATTAGACTCCTTGTGCAGCCCATTGTATAGATCTAATATTTGATGATATTGGGAAGAATGAGACTATGACGCTCATCATAAAAAATGCTAGGCAGCTAACTAACTACATTTATAATCATCTATAGTTACTAGCTCAGATGCATGAATTCTGTGAAGAAGACTTGGTTCGTCCTGGTGCAACTCGGTTCGCAACCAACTATATTTGTATAAACAGTATAGTTAAGCATAAAGTTGGCCTTAGAAGATTGTTTACCAGTGATCAATGGCATGGTAGCCCATTGAGTAGGAAAGTGGAAGGCAAGAGGGTTGAGGCTCATATCCTCGACCAAAGATTCTGGGAGTCATTGGAGATGATGCAATCAATATATGAACCATTATATTGCATCCTTCGAATTGTTGATACAGAGGTAGTCCCAACCATGCTAATCTTGTATGATATGTTCAATCGAATGAAAGAAAATATAACCCGTCTTAAAGGGAAGAAGTAGGTCCTTAAAATCATACAGGAGCGATGGGAAGAAACATTAGTGCATCCCTTACATGCCGCTGGTATATTTCTATCTTATTGAACTTGTTAATATTTTATTTTATTGTTGTTTACTAAGCAAAGCTCATTCATGATTTGCAGCTTATTACTTGAATCCCCGATATCAATATCAAGCAGGTGTTGGGCATGACTCCTACCTCTTCCAATCAGTTCAACAAGTATTCCTCAAACTGAATCCAAATGGGCAAGTGGGTTTACAAAATTTTGGAGTAGACGTAAGTTCACTACCATTTATGAACCTTGATATTTTTTAATCTTTACATCTATGACATTATATTAACATCAGCCTTAATGTAGTTGATCAACTTTAGAGATGGTCGGAAAACATGTCGTTCACCTATGGCTGTACAATCACGAACGAAAATGCCCCCAGGTATATTACTTGCATTTAACTTGATATTGTATGACTTAGCACTTTATAATGCCTCTTACATTAAACTTGATATTGACAGCTGAGTGGTGGGAACTATATGGCCAAACTTCTCCCAGCTTGCAATAAATTGCAGTTCGTATATTATCACAAAGGCATCATCTTCGGCATGTGGGAGAAATTGGAGTACATTTGTTTTAATTCATACAAAGTAAAGAAATCGTCTCGCATATTCTAAGTTAGAACAACTTGTTTTCTGTTATTACAATATGAAACTCAAGTTAAGAGATGAAGAAGCTGAAGCCGGTAAAGCTGTGGAAGAAGACTACGTTGACCTTTTGGAAATTGTTGGTCAACACGTGGAAGGTAATAAGGCTGATCCACTTCAAGCATGGATTATGCCAGCTCACTTGGATGATGATAGTGGAAGGCCTGACCCTCGAGTAGCCCATCTTGCTAGTGAACACGGTGTTAATGTCGATAGAGTGCTATCTGAAGAAGTGGGGAGTGAAGACGTAGGAAGTGAGCGGGAGATGTCTTCATGGGAGTAATCAATACTTGGTTCTACCGCTAGACCTGACTTACGAGCTGATGCTACTAGTAAGGGATTTCATCAAAATAAATCTCTAGATGATGATGATGATGATGATGATGATGATGATGATGATGATGATGATGATGATGTTGAGACAAACGATGGAGACAAGGATGACGGAGGGGATGATGACGGGGGAAATGAACATGTAACCGAAACATATGCACCCTTGAGCCCATTTACTGGAGAGGCGGATTTTACTCATGTCACCCAAGATTATGATCATGGTTGTAAAGAAGGAAGAGTAGGAATCAGTAGTGTTGGAAAATATTACACTCGGACACGCAACATATATGAAGGTTATGGAAACCCATCTTCTGAGGATTCCATGTCAATTAGTTTTGAGTCAATGATTTTAGGCACCGATCCTAGTAACAACTCAAATGATCCATATGCTTATGGTTCATATCGTTACCACCAGTTAGACAGTCATCTCCCTCAAATGCCACATGGTTATGAAGGCTATGAAGATCCTCATCTCAATGAAGATTATGAAGAAGTTAGTTGGGTAAATCCAAACTACCCTATCTATGGAGGAAAAGTAGGCCATTCAAAGGAAAGTAGGTCATTCAAAGGAGATATACGAATACTATGTCCAACAATACATTTCCTTTTAATTAAATAGCATCACTTGGCAAAACTTTTGTGTCTTGGTAGATCAAGACGAACAAATTTGCAAGCTGGTAGACACTCTACTTGTTTTTTATCAAGTTCAATATGTACAATATTTTTAATGCAATATTATCAATAGAATTATGTTTTAATTTAAGTTTATCTTTAAGATTTTATACTGTTAGTGGTCGGCAGACCTATATTCTATCATATGATTCATCATATATTTATTATATCAAAGTCATTTTATAGTTTTTATTAGTCTTATATAACCATTATTGGGTACTTAAGTTTTACCCAAAGTTTCATTCCAAATTTCCGTCATTTGGACCCAATTTCCGTCATTTTTGTTAACCGTAAACGATATCGATATTTGGGGCGAGATATCTGTAAATTCGGCTAGCGATATATCCGTCGATATCGATATTTTCATCCTTGCTTGGGACTCCCAACCCTGTGGGGAGGGTCTAAAATGAGGCCCTAATTTTCATGAAGGAGAGAATCTTGAAGAAAGTCCATAGATGGAAACAAAGCCTTTTGTCCCATGTTGGTAAGGAAGTTCTCATTAAAGTGGTTGCCCATGCAATCCCTACTTACCATATACCTGTCTTCAAATTTCCCAAGTCAATGTGCTCACAAATTGATGCAATTCTTGCAAACTTTTGGTGGGGGCAATCTTATGACCAGAATAAACTACATTGGGTTAGTTGGAAGAAGCTTGGCCTTTTTAAGGCGGATGGTGGATTGGGGTTTAGAAATATGGAGGACTTCAACACTGCACTCCTGGCCAAGCAGTGTTGGAGATTAATCTGTGAGCCAAACCCCTTTTGAGCTAGGATTTTCTAGTGTAGGTACTTCCCTAATGACAACTTCCTCAATGAAAAACGAGGGTCTCGCACCTCTTGGGCCTGGTCCAGTATACTTGAAGGCAAGAATGTGATCACAAGGGAAAACTCGATGACAGGTCATTGAAGGGAAAACAATCAAATTCTGGACCGAAAACTAGGTCATTAGTCTACGTGAATCACAACCCATATTACTAGCTCATGATGGAGCAAATCTTGATGAGGTAGTCGCATCATACATGGACATCCGATCGGGGGAATGGGATCTAAATGCACTGGTAGGGGTATTGTCCGAGGTGGAGCTGAAACTTATTATTTATATGGTCGTGGGTTCAAATAGCTTGCAGGACAGTCTAATTTGGCTTGCCTTGAAAGATGGGGTATTCACAGTGAAGTCTGGTTATACTGGCTTAGATCTCCTGCCCCGAGACCTCTGTGTTCTCGACCTTCTTCCTCGTATTGTATCCCTAAAGAAACTTGGAACCTTATTTGGAATTTGAAGACTATTACCAGAATTGGAACTTCCCTTTGGAAAGTTTTAAGCATTGTATCCTAACCCGTGCTAACCTCTTTCGGTGTCATCTGGGTTTTTTTCCCCTTTGCCTAGTTTGTAAAGAGGATGTGGGCAATTGCTGCCAACTGCTAGTCTATCTAGAAGGAAAGATGTCGGTCAACCTTTGAGGATTGCTCTTTCAACCATTATAGGGCAATTAAGGGAGGTTGAATGATGTAACGTAAGTTCTAGGATGCATCTATCACCTCTTCCTCTCTGGCAAGCGAAGTGGAGAACATGATCAACATAACCCCACACTGGGAGCCACCGAACCCCAACTTCCTAAGACTCAACATCGATGCTTCTTAGATTCCTAGTTCAAACCTGACTAGGCTTGGAGTTGTGGTTCAGAATGCAAATGGTGATTTTGTGGCTGGGTTCAATGTTAGAAGATCCTCTAGATCCGTAACTGAGGCAGAAGCTTGGGCCTTGTTGGAAGGAATTAACTTTGCTGTCAGTCGTGGCCCGTGGATATAAGTTGGTAGTATTTGAATCGGACTCACTCAAATTTCGCAAGGTAACCAGAGGCTCATTTAGGCGTGGTCTCTGGGATATCTTCCCAATCTTGGCGAGAGTGAAGGCTACTACTGCTAAAAATTTGAGTTAAAAGCATGAATAAAATTCATACTTTATACCATTAAAGAATATGAATATTAATCAATATTTGCGGGGCATAAGATTACCCACGATGCAGCCACTAAAGAAAAGTCAATGATGTTACCGCCATTCCCCCTACTTATACAACACGATTTTTTTGTTTGTGACTTATTGATATGACATGTTTTTTTTGTTTTTTGTCCCCATTGTGTCTGACGGGGGATGAGGGTGGGTGACATTGCGACACAAATATTGCAATTGTGGCCAATGGTTTATTTCTTTTAAAAATATTTATAAAATTATTGTTACAGATATATCTTACACAGATGAAACGAGTTTACTAAATTATTTTCAAGAATTGCTGTATTTTGGTTTATTACGATATGTACAATGATACTAAGAGTATATACAAACACATATATAATACCTCACAAAACTAAATACAAAAATATCTCTTTTATTTTCCTAAAAAAATAATACAAGTAAACTACAAAGGCATAATACATTTCTTCTAAAACTTTCAAAATACACATCATAGATAGCCGAAAGATTGCAAGATCATAGGCATCAAGACCTACAAATAAAACCCAGATCAATATTTAATTTTTAAGATATGAAATCCAAAAAAGAAAGTAAAATGAGGTCATCTAAACTACAAAACAAAATTAAAGCATGAATATATACTTGACCAGTAAGGGTGGAAAATTATCCCTTGACGTCCGTAAACCACTAATCCCAATTCAAAATCTATTACCACCAAGGAAATTGAATTTAAAAATTGAGAGCCCACATGAGCAAATTGATACCTTCGTCTTCACCTTGGCTTTCATCTAGTGCTCCATAGACAACTTCATCCAACAACCTTTATTCTTCGGCACCATAGGCAATAAAATAAGACCAATAAATGAAAGTATGAATATGAATTTCAAAGTATATTAAACTCGTTACCATTCGCTAGTTGTTTCCAAAGTGCAATGAAAGAGATCCTAAATAATCAAAATAAAGTAATAACCTACTATTTATTCCTACAGATCCGACCAATTTGGCTTGAGTTTATGCAGATCTGGGCATATTTAAGCTCATAAAGAAGACAAGGTATGGTGTGAGTCTATGACCAACATAGCATAGATGAAGAGGTGCAGTGCGATCAGAAAAACGATAAGGTGTGCGGCGATAGGAGAAACGACTAGGTGTTGATGACATTAGTGGCGGGCCATAGAGTTGTGGACGAGAGAAGATTGAGACAAAGAAACTGGAGAGGCTAAGTCGGAGAAGATGAAATGCGGCCAGGGTTTCAAAAAGTGTGTTTCTTTTTCGGTAGTGTTGGGAGATTTTAAAGGTTTTTTTTTCAAATTGAGATAAAATTGTCTTTTATAAAATTAAATTATTTGGGCAAACCGCACAAATATCATTTTTGTCTACAAAGTATTTGCGCAAAACACACAAATATAATTTTTGTGTATAATACATTTGATCAAACAACACAAATATACTTTTTTGGATATAAAATATTTGAGTAATTGACGCCAATTCATTTTTTGTATTTAAATTATTTGAGCAAAGGGCACAAATATTAGAATTATGTCATGCTTGTCACATTGGCTGGAAATTCAAAACTTAAGTATTAAAAATTGTGCTCAAACAATCTTTTAAGCATGAATCTTTTTTCTTCTACCCTCTAAGGACACAAATATTTGAATATATTTGTGCTTTGTGAGAATTAGGAAACACAAAAATCAAATTCGTGCCCTATAAACCGTGGTTTTAACCCAATTTTTTAGTAGTGGTAACTTCAATTTTGTGATTTTTTCCTGGACTCAACGCACTTCGAATATAGCAGCTGATGCCTTCCAAATTTGTGCTCGGCGAGTAATTCACAATGAAGTATGGATTGATCGCCCTCTATTATCCTTAATACACGTACTTACTAATGATGGACTTCCTTGCCCTCCAGAGCTTGAACCCTAACTACTTTCCACATGCTTTCATTCTCTCTCTTTTTTCTCTATTCTGGTTTTTCGTGTTGCTCCTTGCTTTTATTCAGCAATGTCAAAAAAAATAATTAATTAATCTTTGAGGCTAAAATCAATAACGTTTTGAAATTACATTCAATAGTACCAGGACAAGACAAACCAGCTTCTTCTCCTTTTTTTTTTTTTTTTGATAGAGGACAAACCAGCGTCATGGGCTAATTGCGGCTTCCACCAGACATTTTATTTTGAAATTTAATATAAATTATTTGGATTAATAATTTTTTTGAATTGTTTATTGAATTAACAAACGCAAGAAATGATATAAAAGAATAAATAAAGAAAAAACTAAAACTAAAACATTAAAATTACGCGCAAACCCACTAATAGTAATACAAATCCAAAGCCAAACAATGATAATTATAACCGCTATAAACTAATTGAACTTCTCCGGAAGAAAGGAGGCACAGATTTATAACCTCCACAACGAACACTTCTTTCTCACTCCCTCCCTTTTTGGCTTCTCCTGCGTATGAGACAGCGAGAGAGCCATGGCGAGCGTTTACAGATCTCGCCGAACCCTAGAACCCCAATCCGGCGGCAAGATTGTCCGACCTAGGCGAGTTGCTAGCGCCAGAACTCCATACGACCGGCCCAGGCTAACCAATCCTGACACCGAAAACCCTAATTGGCTCTCCAGACTCGCTACTGGTGCTGGAAAGATAATCTCCTCTGTCTTTGGTCCTGGCTCGGACTCTGACTCTGACTCTTCTTCATCTTCAGGTAACTCAATCCCAAAGACTACGCTGGCATTTTGCGGTTTAGTAAAGTAGAAAGAAATTTGGTTTGGGAACCGTTACTGAGGTTCTTGTCTAATTCTTCAGGGAATGAAACTGACGATGATGGTGAAGAAGGGGATGATATCTCTACGCAGGAAGATGATGGATTGAATCAGGTAATAAGCGCTGCATTTTGTGTTGTTTGTTCTACTGTGTTGGAGGTATCCTTGTGCTTACAGTGGGGCATTTCTTTTGAGCATTTGAAATTAATTGTACTAGATACTCTTAAACTATTGTGTGATGTCCATGGATAAATTTAATATGGGCGGGGCTATTGGTTTCTGAATGGACTGACCCGATGTTTGTTATATAAGGAACATTTTTTCTTTCTGCTCTTTTTGGCATTCCGACCATGAAAGTAGTTGGTATAATGCTTGGGAGAACCTGAAGTGCCTAAATAGGATGGTTTTGTAAAGATTGCATCAGCATAGTTATGCGTGATGTACTGGAATTTTGTAGCAGAATCTATTATCCACACTGAAAATTGTTTTTTTCCTTTCTCACTTCAGTAGAAATTTGGTTTTCACCTCCAGTTGCATGAAACAGGACCAACTCGGGAATTAGTGTATTATCACTCCTCTAGTGGGCTCTGTTAAGCACTTGAAATTAGATTAGTTTAGAACATGTTTACTCAACTGAAAGGTTGCTTGTTGGGCTGATTAAGAATACATAGGAGGTTGTGAAAAATTCCCTTGCTTAGTGTTTGAAGGCTGTTTCAATCTGTCATTTGAAAGCTAATGTTTTTGGTAAAATCTTGTGGTTGAAGACTTAGTTGAGTAAGAAAAAGGGACCTGATATGGGGTTACCACGGAATTTCAGGGTTGTCCAGGGGCCATGAACAATGCTACAGTAACTGTAGCTAAACCACCTTTCTTTAACTCATTATGATTTCAAGTTCTTTGTCATTATAGGGTGTAGAGGACAAGTCTGTGTGGCTTTTTCAGTTTCATTTCATTTTTTGACACATGCAATATTGATTTATGTGGTTGAATTAGAGGAATGGGACATCAGAGAAAATCAATCTCTTTAGGAGTCAACCATCAACAGTAGGGAAGAGCGACAACAAGAATGTAATTGAACAACTGCTTATGCAGGAAACCTTCTCGAGGTAAATATGCACATCCTTGGTATTGATGAGAAAACATTGTACGTCCTTTCATATTTCACATTTGGATATTTCCTTGGTTGTTGCCTGTTTCACTCTTCTTCCACTTTTATATTAGCCTTCTATTGTTTTTTGTTGTCATCTTTTTCCCTGGAATAATTGCTTGTTCTTTAATATGAGGTTTTAGAGAATTTGTATCTTGATGTTTTTTCCTGCATTTAGATCTTTAAATTGTATTTTCTTCTTCATTTTTACTAACTTGTGATTTGACTTCAACTTTTCATTCGATCAGGGAAGAATGTGATAGGCTAATAAAGATGATTAAATCGAGAGTCGTAGGTTTTTCCATTTTTGAAGATGCAGAGAATACAAGACCAAGTGAGATACCTAACTAAAAAGTTCACAGTGGAAGTGGTTGATATCCTTATTTGACGTGGGGTGTTAATTGCATTGCAGATGTGGAAAACACTCCTGATCTCTGTGGAACAGCTGTTACGGAGGCCAAAAAATGGTTGAAGGAGAGGAGATTAGGTTCAGGTTCAAAGTCTTATTTGGATCGCGGAACCAGTACCCTGAGTTCTCTTATGTTTCCCCAAGTTAGTGCTCTTTCCTCTGGTATTATGTCATGGCTATCATGGTGCTCTCTGTCTCTTTCCCTAAGTTCGTCGTTTTATCTTTGGGATTGAGTCTTCCATATGTCATAGTACAACCCTTTTGATGTTAGGTGTTGGTTGAAATAGATAATTGTAAACTTTCTAACATTTTTATGAAAAAAAAAATACATAGAAGATATGTGCTACACCTTCCTTGAGTTTGTGGCTGAAATTGGGTAGTGATACCAAAGTCTCATGATAATATTACAATTTACTGCTTTCATTATATCATTATATTTTTTAAGAAAGGAAAGAAGAATACCCTGTTGGCTGTGTTTTCAATTGGATTATGTTGGTGCAGGGTGCTGAAGATGAAGCTGGTTCACCAGTGGATGTGGCTAAATTTTATATGCGGGCATGCTCTCCATGGGCATCTCCTTCTATTCAGCATGGAGAACTGAGATCTCCATCGTCGGTAGGGATGGAACTTTTCAATGATGAAATCCCATATTCAACTGGTGGAAATTCTGTGTCTACATCGAAGGTATCATTTGAAATTTTTTAGTCATCCTTCACATTTTCAGATTTGTGGCAAGTAGGAATTGGACTCTAGACTCAAACTTATTACTAATGGGAGGCCATTTACTCCATATAGATACCAGGTCTTGATTAATAATATATGTATGTGGCACTCCTCACCCCTTCATATAAATGCAGAACAAACATTTATCGAAGGTTAAAGGAGCTTAATAAAGAATACATTGGAGGTTGATGTCAAAGCACATATGTTGCTTTCTTTATTAACTATGGGAAGTCCTTGGACATATTGGTTTTCTGTCGTTTGAGTGTGAAACGGAAATGAGGAAATTTGTCTTATCTTTTTGATAGGTAATGAGAAATACGATGGTATATCCCTTACTGATATTCTGATTGTGCCATCTGAAATCTCAATGCAGCTGAAAAGGGACTCCCCAGCCACTGGGTCCTGGAATATACAGGAGGAAATACGAAGAGTGCGATCTAAGGCAACAGAAGAAATGCTGAGGTCCCTACCTTCTACAAGAATTGATTGGTCTACATCTGCCTTAGGAAATAGAAGTACCTTGGATTCTTTTCCAGATGAAAAACAAGATGAAATAGGAGTTAGAGTTCACAATTTTAAAAATTCTGCAGATGTAAATGTGAATTTTTCATCTGGACCAATTACATCTGATGGCTACCACGGTATGTTTTCTATACTGGGTTGAGATAAATATGTTGGTTTAGCCCAATATTATATTGCCATCTGTAAATGAATAGATTGCATAAGTGTATATTTTATCAGAGCTGGCCTTCCAAAATAGTCATCCTGCCCTCCCGTATTTTTTTCAATATTATTTTTGTAAATTCAGTTTATTTATATTTTTCCCTCAATGAAAATTAGATATTTTTCAGGCAGAAAGAAAATAAAAATAAAAATGCAAGATGACTATTTTGGAGTGCCAATAACAGTTCCCCTCTAGTTTTTAGAGTATAAGAAATTAACACATGGGTAATCTAAGACTTGCAACCTCATTTTCTGCTCTTTCAGTTTTGGATAAGACACAATATGGGTTGCAGAAAGAAGCTTTGCCACTTCCAGCTATTAGTTTTGAGCAAATTCAGGTTCCATAGTATAACTTACACCAATCTATGTGTTTCTATTGTTTGAAAATTTCTTGCAATTTGAGTCTCCTGGCACATTATATATATATATATATGTTTAAATTTATCCTTCTAACTCAAAACTTCAGTTTTCTTGTTATAACCTTTTTATTTTTATTAATTTTTTAATGAAGGATATGGATGTCGCTTCAATTGATGGAAAAGCAGGTGCTTGTAACTTCCACTCTATCTTTTATTGACAGAGATGGATAGTAACTAAATATGTGTACGTGCTTCTGCAGCACAGACACTGTCGACATCATCATGCACACACATACCTTTTTTTTATTTTTATTTTTATAATATTAATCAAAGCTTAAACGAGCTCTCGGTCTGGATTCTGGGATGATGGGAATACTTACTAAATTCTTCCATTGAATAGGTTCTCAGAATGTCTTAGATCTGTTAAAATCTGGACAAGAAAAGGCATCTGCAGATATGAAGACTGCTCCCAGGTTGGCCCCTTCCGACGATGTAGCTTAATCTAATCAGCCAAATCTTCAGTTCAAACTATTGCTGTAGCTTCGTATCTAATCATTCAATGCATTCCCAAAAAAATAGCAGATTTATGATTCTATGAATGTCATTTTGTCGTTAAGACCTCAAATACATGGCAAACTTGTCTGCAAACATCAACTCATTGTAGTGTTTAAGGAACATTTCTATAAACTTAAACATGGGAAAGAAAAGTTAATAATACATTTTCGATCATCGATAATTATCATAGTAAGTAATTACTGTTGTTGAGCATATCTTATACAAGGGCCTAGCCTGGCTAACTCTCCATTCTGTACCGCACTAGTCTGGATTGTGATTTTGACATTTTCCATGAACTTCAATAATTGTTTTGGCTTATGACATTCAAATCCCCTTATGTCACAGTAATGCCGGTGATGGTGATTTAAATGGGAGTGACCAGCAAAACCCAGCAGTAGCAGGAACCATACATGGTAAATTTACTTGATCCTTCGTGCATGAGTTATAAGAAGAGTACATGTGTGTTGTTCCTGTACAAGTAGTATTGCTTCTGTGTATATTTGGCATGTGTACCAAAATTTTGGTCAAATATAACCTTGATTTCTTTTCAGTTCCAGATTCCGAATTACATGGAAAATCCTGCTCTACAACAGAAGCAACTGAATCAAGAAGTTGTTATGCCGCTAATGGTTTCCCTTCTTCAGTAGCTAGGTAAGCGGTGTTGATTTCATCGCTTTCTGCGTCATTATCTACACAAAATCTTATTGAATCGGTTCCCTATGTTTCAGTTTGTCTGCACAAGTGGGTACAGAAGAAATTGCTATGCTCGATGGGGAAACTAATCCAGTGAGCTCTAGTCACGAAAAGGTAAGTATAAATGTTACTGTGGAGGAAGCCCATGAGATTTGGAACGAAACTACTAACAAGGTCTCCAATAACAAGGAAAATGATGGTGATGGCACGAAGGAAACCGGAGGTGCCCTTTTGAACAAAGGTACTCTCGAGGTTCCCGAATCAGAAAATTATATGGATCTCTCAAAGGACGATGGGTTTGTTGCCAGTGGTTCGCAAAACAGCTCTAGTTTGCCTGACGACCTGTCACAGGAGCTGACCCAGCCAAATTTACAAAGCACCCCGACAACCAAGACCAGCGGTGTGGGTGAGAAGCAGAAGGGAAAACGGCTCACCAGATACAAGCGGAGAGGCAGGGCACGGGGAATATGACGTTGAATTGCGGCACTTTACCTTACTGTATAAGTTATTGTAGTACTAGCCTTTGTATTTTGGCAGTTTTTTGCTTCTTTTGTTATCTTTTTCTTTGGTTCCATGTCCAGATGTAGGATTCGCTGTTGGTGTTGGGTAATTAAATATGTTATGTGTTCGTTTTTATTTTTTATTATCAATTGAATTCCTTTAAGTCAGAGTCACTTTGGACTTTTTCCTCCTAAGTAAAATTTTTGGAAATACAACTCAAGAAGGTGAGGGTCTCTCACATCTCGATTTGAGGGGAGTGGGGAAATGGAGCGCTAAATGTAGGGGTGGCAATGGGTCGTGTCGTGTTAGGTTCGTGTCGTGTCATAAATTCTGTTTTACCCATTTATGTCCAACCGAATCCGACCCGTTTAATAATCGTGTCAAGAATGTCCAACCCGAATCCGACCTGTTAATGACCCGTTTAACCCGTTTAATAAACAGATCATATTCAAAACTCAATTAACTTATGACCCGTTTGACCCGTTTAACTCGTTTAACATGTTTAACCTATTTAAATTATAAAATTTAATAGATATTTAGGTAGGTAAATAGGTAGATATATGGGTTAGTAATGACACGTTTATTAAATGGGTCAATATATAAGTCAATATACGGGTTAACCTGTTAACCAGAAATCTACTCATTTATTAAACGGGTTAACAGGTCATTATACGAGTTAACAGGTTGACCCAAAATCCACCCATTTAATAAACGGGTCGTAACGGGTTAACCCGAAAATGACCCGAAATTTTAATCGTGCGGGTTGACTCGGATAAATTTCGTGCGGGTTTCGAGTTGTGTATCGGGTCGTGTAAAAAATTGCCACCCTTAGCTAAATGCAAGTTCACTTTAACTATTAGTACCATAAAAAAATGAACTTGCATTTAGGGCTCCATTCTCCCACTCCTAAGAGCAGTTATATATCGTATTAAGTTATTAATTAAGTAGCTTAAGGTCTCGTTTGATATGCTATACTGTATTGACTATTTCAGTCAGATAGATTAATTTGTCCACTAGATAGATTAACTATTTAGTCGGGTGTTTGGTACTTTGCCGGATTAGAATGTCGACTATATTATACTAGCCAGATTATAGTATAGTAGTTGATACGAAATACTTATATCTTAAATATTAATTATGTATGTTATTATTATTATTATTATTATTATTATTATTATTATTATTATTATTTATTAAATTTTTATTAATTATTTATTTTTATTTTTTAACATTATTAGTATTTATTAAATTATAATTTATTATTAGTAGTATTTATTATATTTATTAAATTATTTTTTATTATTAGTTGTATTTATTAAATTATTATTAATTGTTATTTTATTTTTATCATATTACTATTTATTATTAATAATAATTATTATTATTATTACATTTTTCAAAATTACTAGTTATCCAACTATTTAATACGGATAATTTTGAGGATATTATTTTAGCATGTTTGGACTGTAAAAAGACATTCAACCGTATTAATTTATACGGTGACTAATTAATACGATTGGTGCCAAATAATATTTTCGTATTATATTATTCTATCTAGTCCCTTATACGACGTACCAAATATAACCTGGAATTATTCAGTAAGATAATTAAATGCACATTATTATCTAAATAACATGTTTACTTACTAAATATGAGTACTATAAAAAATAAAAAAAAAGAGTTACTTTCATAGGGAGTTCCCCAAATTTACAAAGGACAGGAAAAAAAAAAAAAGTGGATCTGGTGTCTGAAATACATATGAAATTCAACTCCATACGGAATCCCTCTCAAAGAAGGTAGAGATGTGATTATATAATGCTGCTTGGGCCTGACTGTATTTGTATGCAACAGCCTCTCCGCTTTGTGGGAATCGACTTCACTTACTAAACACAGTAAAACACTCGAACCGTCCGGAGAAAAAAAAAGAAAAGAAAACCGCAGGTGTCACACCCGTCGTATATCCATATACATCAAAACACAAACGTATCAGCCTCTTTTAGAGGCAATTTTACAAACACCATGGACGCCCAAATAGCCCAGCAGACATGGGAGCTCGAGAACAACATAATCCCCATGGACACACCTTCCAGCGTGGCCAAAACGAAAGCTGAGCCGTCGGCCGACGCCATATTCTACTACGACGAGGCGGCGCAGGCCAAGTTCCAGCAGGAGAAGCCGTGGGCAAATGACCCCCACTTCTTCAAGCGCGTCAAGATCTCAGCCCTCGCGCTCTTGAAGATGGTGGTACATGCCCGTTCCGGTGGGACCATCGAGGTCATGGGCCTCATGCAGGGCAAGACTGACGGTGACGCCATTATCGTCATGGACGCTTTCGCTTTGCCTGTGGAAGGGACTGAGACTAGGGTAAATGCTCAGGCCGATGCCTATGAGTATATGGTGGATTATTCCCAGACCAACAACAAGGTATGTGCTTCTTTAATTTATTTCTCTTATTGTTATTTATGATTTTTTTTATTGTTTTGCGCTTAAATTAGAGGCCTTGGAGAAACCCTAATTGCGGTTGGAAATAGGCCATTGCGTCATGGAGTTTCTGCATTGGTAAAAATTGTTCAGTATGGTATAAGAAAAACCCTAGTGCCGTTCAAAAAATCCCTAACTTCGGTTTCATTTTTTCCCTTTAGTTGTATAGTGACATTGTTTGGTTTTTAGTAGTGATGGGAAAGAGCCTAATTTTGTGAATGAACTATTACGCTGAGTACAGTGTCCATGTAATGCTATGATTCTTAGTTGGGCTTCTGCAGAATGTCACATGTATAATTTCTGAAATTTTTATCGTATTGTTGAGTTGGATTCTGCTGTTAACATTTGCATGTATTAGTTTGAAGGTTATTCCTCTTACATAATATGTTATGGTATAGGCGGGGCGGTTGGAGAATGTGGTTGGGTGGTACCATTCTCATCCTGGATATGGATGCTGGCTCTCGGGTATTGATGTTTCAACACAGATGCTAAATCAGCAATTTCAGGAGCCCTTTTTGGCTGTTGTTATTGATCCAACTCGGACAGTGTCAGCTGGGAAGGTTGATATCGGTGCATTCAGGACATACCCTGATGGATATAAGCCTCCAGATGACCCTGTCTCTGAGTATCAGACTATTCCTCTGAACAAAATTGAGGACTTTGGTGTACACTGTAAACAGGTTATTATCCTACATTTCTTTTGCAGAAATTTGTTCGTGACTATCTGAAACTCACAGGTAATTGTTTATGCAGTATTATTCTCTGGATATCACTTATTTCAAGTCTTCTCTTGATTGCCATCTCTTGGATCTGCTCTGGAACAAGTATTGGGTGAATACTCTTTCTTCCTCACCTTTATTGGGCAATGGAGACTATGTTGCTGGACAAATTTCTGACTTAGGTACTTTCTTACCTGTGGCATGTTTGCCTATTCAAGTATTTTCCATCCCACATTCTCATATTTATTTGGATGTATTATTTTCTTCAATTTCCAGCTGAAAAGTTGGAGCAAGCAGAGAATCATTTGGCTCATTCTCGCTTCGGCCCATTACTAACAACCCCAAGAAAGAAAGAGGTAAGGTCTTCCTTTTCCTCTCTCTCTCTCTCCCTCTCTCTCTCTCTCTCTCTCTCTCTCTCTCTCTCTCTCTCTCTCTCTCCCACGTCTGATTTAGAAGAAGATTTGGCTTTTAAATGAATTTCATATAACTATAACTGTTAAAGAGGAAACTGTTACCCATATATATATAGAGACGAGTAGGTCAAATTCTATGAATTTAAGCTCATCCATTATACACTCATTTATCTAGTCTATGCGAAATACAAACCTTATATCATTGCATGTGGATATCCATGGCGATATTCATGCAAAGTCGAAGTATGAACAAATGTCATTCTCCCTTTTTTTTCAGTTCTATTCCTTTGTCTCTGTCATGAAACTAAACTGATATTATATGTATGTCTAGATACTAAGAAGAAATTGAAAGATAAATGTAAAATTATCCTAGGCTGAGAACCACTTGCATTTACCTTTATGTTGTTTTTTGTATTCTTGATTCTTGTCACCTGGTGGTGCTCTTCTGCTTAGGAAACGTTTTCAGTAAATTGAGATGAAACAAGGAAAAGCAAAAGTACATCACTCTTCAATCTTCTTTGCTGCTTTGCAGCTTTCTTTCTATTTAACCAATCACTGGATATCATGTTATATAGATATTGAACATGTTTTGGTTTCCAGTCACATTAAAAAAAAAAAAAATATTGTTAAAAAGAATCCGATATTTCTTCCTCCATCCCTTTGTGTGGGTCCCACATGGTCTTATAGACAGACCATTTGGATCTGTTAACCTTGAAAGTTGATAGCTGGTGATTCACTCGTTTGCAGGGGAAGATGTTTCCTTATGTTGCTTGGCTTTTTGTATCTTGCTATTGTTTCACAATTGTTCAGGTTGTTGGACAATCTCTATTGCTAGTAAATTAATATTTGTCTTAAATTTCGATGGCTTCATAACTTGCAGGAAGAATCACCTCTTGCCAAAATTACTCGTGACAGTGCAAAGATAACTGTAGAGCAAGTGCATGGTCTGATGTCACAGGTACCCCTTGCTTTACCAATCCTCATATATCCCTTATATCATATGCGTGTGCTTGTGTAAGTGTTTTGCATAATCAGTTTTCATTTTGCCCTTTTTTTTAAACAAAGCTGCTCATATATGTTTTTGCTTAGGTTATCAAGGACATTCTTTTCAATTCCGTGCGTCAATCCAACGGGTCTCTGGCACAACCATCTCTCACAGAACCATCTGAGCCAGAACCGATGGTGGAAAGTTGATTTTGGAATTCTGGCCTGAAGGAGAACTTGTTAAAGTAGAGGTTTCAGCTTAGAAAGCGATCCTGATATTCGAGTCCATTGTTGCTGAACCTCCGTATTTCTTGAAGTTTGTAAATCCTTGAGGTGTTGATTATTTGTTTAAGGAATTCTCATTTTGCTTAACCTTAGTATCTATTGTATCTGTTGACAATTAATCATCAATCTATTGGAAGTAGGCTTTCTGCCCCCAATATCGAATCATAGTAGGGTATGTCCTCTCTCTTTTTTTTTTTTTTTTTTTTTTTTGTGTTAGTGTGTGGTTGCTTTTTCTGTTCAAGTTTAGCTGTGTTTTTACCATTGGGCCTGCCAACAAGCCGACTTGGCTTGCAATTTCAATGTGCTTAAACTGAAAGGAACATCTTTATATTCAAGATATGGGCCCCATTGCTGTGGTTTTGGTGAGAGATATACCCCAATTGCTTCATGGAGGTCGGGCTAAACACGGTACCTTCCCAAACCTTCCAAGTCTAAACTCTCAGACAAAGTCTTGATGACGCTGCTAAATAAAACCGACCGTTAACCTTTTCTGAATTGTTTAATAATTTTTTTTTATTTTTTATACAAGGATATTAGATGAAGATATACATTATATAAACATTAGGTATCAATTTTATTTGACAAAGTCGAATTCGAAGTCTTTCATATAACAAATGAAAGGGAATATTATTAATTCATAACACTAAATTATTAGAAATAGGAGAGACATATGAGTCCGAGCGAGATGATAAACGATAAAGGAAGTATGATGAGAGAAATTTGAAAGAAATGTATAATGAAAGATCGTATGTAATTAAAAAGGAAAATTATTTTAAATTATATTTACGTTTAAATCTCTTATTTTCCATCATTTCTTTCATCACTGTTTTTTTTTTATCACTTATATCTTCCATATACTTTCCTCATATTTCATGATCAATGAGATTCTCATCAAAACTATACAAATGCAGACTATCACAATCAAATACTACATGCCTGTTTGGATGTGTTTCTTAAAGTGGTTTTAAGCATTAGCGCTTTTTCAGTAGCACTTTTAAGCAACAACAGTTTTATGTTTGGTATGCACTCATAAAATTATTTTTATTTCTAAAGAAGTATTTGCGATATAATTTTATAGTGTTTGGTAGTAGAAACAAAAAGTGCTTTTAGAAATATAAAATAATATTATTTCAGTTCAACGTTTTTATAACTCGATTTTTTAAACAAAATGAAAAATAAATATTAATTAGATGTAAGAAGATTGGCAATTCTCTCTTTTTCATCATTTACCTCTCTTCTATGAGTAAAATTGTGTTGTTCAATAATGTCTTCCTCTTCATTCCTTTGCTTATGGCCTTATGGAAGTAGCTCAACATCATCATCGTAACGTTTAAAGTCAACATCCTCCATGGAATGAATCCGTATAAAGTTATGCAGAGTCGTTGAAGCAACAACAATTTGAGCTTGTTTTTCAACTAATAATTATACATTTAACGTATTATGCTCCATCTATTTTTTTCCAAACGCCAACTAGATAGTAGTTACCTATACAAAACAAAATATAATAATAACCATATTTTTAAACATAAAAGCAATTATAAAAAAAATATTTAGTATGAATTAAACTTATATCGTTGTTTATTAACCCGTAGGTGGATGAGGAAATTTCAAGTTCATTGTTTAGAAGTACAAAACAAAAAAAACAAAAAAATAAAAGCAGAAATACTACAAACCAGAAGCAGAAAAATATTAAAAAAAAAAACCAAAAAAAGAAAGCAGAAAATACTCCATAATTTGTGCCAAAAAGTATTAATTCAAAATTGAATTCAAGTGAAGATCAAATCAATTTCAATAGCCATGATCATTCTAATAATATTTAAAATATGAACTGAAGGCAGAAGAAGAAATGATACCTTGAGAAGGTAGTCGCGCAAAAGTTATTCCAATATTGTTTTGGAGACGGGTAAGGTGAAAGAAAACATTTTCGAGGATTTTATGTGAGTATGAATAAATTAAAACAAATAATAATTAAGATATGGTGAATTTAGGCATTTAGGGTATTACTAATAAAAAATAGGGATAATTATAAATATGTCCAATTTTTTAGTTCACTATGATAACTAGAGATAGTAAAAATAAATAAAGTTTTTTTTCTATTTTTTGTCAAATTATATCATTCTTTTTGCTCATTATTTTTTAAACAATTACATGTATGTCATTACATATTATATTTATATACCTACCAATATCTGATTTTAGACTTATAGGTAAATTAAATAATATTACATACTTAACTCTCCCGTATAAATGAGACTCTTATATATATATAAATTCTAATTGCATCATAATATGTATATATTTTTTAATATACCTCTCTTAAAAGAAGATAAAATAAACAAGTTCTTATTAATTTACCTATGAAAAGTAATAAGATAAATAACGCACATGTAACTCTCCGACTTTTCAAAAATATCAGATGTTATCTGATAAAATAAATATTCTGAAATTTAGTTAGAATTATCTTAATTGAATTAATTTTGAAAATTAAATATAAAATAATAATATTTAAAATTTGAAAGTTTCTCATCTATATTTGAAAAAAATGATATTTAAAAAAAAAACCATAAAAAGGACACAGTAAAAATCTTAAAAAAACAGTAAATGAACTATCACCAACAGAATGTTTTTCAAAAACCCTCCTTTAGTGTTTGCGCTCCTTTAATGTTTTTCAAAAACCCTCCTTTAGTGTTTGCGCTCCTGATATGAAACATTTTTTAAAATTTATCAAACACACATTTTTAATTTAAGAAGCATTTTTATTTATTTAAAAATATTTTTGGCATTTTGAAAAAATACATCCAAATGGGCCCTGTGTCATTGGCACCACAATCCACTAAAACGATATCATTCTTCGAAAATTGGCATGAGATGGTCAAGTGGGTCACTATACATTTTGGTCCATTTCTAAATAAGGAAGAAATTCTAACAAATAATGGAGGAACTATTACCATCACCATGTTCCAATAGAATTAGAAAAAAGCTCCCAAAACAAATAGGCCTCAAAGTATAAGCAAAGCAAGAAAATGGAAGTTTGGCCAGAAAGTGAAGCAAAATTGGAAGACATATACATTATTCATATACAAATATAGAGTCATGTTCATCAAAAACGCGAAATTTCACGGTCAATCAACTTTGCGAATATGTGTATGTATCCAAAAAACTCAAGGTCGCCGAAGAAAATAAAAGACTCCCCAATTTATAGAGGCTTTCACATGCAATAGAAAGGCTAAGGGACTCTGTATCTGAATGGTAGCTGGGTCTTTTTCCTTTATTGTAGGTTTCTGCTTCTGCAGATTATAATTATGCAGATGCTGCAAAGTGTAGGTTGGGACCTCATCAGCCCATCATTTTCACCATCACCATCCCACTACAGAGATAAAGCCTAAACAAATCTCCCACTTTTTTTGTTATCTTTAGTGGGTTTTTGGTGGACTCTCCATGCAAATCATGGCTTTCATGACTTTCTCCCCACCTCTCTCTTTTAATCCGAACAAGATTCGAAAAATTATACAATGAATTAGCTATTAGGTATCGATTTTTGCATAAATATATCATCGTTATTCATGAAAGTCACTTCTCACTTATAGGTAAAGAAGATACATAATTTGAATTAAGTCAAACAATGAGATCTAACCATTAAGTATGAATGTCTATATAAATCTCAATTATCGACAAAGCTGAAGCTTAGACCTCTCATTGCAACTGCGAAAGAATACAACTAAGTCTCTCTCTCTCTCTCTCTCTCTCTCTCTCTCTCTCTCTCTCTCTCTCTCACACACACACATTTTGGCTTCTTCTTTTTTTATCTGATCTCACACATTTTGGTTAGGGGATTAGATTCTTAGAAGATAACAAAAAGGTTGGTTCACAGGCAATGGTCCTCTTCAATGTAGCTAGCAGCTACACCTGTTTTATGCAAACTTTCTTTAGCACTTGTGACAACTTCACATGCCAAGAACCATCCACCACTACTAGGGTTTATTAGGCGTGTCCATGTCCTTAGTGTTTCATATTTGTAGCCTAATAGGTGGAGCCATTTGGAGAACAATTATCATGAGTTTAGCCTATTTTTTCCAAATTGAAATGCTTTATATGTCGGCTCACTCCCACCTCCTATTATGCTACCTACAATCATCAAGAGCAACCATTACTTGTGTCTCATATTCATCCATGTGATCCATCAAATAATACCCAACTTCTTTTCTCATCTTTTATGGTTACACATAGGTGTACAATGGTTCTATTATACGTGTATATAAAATATTAACAAAACTCCGTTAAAAGCGTTTAACATAAATTTCATATAACACGTCCAAGTTAAAATTATAAATTAATATCAACACAAGTTATTTTTATACAATAAATATACAGTGATGTTGAAGTAGAAATCATGTTTGTCGCGGAAAATCTTCACAATTCCTGTAAACAGAAAACAATCATCTATCGTTACCTCGATCGATTACTCGGGAAATTGTTCGATTAAGAATACTCTGATGCCTAAGTTAGCTTTGAGAGAGGAAAATGAAATACTTGAAGCGAAGAATCGACTTACCTGAGAATGAAATGAGCTTCGCTATTTATAGGGAAGTCTTGGGAGACTCAGAGTGTTCTGATTGGTCGGTTGAATTTATAATTAATAACTAATATATTATTAATTAAATATATTATTTAATAATTATAATAATTGCTCATTATGATGATAATTAAAACAATTTAATGTTAATATTATTTATCCATTATAATGAATAATGTAATTAATATTATTGAGGTTTTAACCCGATTAAATAATATATTTAGCTGAAAATACATTATTTAACGTGTGAGTGTTTGTGAGCAATTAATGTCATTGCCATGGACAAATTGGACATTTTGGGAATTATGGGTCACGAGGCAGCTCCACAATCTTTCGGTGATTTTGGGTTCCACAAAGGCCCCTACGTCACTTAGGAATTTGAAGAATCCTAAGGGAAGTAGATTTTCAATAGTCTCAGTGTCAGGACCGGTCCCAAATCCTCTGGGATTAACGTGGGACCCGCCTGATCCCGTTTGACACCACGTGTCAGACCGGGGAAAATTCCATCTCTAGCCCTCGCCGGGGCTATCAGAATGCGTCAGGATCGTAGGAGGAGGGGAGTGATGTCTCGTCTCTGCTACAGCCCGCATCTGCTATCAACCTGAAGGGCATTAAAACATCAAAGGTCGTGAGTGGACAAAAATAATAATTTAATAAAAACATTTTCATACAAAGACATTTATGCCCTTCATAAAAGCATATGCATGCATTCAAAAACCGTTTATCAAACGTTCATAAAATCATTTTCCAAATATATCAAAATCTTTCAAGGGTTCATGCCCAACCCCATAAACCGTCATGACCCATAAATCCATTTGGGTCCCCGACCCGAACTCACAATCTTATAAACCATAAAGCAAAACATGGGAACTCATCCCCAAATCATGTCACGTGGGTCTCAGCCCAAAACCATTTCCAAAACATCGAATACGGGGTTTCCGCCCCAAATCACTTTCTAAATCATAAAACACGGGGTCTCCGCCCCCAAATCACTTGCTGTAAAACCTCATACGTACTCGTACGTATAACCCATCCTAGGCACTTCCGGAGAAGATGCCAACTCGGGGCACATAGCCCCTAGGGAACACATCCCCGATAAATGTCACGATGTTATCATATCTATCTAGTGTGCACACTACTCGGGGTCTCACTCCGAGTCTTCTCCCAGGAATCTCCATCTGGGAGGCACAATCTCTGGATCTAGTCCGAGCTCTCTCTCTGGATCTAGTCCACATATCTCTCCGGAATCTGGTCCGGAACCACAACATAATAAGTAACCACCACTCCTGGAACGGGATCCCTATAGGGATACCCACTCTGGTCTGTGGATCGTGACTCTCCAGGTCGACGTCTGGAGGAGACCATATAAACATGAAAGAGGGTTCATTCACATTTTCAAATACTCTTTTCTTTATTTCTCAATCACATTTCTTAACTGGGTTTCATACCCGATTCATATCAATAGGATTCTTCGAATCCGATTCAAAACCATTTCACAGGCCTCGGCATAAATCCACAGTTCAACTGGGTCTCATGCCCGAATTCTCATTTCACAACCTGAACTGGGACTCAAGCCCGATAACACGAATAACTGGACCCTAAGCCCGAACCACAACTCAACAGGACCTCGAGTCCGATTTTACAACCAATAGGGTCTCAGGCCCGATATCATAAATCAACGGGGCATCAAGCCCGATAGTACCACTAACTGGGCCTCAAACCCGAACCGTAAACTAACTGGACCCTCGGTCCGATCGTATAGCTTAGCCCTCACCATTTGGCCCAAAAGCCCATGGGCTTATGGGGGCCCGATAAGCCCGATGGACAAAAGCCCGACCCGACCCGCTATGGGTCGTGGGTCGGCCCGGCCCGAGAGTTAGCGGGCTGTGTTGGGCTTATGGTGTTCAAACTCAATAGGCCCGAACCCGATAAAGCCCGGTAAGCCCAGCCCGACCAGCCCGTAATAAACCCGACCATAAGCCCGAAAATATAAAATACTCATTATTTAAAAATTAATATTCAACTCATTCTTAATACTAATATTTCAACTCAAACTCAAATCTCAGCCCCAAGCCTACCTAATTTATTTTAAAATGCCCAATACCAAATACCCAATACCCAATACAAACCCTAAACACTCCTCCACCTACTTAATAGGGCCAATGTTTTTGCATCTTTGAGTATTTTATTTTAACGAGGCCACGTTTTTGTACCCTTGAGTATTTTTTTTCATTATTAATATTTTTTTTCATGCAAATATTTTTTTATAATTTTAAAATTTGAGATATAGTTTATTGCAAAAACTCACATAAGCCCGATCCAAGTGGGCTTAATAGGCCCGACCCGAAAAACCCGATATAAACTCGGCCCGATAAAAGCCCGTGGGCTCTTTTTTATGTCATTAAGCACGCCGGGCCCAGGCCGCAAATTTAAAAATTATTTAATAAGCCCGGCCCGGCCCAAGCCCAAAAAATTTGGGCTGGGCTTGCTCGGCCCGGCCCAATGCCGAAGCCTAGTATAGCTCAAATGGACCCTAGGTCCGATTCTTCGTCAAATCAAATGGACTCTAAGTCTGAGAGTTTGCAAATCAAATGGGCCTCATGCCCGATTTCATATTTCTAAATCCAAAATCCGTTTATTAAACCCTTATCGAAAACACGGTACGCGAAGGTACGACATAAGCCGAAACCTCGAAAAACGTGCAATTATGTCGATCCTAAGCTACCACAATCAAATGCACTCATGGCATCACAAAACATATAATAAAACACTTATAAAACATTTATGCATGCATCAAGTTCGAAGGAAGGGTCCACTCACAGACCGTCCGAAGTCATCATCGTCTCTCGGGTCAAACGTCACCTCCGGGATTCCCGAACCTGTCCAAATTCATTTAGAGGGTTACTAATAGCCTTCTTAACCTCTCATTGAAGTCCCATAATTTTCCCGATTTTCTAACTATTTTTAAATGCGAGCCTAAACCTTCGGACGTCCCGAACTATATCGAAACGATGTCCGATTGACACGAAACCAGTCCCAAAATGTTCGTTACATCTAATAGATGAAATTACATGTTGGAAGTTTCCCCAAATTATATCCCACGCGCTGCCCAAAGGGGCTGAGCGTGGGGCTCATGCGCCCTGCGACTGTTCATCTTCTCCAGCAGTCGAACCGGTCCAGCCTGTGCAGCTGGTCCAGCCGAACCGGCGTGGCCGGTTCAGGCGTTTTCCCTGCTTGTTTTCGGTCCGTTTTCTTCCTAATTAATCCTAAACTTCCTAATGAGGTCCTAGGAACTTGTTTGGATGATCAAAACAAGGAAAAACACATAGAACCCGAGGTTTGATTCTTGAACCTCACGGTTCAGTTTTCCCAACTCCTCCCCACTGCTTCTTAGCCACTAACCACCACCCAAAACTGTCTTAAAACCTTCCTAGTGACCCTCTAAACCTTATCCCAACATCCAAAACAAACCATAACGTCAAAATCGAATAAAAATGGGATTTGGGCCTTACCGGGAAACATGTTCGGGTTCAAGTCCGCTGTCCAAGGCGGCGTCGTTCCTGGCCGGCCACCAGCATCCAAAAGTCCTCTCAACCCTCTCTGGTCTTCACGAGCATGATCAAGTGGGGATGGGTTGGATTGGTTTGGGTTCAGAGTGGGTGAGATCGGGTGGGTTTGGAAATGGAAAGAAATGATCGATGAAGGTAATATGCATGAAGGAAAAGGGATGGCCAGTGGATGGGTGACACTTTTCACTCATCCATTGGTCCACTAACAAATATATGGGCCCCACTTAATTCCAAAACTTCCTTGTCTCGTAAAACGTGCAATAGTACTTTCGTACTTTCGTGAACCGTAACTTCTCCGTCGAACGTCCGAATTCGACGTGCCACCTGTCTACGGATTCGTATCGTCCCGATCTACGTAACGGTCTTCGACCCTCAGTCATCGGACCTTCCGAGTCAAAAGTCAACTATTGGCCTAAATTACCAAAATGCCCTTGGACTTCCGAACGTCATAACTTTTTCCTCGGACGTCGGAATCGAGCGTGCCACCTGTCTATGAACTCGTGACGTCACAAACTATGTCACAGTCATTGGTAAAAATCCATTTGACCGCATGAATGAAAAGTCAACGATTTGCCCATTTCAAGGGCAAAATCGTCATTTCGCCCGAACGTCCGCTAGTCCTCGTCTAATCTCCGATTAGTCTCGCTAATCCGTCATTAATTCTTAATTAATCCCGTTAATTCGAGACGGGTCATCACACCCAGTGAATCATTTTTGGAGTAAGACTCCGTTTTGTTTTGTGTTGTATATTCTTCGTATTTGATATTAAAATCCTTGTAACCTCATGTGTTGTTTTGTGAGCAATTAATGTCATTGCCATGGACAAATTGAACATTTTGGAAATTATGGGCCACGTGGCAGCTCCACAATCTTTCGGTGATTTTGGGTTCCACAAATGCCCCCATATCACTTAGGAATTTGAGAAATCTTAAGGGAAGTAGATTTTCAATAGTCACAGTGAATCATTTTTGGAGTAAGACTCCGTTTTGTTTTGTGTTGTATATTCTTCGTATTTGATATTAAAATCCTTGTAACCTCATTTGTTGTTCTGAACGAAAACAGGAGACTTTGGGCTTGAAATCTTACTTTGAGTTGTCCTTTGATGCCCATTAAGGATTATAATTTCAACTTGATAAAATGGGGCGTTAGTATCCTTCATTTCTCACAATTGATTACCAATTTAATAAAATGGAGCGTTGGTAACCTCCATTCCTCAAAAAATTAATAATCCTTGTCCTTTTTAACTTCTGATTTTGCTACTGTTGTGAGAAAAAAGTTTTTTCTTTGTTCTCTATTTTGGTGTTGCATTTGAGGAAGAAAATTAATATTTTCCTTCTGTTGTTTGCAGGTTGAATATCGGTGATGGCTGACAGGCGCGACAACAGCAGTCATGTGTTTCCTGCGCGCGAGCTGTGTGGAGACCAAACCTCAGGGCCGACGAGGACATCAACAATAATCGGCTGTTGTTTATGCATGTACGATACGCGCGCCAACGCAGATGAGATTGCCCCAGAAGTAGATCCGCGTGGTAGTGGTGTTTCGCATGTCGGTGCCTCTGCTCTTAGCGGTGGCTCAGACTACTAGGCTCTCTTCACTTTCTTCTTGTTTTGTGGGAAGAAAATTGGCTTTGTGATGCCAATGAAGAATCAGGAAAGCATCAACAAGGGTGTTGAGTGTTGCAATAAATTGACATGACGGTGCCTCTGTTCTTAGAGGCGGCTCAAACAACTAGTCTCCCTTCACTTTCTGCTTGTTTTCTGGGAAGACTGTTCGCTTAATGGTGCAGATGAATGATCAGGAAAGCATCAAAAAAGGCATTGAGTGTTGCAGAAAATTGACGCGACTCGAATGGGAGACGATAGTGGCGGGCGCTATGCCGCTCTGGGATATTAATAATTGTCCCCCTGGCCACTCGCCCATATAAATAATGGGATATTAATATTGTTTGTTTTTTGTCCATTCCGCATGCTCCTTTATATATATAACGTGTAATTATGCACTTTTGCTTTTTTGTCAATTAGAGGAGTTCATGGAGTTTGATTGACATGGTTCAAGGAGCGATATACTTCATTCTCAGAAACTGTCATTTCAAGATGCATGAGGGAATACTTCTAGCGAAGTCTTGAAGATTTAGTTTTGTGGGACCTTCCGATTAATAGATATGGAAGCTGACGCCAGTGTATTTTCTTGACAAGCGAGGTGGTTGACAGATGCGCTATAACTGAGGAATAAGTCCACGTGTTCGCTCCTGAGTGATTGGTCAGGCAAGCGGGGCCCGCCAATGTTGGCGGCTTTGTTAGTGTCGATGTTAACCACCATGTGTTGGGGATTAACGTGAGGATCTTTTGGTGGACTGTTGCAGAAGGTGTCGCGTGTCGAGTTTTGGTGGAGTGTCAGCTGATGGGCCAACGCTAGTAGGCTGATGTGAAATTACCGAGGGGAGATGGTCATGTGTCACGCGCCAGGTGGTGCGTTAGGCATGCAGGACCCGCTATTCTCAGCATCTCTGTTAGTTTCAATGAAGATGCGCTATGTGTTGAGCTCGGATTGGAGGTTGAGGTTGGCAATTCGAATTCGCCATGTGTCATGCTCCGATTGGGCCTCACCTTGGGGTATTTTGCTTGTATGCGGAGTGGAGCATGTGAATGACAGTGATTGTCAGAGATTGTGTCAATTGTGGAGGCAATATATAAAATTTTATATATTGTTAGTCCTGAGATTTTGGCACATTTCTGATAGCTCTGGACCTCCGTTGGTAATAATTCAAAAATTTTGGACAATAGAAGGTCGTATGAAAGCTTGGTTAGAGAATGGTTGAGCGCTTCACTTCTCCTTGGCAATTGTTGTTATCCTGAAGAAGAATAATCGAATAGAGACTTGACATGCCTCCTGAGAATGAGTCAAGTCCTGAAACATCTTTTCGGGTCTTGTTTGTTCTAGGCTGGCCAGGTCGGCCAACGTGCGCAAATTTTTTGTCACTCCTTTCGAACACTTGATCAAGTTCTTGAAGGCAAAAGTTTAATAAGAGTGGAAATCCAACAATTGAGACTTCAACGGTTCTTACTATCATATGCCCCCCACAACTTTGTTCCGAAGAAGAGATGATGAGCTAAAGTTGGATTTGATGAGATGTAGTGGTGTCCCCTCCAAGGAGTTGGAGCTGGAGCCAGAGGTTGAGGTCGGGAACAGTGGACAACTTTCCCTTACTTTCAGCTGAAGAATGGACTGAGTCCCAGAGCATGATAGGCATTGATGCTTTTCCCCCAGAATTCCCGTAGATTAGTAGTTGTTTGTCTAAGATTGTACTTTCATTTCAATACTGAATACCTGGTTTGAGTAATTGACATGTGATTTGCCAACCATTTTCAGAATAAAGAAATGAAAATTTTGAGTTTTGAATTCTTATGTGAAGCTTCCTCTACAAACTTTTTATTTGTTGGAATTAGCATCCAAACTTGTAGGTTTTTCAAGTGCCCCCATTGCAGTTTTGAGCATCTACTAAGAGCTTTTCAACTCTAATTCCCCTTGAGCGATTCCTGGATAGAGTCTTGGACTACTTTCTAGGATGTAGTGTAACGACCCGTCCCAAATTCCATGATTAGATTAGTGAGGTTAATCCGTGATTAGTTGGGCGGAATCGGACAAACGATGCGAAATGACCGTTTTGCCCCTAGTGGTGGCAAAACGTTGACTTTTCGATCGGGGCGGTCAAATGGACTTTGACCGATGACCGTGACATAGTTCGTGACGTCACGAGTTCATAGACATGTGGCACGTTCAATTCAGACGTTCGAGGAGGAAGTTGTGACGTCCAGAAGTTTAGGGGCATTTTGGTAATTTTAGTTAAATATGGCAAATAGTTGACTTTTTGACCAAGAGGTCCGATGGCCAAGGACCGAAGACCGTTACGTAGATAAGGACGATACGAATCCGTAGACAGGCGGCACGTCGAATTCGGACGTTCGACGGCGAAGTTACGGTTCACGGAAGTTTCAGGTTACTATTCATGACGACACGTTTTACGAGACAAAAAGTGCAGTTTTGTCTCTAATGGGCCCAGCTTTTTAGATAGCCAATGGATGAGTGACAAGTGTCACCCATCCACTGGCCAATCTCACACATACATGCATACCATCCCTTCATCGATCATTCTTCATTTCAAACCCATTACCCGATCTCACCCAAACCATCCACCCAAACTCAGCCAACCCAACCCCATTTCGACCAGGACTGAGACCAGAGAGTGAGGGAGGATGTAGGACGCGGTGGCAGGCCCAGGAAGGCACCGCCGTGGGCGGTGGAGCCGCGAACCCGTGCGGGTGCAAGGTAAGCCCGATTCTTCCCATTTTTCAATATATGTATTATGGGTTGTTTTGGTTGCTTTCAATGAATTAAAAAGGTTGTTAGGAAGCTATTAGGACGGTTTTGATGGAGATTGGAAGATGAGAGACCTCTGGGGAGGAGTTTGGAGAATCGAACCGTGAGGTTCAAATTGGACCGGTCGGATTTCGAAGGTTTTAGGAGTTTTGGTTAATTGGGTTAGATAGGAAACTTGAAAATAGGAATTTAGGAATCGGAATGGAAGCAAACGGACCGAAAATAAGGGAGAAGGAGACCTGGACCGGTTACGCCGGTCCAAGTTGCAGGAAAAACCGGACCGGACCAGTTCGGACCGGTCTGACCGAAGTAGGAGACGATATTGTAGCTGGCGCGTGAAGCCCACGCGCAGCCACTTCAGGCGGCACGTGTGGACGCGTGGGGGAGAATTTGGGGATGCGTTCAACATGTGAAATCTTCTATTCGATGTAACGAACATTTTGGGACTGGTTTTGTGTCGATCGGACACCGTCTCGATATGTTTCGGGGCATCGGAAGGTTTAGGTTCGGTCTTAAAAAATAGTTAAAAGTTCGGGAAAATTTCGGGGCTTTGATAGGAGGTTAATTAGGTAGTTATTAACCTTCTATTAAAATTTGGACAGGTTTGGGAGTCCCAGTGATGGTAATCGGCTCGGGGAGCCGAATGACACGCAAATCGAGGCGGCAGCTCGGACGGTCTGTGAGTGGACCTTGTTTTCTAAATTGGTGCATGCATAAATGTTTATTATATGTTTTATTACATATTTGATAATTCCATGGGTGCATTTGTATGTGGTTACGTATAAGCACGTATTTCGAGGTTTCGGCCTTATACGGTGCTTATACGGGTCTGTATTTCTTTATTGATTTAAATGATTTGGTTTTGGATTTATAAAAAGATAAACTCGGGTATGAGACTCATTTGGTTTTGTCTCGGGCATATGATGCTATTTAAGACCTTCGGGTCTAAATCGTGGTTGCGACGGGTGCTATGTGCACGGCGATCGACGATACGACGCTCGCCTCCGGATTAGGATGTGTTCCTTCTGGAGAGGTCACGATGCACGATTCGTTGTCGGGCAGCCTGGGGAGGCTCGGCTTCGGAGTGCTGACGGTTCAGGATATCGATCGGTGATGAGTGCACCATGATCTTGTGGTGGTCGCGTCGGTTGATTCGTTCCCGGCGACATACCAGGATTGAGAGCGGTCCTGGATGGATGGTTGCACGTATCACTATGATCAGAGTCGTGACTGACCCTTAGATATCGGGCACGGTGCCTAGTTGAGTCATATGTTTGGGCACGAGACCCAGTTACTTTACGGTTTATGATTTCGGGTTAGGGACCCTAGATGGATTTCCAAGTTCATGGAGGTTTATGGGAACCGGCATGAACCTTTGTCAGGTCATTCTGGTTCATGACGGTATATGGGAACCGGCATGAACCCTTGTTATGGATTTATTGGATCATGACGGTTCAAGGGAACCGGTCATGGATATTATGTTATGTATATATATGTTCATCTACCTTCCTTTACATCTATTATCTCCTCCGGGGAGGGTTGTTGGCCTGGGTGGACCCCGGAGTAGTCACGGAGCACCGACTGAGTGGAGTCACCCCCTAGTTGGGTTCCTTACTCTCAGGAAAGCTATGGTTACTATTACCTCGGGTAGGGTCAGTGGTCTGCGGACATTGACCTTGACTTTGAGAAGACTCGGATTGAGACCCGGGTAGCACGCGCGTAGCTTTGGATACCGTGACAGGATTGGTTGTGTGACTTATATATGTATGTGATATAAATATGATATATGATATGTGGTGTGCATAGGTGTGCACAGGATTTGAGCAGTGGCTCGTGTATTTGATTTCCGTATGGTTATGGTTTTGGGTTGAGTCCCTTATTGGTTTCTTTGTGGATTTGGGCAGTGGCCCGTATGGTCATTTTCATCATGGTTCTTTCAACCTTGGTTTTGGGCTTAGTTCCCACATATGGTTTATTTCGGATAAATGGTTTTTGAATGCATGCATGCTTTTTAGTGAATGGTACAAATGTCTTATGAAATGTTTTTATAAACTCTTGGTTTTGTCCACTCACAGCTTTTAATGTTTTGACTGCCCTTCAGGTTGACATCAGATTGTGGACTGTAGCAGAGACTGAGATATCGCATACCTCCTCCGGATCCTGGCGTACTCTGATAGCCCGAGAGGGCAAAGGTCGGAAATATCCCTTGTCTGACACTTCGTGTCAGACGGGAGCAGGGTCATCCCGCACTAATCCCGGGGGGATTGGGATGGGTCCGGTCATGGAGACTTGGATTGCTCTTGGAAGAAGGCTCGAAGTGCTTCCCCGAGGAAGGCTTGAAGTGCTTCCAAGGAGGAAGGCTTTGTACGCTTTCTGAAGAAAAGCTTTGATTGCTTCCCAGAGGAAGACCTTGATGCTTCGCAGGAAGAAGTATTGGATACTTCGCAGGGCGAAGGTTCGGATGCTTCGCATGTTGAAGGCTTGGATGCCTCGGATGGCGAAGGCTTGGATGCTTCGGGGGGCGAAGGCTTAAAATGCTTCGCATGGTGAAGGCTTGGATGCTTCACTAGGGCGAAGACTTTGGTGCTTCGTGGGAGCGAAAGCTCATGAGCAAAGGCTTTGGTGTTTCACGGGGGCGAAGACGTTGATGCTTCGCAGGGGTGAAGACTTTAGCAGTTTTCGGGGGCAAAGGATTTGATGTTTCACAGGGGCGAAGGCTTTGGATGCTTCGCAGGGGCCAAGGCTTCGGATGCTTCAAGGGGCGAAGGTTTTGGATGTTTCGGCAAGAGCAAAGACTTTGTGTGCTTCGCATGGGCGAAGACTTTGGCTTTTCACAGAGACTGAAGGTTTTGTGTTCTTCGCAGGGGTGAAGACTTTGGTGCTTCGTATGGGTGAATACTTTGGCACTTCGTGGGGACGAAGGCTTGTATGCTTCGCAAGGGCGAAGGCTTTCAATGCTTCGTAGGGGCAAAGATTTTGGCGCATCACGGGGGTGAAGCCTTTGTTGCTTCGTAGGGGCGAAGACTTTGGATACTTCGCAGAGCCAAAGTCTTTGATGTTTCGCAGGGGTGAAGGCATTAGATGCTTCTTGGAGGCGAAGACTTTGGTTGCTTCGCGGGGCCGAAGCCTTTGATGCTTCGCAGGGGTGAATGCTTTGGATCCTTCGCGGGGGCAAAGACTTTGGTGCGTCACGGGTGTGAAGCCTTTGATGCTTCGCAGAGGCGAAGGCTTGGATGCTTCACTGGGGCGAAGGCTTTAGATACTTTGCTGGAGTGAAGACTTTTGGATGCTTCGCTGGGGTGAAGGCTTTGGATGCTTCGCGGCCCGGGGGGGGGGGGGGGGGGGGGGGGGGGGGGGGGGGGGGGGGGGGGGGGGGGGCTTATTATGCTCTTCTAGAGACACATTGCATTCTCTGCTCCCTTTTTGAGCTGGAAAAGATGAAACACTACCTTCAAATGATCAAATGGATGGTCGTGCCCTAACCACATTGGATCACGAGGATTGACGGAAAGTTCCGTTGAACGATGAATAACATTCAAGAACTTCGAACATAGTCGATGAACGACGAACGAAGTATAATGAACGATGAACATGACTGTTAAACAACGCTCAAGGACTTCAAGATAATCGATAAATGATGAATGAAATACGATGAACATAGCTAAAAAACGATGAAAAACATTCAAGAATTTTGAACATTATCGATGAACGACCAACGAAGTATGATGAACGATGAACATGATTGATGAACAACGTCCAAGGACTTCAAACATAGTCGATAAACGACGAATGAAGTACGATGAACGATGAATATAGTTGAAGAACGATGAAAAAAGTTTAAGAACTTCGAACATTGTCGATGAATGACGAACGAAGTATGATGAACGATGAACATAGCTGAAGAACGATGAACAACATTCAAGAACTTCGAATATTGTCGATGAATCACAAATGAAGTATGATGAACGATGAAAGATCGTGAGAGCTCCCCTTGAGTTAGCTTTGAGAGAGGAAAAGGAAATACTTCGAAGTGAAGAATCTACTTACCTGAGAATGAAATGAGCTCCGCTCTTTATAGGGAAGCCTTGGTAGACTCAGAGCGTTCTGATTGGTCGGTTGAATTTGTAATTAATAAATAATATATTATTAATTAAATATATTATTTAATAATTACTCATTATGATGATAATTAAAAAAATTTAATATTAATATTATTTATCCATTATTATGAAGATTGTAATTAATATTATTGAGGTTTTAACCCGATTAAATAATATATTTAGCTAGAAATATATTATTTAACGTACGGGTGTATGTGAGCCATTAATGTCATTGTCGTGGGCAAATTGGATATTTTGGGAATTATGGGTCACGTGGTAACTCCATATTCTTTCGGTGATTTTGGGTTCCACAAATGACAATTAATATTATTTTTCTTTCTATATTTCATTGCATATAGATAGGAAGATGCTTCGGGACCAGATCACTAAATGTTGTTTCCTTTACTTGTTTTCTTTCATCATAATCTAGAGCATGAATATGGCTGAATCATGCAATCTTCTTGAAAATGAAATCTAAACAAGTTTCAACATCTCCATTCACTTTATTAGGATTTATATTCGTGTTTTTAATCTTTTTAAAACTATGCTGATGTATATAGTTTGTAATTTTGTATTTTTACTTGCAAAATTTTCTGAAGGATTTAGAATGCGAAGCCCGACTTCTAAAATTCTCAAGTGAGAAGATGTAGTCACATTCTTAGCTCTTTCGGGTGTTACTTGTTTCTATAAGCCGCACAGGTGATTCACATATACTAAATTTTTTAACAATTAAATTTTAATATGTTAATTCAAGTATTGAAAAACTTTAAATTAAACCATTAAAAAAAATATATTACGATCCATTCGATTGATTACACAAATTCCGATTTTCAATTGTGTAAAACCCACAATAAGATCCGGTCCTATTACGAAGTCAAAAGCAAATATATGAGGACCCCAATTTGGATTTGGGCACTTCACATTCATTACTTGTCCTATGGGAGAGGGTCACTAGGTCTTCATTTCATAGGAACGTGAGTTTCTAATTAACCAGACAGAGGTTAAATTCAAATTCTTCTCCTGCACTCAAAAGTAAACCCTACTTTTGGTTACCTAGTTTTAATGTCTCAAACAATTCATATTCTTGTCACTTTTTGGGTAAACAAAGTTAAAGTTACCGGTCTATGGAAGTTTGATACTCATTGTATATTAAAAAAACAAATTTAACATGTATATCTAAATGACTCACCGAAACATATTTCTTTCGGAGTAGGTTGAATCAAAGAAATTCCCTAGAAAAAAGATAAAGTAGGGAGAGGCGATGAGAAGGAATACTCATTATGCTCCACTTACTAAGTGGGTTGTCTAATCCCCATCAACTCTGCAAAATTTGTTACATGTGGGGACTTCCGCTATTTTTACCGTACCATATCAATAATATTTCTCATTTCTTGTCACAAGCAAAAAAAAAAAAAAAAAAAAAACTTTTTGACATTTTTGCAATCAAATTATTACACTTTTGTCCCTCAAATTTTCAATTATCATCTCTCTTAATTAGTAACATCTAGGATAAACTACATATCTCCAAACCATATGAGTCACTACAAATTTATATCCAAACTATAAAAATTTTCACTTAAGTATCCAAATTATCATAACACAACATCTAGGTACTCACTCTCAATAATCTGTTCAAAATATTTGTTAAGTTCCCAAGTAACGTTTATGTTAATGTAGATGCCATGTAGGCAAAAAAAAAAATAAACAAAAAAATAAACATGAAAAAAAAATGAATTATACACAGAGCCTTCATTATATTCTTCATGTTCATCGCATCAGCCCAAGAACCATCTGATTTCATTGCAATACGAAACCCTAGCAACCATCGACGATTTCATCATCAACACCACTAGCCGTCCCAACAAAGGTTCTTCGATTCCGTTTGGATCGTCCCCGAGTTGGATTTTTTGACTCTGTTTCGCTCTCTCTTTCTAGTTGGTCGATCTCTCTACTGGAAGCTCCTAAATTGGTAGGCTAGTACCACGACGAGGCAGACTCGGATTCCAGCGAAGATCGGGTTATGAAGAATGTTGGGTTAACGACGACTCGGAGGCTACTGCTCTGTCGGTTTCATTAAATACCTTTTTTATTCCTTCATATCTTACTCTTCCTTCCCCACACTAAGATCATTGTTGTAACGACCCGTCCCGAATTTCGGGATTTGATGACAGGACCCACCCCGATTATCACCCCGATAACCGAAGTGAACCCTGCTCCCATCTGACAACCCAACACAAAAGACCGAAACAACCTCACGCGAAACCCATAAATTACATTTCCAGACAAGGGAGAATTTAAAACATTCAACAAGTCAACCGTTATACAGAGCATAGTACAAACGAAAAGACATAAACTACACTAAAAGTGTACTACACGCACAACGGAAAGCTGAAAACACTCCGGAATAACTCTAGAGTACGCTATGCCTCCGACACTGCCTCAACGTCAACCCCCGCGCTAGCTCCACGACCTGGAGGGCAATTAAAAACCAAAAGGTGTGAGTGGACTAGAAATAAAAAGAGTTTCAAAAACAGTTTAATAAACAACCAGGGTTTGGCCCTCCTTTTTGAAAACATGCATGCATAACCCGATATCTGAAAAACATTTATAACTCATATCATTTTCATCATGGAAACCGCAGCAACATAAACACAGTATGAAAATCATTATAAAACAATAGCAATAAAGCATAAGATGCCAATATAATCATCCGATCAAACCTGCTGGATCTATCCGAGTCTTTAAACTCCCGAGTCTTTAAACTCAATCCAGACATCAATATAATCCGAGTCTTTAAACTCCCGAGTCTTTAAACTCAACAGGCCTACAAGGGAAAATATCAATATCCGAGTCTTTAAACTCCCGAGTCTTTAAACTCAATCCGGGTCTTTAAACCCAATCCGGACCCGTCCCCCGTCAAACATAATCCGGGTCTTTAAACCCAATAACCAGATCCAGCAAATCAAATCCAAAACCATTTGAAAACTATTTCTAAATCCACATCCAAACCCGAATCCAAAATCATTGGTCCGAAGCCCTTCCGGCATCCAGAACTATCATTTCGAACCCAAATCCAGAAATCCACTATTCAACTTTACAATCAAATCTCGTTTTCCGAAATTCGATTCTAAAACCGAAAACCCTTGATCATCAAATCATGTCTTGAAATCCAATTATACACATTGAAAACCAGTTATCGATTAAAATCCAAAAACATAGCATCAAAATCATAATCAAAGCATTTCTCGTAAAACGTAATGAAATACGTAATTTCTCGAAAAACGTGAAATTATGTAAAACAGTTCTAGCATATCCAATAATCATGAAATCATAATGAAAACCATAAAAAAAGTAATTAAAAGCAGTTATGCATGCTCAGTTATAAGGAATGAGTCCACTCACAGTTACCGGGCACGTCACTCGCGTCCCGTACGTTCCGTACGTTCCTCGGTCTCCTCAGGGATTCCCGATCCTATCACAAGTCACCAAAACTAGTCACTAACACGTCCACCAAGTTTCTCCTAATTTTCCCCAACATTCCCCGGACTTCACACGTAACGAAACGAAACCCTAAACCTTTGACCACTTAGAACTAACCCAATCTGGTGTCCGATTGTTCCGAAACTTGTCCCAACAGATTCGTTACAACGATTAGACCAAAAACTATGTTGAACACTTCCCCGGAAACTGCCCCACGCGCCCTCACGCGCCGTCCAAAGTGGTTGTGTGTGGGCCTCACGCGCATGCACAGGTTTACTGTTCATCGTCTCCCTCGATCCCACGACCGGTCTGAACCAGCGTGACAGGTTCTCTGCCGTCCTTCAACCATTTTTGTTCCTTTCAACTCCCCTAGCTTCGTCCTACTCTAAGCAACCTAATTCCCTAATCAAAACACAACATTACTGCCTCGAACCCATCTTCCCAAGCTCGAACCAGCAACCACCCAAAGACTCTGTTTTGGTTCTCGGCCAACCGTCCTTCCCCCCGTCACGGCTTCGACTTCTACAGGTTCCTAGGGACCTACTGAACCTAACTAGAACTCACAGAACCCTCGACTCAGCCCCAAAAGTCACGACTTTCAGTTTGAACCAAAACGGAAAAACAGAGGAAATAGGGAAAACTTACCTGTCCGTGCACTGCCGTGAACGCCGTCATGGCCCAGCCCGTCCAACGTCTCTTCTCTGCCTTCTGACCACACCCACACCCTAAATTTGAAAGGTTTGATCGAACAGAGCAACACCACCACCTCGATTCTTCTCTGTTTTCCACAGAAACTCACACTCACACATACAGATTTTCCTCACACTCACACACACAGATTTTCCTCACACTAGTTCCACCCAGAACCACTCACTAGCTCTCACTTAGTCTCTACTCACTCACTCGATCACCAAAACACACATACGCGCACTGTAATCGATCAATTTCCTCTCAACCTCCGTCTCTGTTTTCCTCTCCCTTGCACGACTCACACACACACGGCTAATTTAATTTTCCCGTGCAACTTTGCAGAACCCTTTAGCCTACCCCCACGTGTCCAAGCCCTTTGGTCCCTGACTCAAAATATCCAATTACACACTGCACACTTTTCCTCATCAACTTTGCATAATTCCCAATGTGCAAAAAGACCAAAATACCCTTGTGAGTCCAAATTACGATAATGCCCTTGACCGTTCTAGACCCGTATCTCGCTCGTCCTACGTCCGATAAAAGCATGCAGCCTGTCGTTGTACTCAGGACGACGAGATCTACCTAACGGTCCTAGGTCTACGTGTAAAAACCTTTTCGTGCGAAAAGTCAGCTTTTCCCCTTCTTTTTAACCAAATTACGAAAGTGCCCCCAACCTTTCGAACATCATAACTTCCTCCTCGGATATCGGAATCGGGTGTGCCACCTGTCTACAGACTCGTGACGTCCCAAACGACGTCACAGTCATCGGTCAATGCCCAATTGACCGCCCGAACTAAAAGTCAATAATTTGCCCAAACTATGGGCAAAATCGTCATTCTAAGCCGAACGTCCAAAGTAACCCACTAACCACCGATTAACTCAGCTAATCCGTCACTAATCACTTCGCTAATCCCGACTCCTGGGACGGGTCGTTACATTTGATTAGTGATGAATTTGAGGATTAGCATGACTAATAGAGGATTAGTCGAGAAATCATGGATGCGGGCTGTAGCAGAGACCGAGACATCACACTCTGCCACTGATCCTGGCGCACTCTGGAAACCCGAGTGGGCTAAGGTTTGAATTATCCCTTATCTGGTATTCTTGTTCTGTGTGGGTTAGATGGTCTGGCCCATCGTATTACACATGGGTTAGACGGGAGTATGGCACATCCCGCGTTAATCCTGGAGGGGATTGGGATGGGTCGTGTCAAGGTGTGGTATCAGAGCGAGGTTTGCATGTGGTACCCTGATACCAGGTGGTATCAGATGATTGAGGTTGGTTAGTTTGGAACCAGAGTGTTGGCGCAGGTGATGCAGATGTGATGTCTCTACGAGTATGACAGTCCATCATCAACTTAAACGTTAGGGTAATAGTAGGAAAGTTAGTAGAAAGGAATCGTGGCGCAGCTATGGAGTGTATCGACGCCATAGATCGATCGGTGCCATGGTTTAGAGTTAGAACTGAGAAGGGTCGTATGTGACGAGATTGTTGAGTTGAGACCATTTGTTGGTCATGCTTGGCTAGTTTGCTGCTCCCTGCAGTCGAAGTCGTGACGACAACCGGATTCGAGGAGCCCTAGTTGATGGTAGGAGATTGGCGAGTTAGATAGTTGGGTCGGATTGGACAGCTTTTTGAAGTCGAACCCTAGTTGAATGTGATGGTTCGGAGAATATGAGTACAACAGGGTTAGTAGATGCCCTTAGTTGGCAACCCTAGTTCGAGTGGTTGTACCCAGAGTTGTGGGGTATGAGGGAGGCAAGTTCCTCCAACCCGAGTATAGATTATGGGTTATAGCTCGATATGAGCAGAGATTCAGGTTTGGTGGGATGCGAGCACTAGATAGGAGATGTTGAGCCACGGCTGAGGATGTGACTCTTTGGTGATGTACTCGTGTTCGATGTGGACCGAACGAGGACATCCGATAAAAATCGGAACGTTTCCTTTTCGTGTATGCTTTGTCATGGTGGTTTTATCAGAGTAGCGTAGCGGAAGCGTGGTGGACCCATGCTTGGTTTTGGGTCATTAATCTAAAGAAATTGGTGAGTTGAGGTAGTGTTAAGAATTTATCTGAAGTGGGGAGAAGCCGAAGAGAATCAATGGAAGTGTTTAGCTTTGAGGAAAAGATTGAGCATTACATCAATTATCAGAGGATACTCTTAGTCGGAGGAGGTGACTTCTCTTTTTTCGTTGAATGGGCAAAGCTTCGGGCTTGGCTGTCAATAGGATTGTAAGACTTGAGATGCCACAACGAGATCTGGATAGAGATGGACTGGATGGAACCCAGTAGTGGTTGAGATGTGTTGGGGCTCTTCCCAATAGTGATTGAAGGGACAGATGTGATGGAGATAATTAAGTGGTGATTGGAAAAAACGGTATAAAGGGACGACGCAAGTAATGTCATGGGAACTAGTGGTCGGTTTGTCAGATATGGTGGTATGCATAGATTTGGCTTCAGATCACAGCAGGAGTCTGTTGTGACTCTTCAGTCGAGCGGTACATCAAGTTAGGTTGGATTGACATCCTTTTGGATGTGCATAAACGGTCTTAAACGGACAGGCGAGTTGGGTATCAGATTGTTTACGAGACACATCAGTGGATGTTGCCCGAGTGAGTTGAGGACTTGGAAGCATACCTAAGTTGATTCCAATATGGTTGCAACTTCTCTTGATTCCAAAGTCAGTGAAGGAGATTTATCATTTTATGCTCTGTAGTAGATGATGTTGGGTATCACCAGTACGATGATCATGTATTGGTTGGTGGACCCATGGTTGGCTTTGGGTCGTTGGACAAGAGAAGTTGTGAATGTGATTTCGATTTGGGAATAAATGGTAAGAGTGGTGGACGTGGTGAGTGTAGCGGAGTTTGTGTTTACGCCCACGTAGGATGAATTTTGATGTCATTGTCTTGGATCATCCTTGATTCTCCATATGTGCAGCGACAGGGTTGATCTGACATAGGGCATTATGACGAGGGAGTCCCGATAGGTAAGGATGATAAGGAGTGACTATAACTAATCGATATGAGGTAATTGAAGATAACCCACAGTCTAGACGTGTTCCGTCTTTGATTGAGCTATTCAGGTGTGGAAAAGGTGATGAGTAGTGATATGACAACAAGGGATTCAAAGAGGGTGTAAGACCCTATGAATCGAAGTCTGGACATTATCTGGATGAATTTCCTTACTGATTATGCTAAGCTAGGAACAGAGGAGAATCGTATTGTAAGACAGTTGAAGGATCTCTTGGAATAGTTAGTGAGAAGACAATACAAAGATTGGATATGGGGTGAGTGTTGATTTTGAATTCATTCATTCAGATTGGACTGCTAGTGAATGTCGGGTGACCAGGATACCCGGAATGGACACCGAGTGGCGTGTATGATCTATCTTGGATAGGTGGATGGGTATGTGTTGGATATGTGAGTGATTATGGATCTTGGATTCATTCACTCAGACTGGTGGTGTTGATGTTGAGAGTGTGTTGATGGGATTGGCTACTTTTCGGAGTCAATCTAGTGGCATGCCTTGGAGGATGTGTTTGGGCCTGTAGTGTAACGATCCGTCCCTGAAGTCGGGATTAGCGAAGTGATTAGTGACGGATTAGTGAGCTTAATCGGTGGTTAGTTGGTTACTGTTGGACTTTGGGCGTAGAATGACGATTTTGCCCCTAGTTTGGGCAAAAAGTTGACTTTTAGTTCGGACGGTCAATTGGGCATTGACCGATGACTGTGACGTAGTTTGGGACGTCACGAGTACGTAAACAGGTGGCACACCCGATTCCGACATCCGAGGAGGAAGTTATGATGTTCGGAAGGTTGAGGGCACTTTCGTAATTTGGTTAAAATAGGGGGGAAAAGTTGACTTTTAGTATGATCGAGTTTTTACACGTAGATAAGGACCGTTAGATAGGTCTCGAGTCCCTGATTCCAACGACAGGCGGCATGTAGCTTTTGGAGTTCGAGAAATAAATTTACGGGTCTAAACGTGCGAAGGGTATTATGGTAATTGTACTTGAAAGGGTATTTTGGTCATTATCCTGTATTGGGATTTGTGCCCAATGGCTAGTGGACAAGTGGCTGCTCTGGGGAGTGATGTCCACTAAGTTTGGGACATCTTTCCTTCACTGGAAGGTCATAGAACCCTCTCACCACCGCTTTGAACTTGGTTGCACAATAATTTACGGGTTTAAACGGTTTTAGAGGCAAAGAAACAGAGACAGGGGTCATTGTTGAACCTAAACCCTCTCAAAATGTGATCAATTGAGGATGAAGTAAGAAGGAAAGCTGAAGGGGAAGTGAGGCTGCGTGGACTGGTGGCCACGGTGAGGCACGACGGCGGCGTACGGCGATGGGAATGGAGGAAAAACCCGCGAAGCCTCTGTTTTCATTTAAATTTGGGAGGTTGTTTGGAGCCTAATTGTTGACTATCGTGGACGAGAGGGGTTACTGGAGGACTGGGGAAGTGGATGAGATCATGGTCGAGACCTGAAGGGCCTGGTAAGCCTCTGTTCGATCTCCTGGTTTTGTTAAGAATGAAAATGGCTTTGTGTAAATTCAAGGTTGTTGATTGATCTGTTGAATTGGGTAATGATCTAGAAGTTCAGGGGACTTCGTAGGTGACAGGACCCATCCCAATCCCCCCGAGATTAGTGCGGGATGACCCTGCTCCCGTCTGACACGAAGTGTCAGACAAGGGATATTTCCGACCTTTGCCCTCCCGGGCTATCAGAGTACGCCAGGATCCGGAGGAGGTATGTGATATCTCGGTCTCTGCTACAGTCCACATCTGATGTCAACCTGAAGGGCAGTCAAAACATTAAAAGCTGTGAGTGAACAAAACCAAGAGTTTATAAAAATATTTTATAAGACATTTGTACCCTTCACTAAAAAGCATGCATGCATTTGAAAACCATTTAACCGAAAGAACCATATGTGGGAACTAAGCCCAAAACCATAATGAAAACGATTGTACGGGCCACTGCCCAAATCCTGTGTAACCACACATCACATATCATATATCATATTTATATCATATACACATATAATTCACACAACCAATCCTGTCACGGTTTCCAAAGCTACGCGCGTGCTACTCAGGTCTCAATCCGAGTCTTCTCAAAGTCAAGATCAATGTCCGCAGACCACTGACCCTACCCGAGGTAATAGTAATCATAGCCTTCCTCAGAGTAAGGAACCCAACTGGGGGGGGGGGGGGTGACTCCACTCAGTCGGTGCTCTGTGACTACTCCGGGGTCCACCCAGGCCAACGACCCTCCCCGGAGGAGATAATAGAAGTAAAGGAAGGTAGATGAACATATATATACATAACATAATATCCATGCCTGGTTCCCCTGAACCGTCATGATCCATAATATCTCTAACCAAGGTAACATGCCGGTTCCCGTAAACCGTTAAGTACCGTAATAACATAACCAGGTAGCATGCCGGTTCCCATAAACCGTCATGTACTGTAATAACATAACCGAGGTAACATGCCGGTTCCCATAAACCGTCATGTATCGTAAGAACATAACCGAGGTAACATGCCGGTTCCCATAAACCGTCATGTACCGTAATAACCAACAAGGGTTCATGCCGGTTCCTATAAACCGTCATGAACCACGATACCATAACAAGGGTTCATGCCGGTTCCCATAAACCGTCATGAACCTGGGAATCCATTTAAGGTTCCCTGACCTGAAATCAAAACCGTAAAGTGACTGGGTCTCGTGCCCGAACATAGGACATCAGCTGGGCACCGTGCCCGGAATCTAAGGTCATATGCCCGAGACAAAACCAAGTGGGTCTCATACCCGAGTTTATCCTTTTTGAAATCCAAAACCATTTCATTAAAACCAATAAAGAAATACAGACCCGTATAAGCACCGTATAAGGCCGAAATCTCGAAATACGTGCTGATACGTAACCACATACAAATGCACCCATGGCATCATCTGACAGGACCCGTCCCAACTGGACCTCGAAAACCGTACCTGGTCCTACTCCCGTCTGACAAGTCAACTGAAATCCCAAAACTATCCTTCAGCACCTATCAGACAAGGGATAACTGCCGCTCATGCCTCCGCCTCGAGATCAGTCCCGAACGTTGTGCCACGACCGTCCAACTGCTCGTTTCCCGCGCTGCACGTGTTTTCGTAATTTCTGATACGTGCCAGGAATCTCGAATCCTCTAATTACCTGAACGCAGCTTCCACAATCCGCGGATGTCACAGGGCCTGTTCTTTATCAATCTGCCACCAATTTCGTTCCCATTTGATCTGGTTTACTTCGTTAAGCTCCCCGAAAAGTAATTTGCACGTCAATTTTGATCAAAATCGCCTAAGAATTCGAATTCGAGATTTATGCTTGTAGGTGATTTTTCGGGTTTTCCAGTATGAGGTGTTCCTTGGTTTCCCTCTATTTCCTTTCGGTTTTTCTCTCCAATTTACACTAATTGGTCACTTTTATTGCACTGGTTTTCCTTTAGTTGGCTGCTAATCGATCACAGGATTCCTTTAAGAGGTTTTAGTGTTCTCTGTTCTTGGGTTTTATACGAACATCTACTAATTCATCTTATTTACTACCCTTAGCATCTAATTAATTAATTATAAAACAAACAACCAAGTGCCACTAAGTGTTATTAACAAGTGACACATGTCACTTCACCCAGCACCTGAGTCATTTAGTTGGCTGATTCAGCCAAGTTCACCGTTCAATCAATCTCATGACCTAAAATTACCATTTTACCCCTTTAAATCACAAATAACCAAAATACCCCTATACTTCATAACCCCGTAACTTTTTCGTTCGGACTCCAATTGACGCATGCCACCTGTCTACGGATTCAGCATCCCGAGACCTACCCAACGGTATTCTCGGAAAGTCCAAACAAAGTCCCGATCAAAAAGTCAACTTTCGGCCCCTTTTACCAACCTTTGCACGTCATAAATTTCTCCTCGAATGTCGGAATCGGGCGTGCCACCTGTCTATGAACTCGTGACGTCCCGAACTACGTCACGGTCATCGATCAAAGTCCATTTGACCGCTCAAACTAAAAGTCAACTTTTCGCCCAATTCCGGGGGCAAAATCGTCCTTTTCTTCAAATTTTTTCCAAATTTTCATGTTTCAAATTTCCGGGGCGTCACATCATCAAACAAGTAATAAAACATATAATAAACATTTATGCATGCACCAATTTAGAAAACAAGGTCCACTCACAGACCGTCCGAGCTGTTGCCTCGATTTGCGTGCCATATGGCTCTCCCGAGCCAATTCGACCTCTCCGGATAATCTTGACCTGTCCAAACCATATCCAAAGGTTACTAGTAACCTATACAAGTCCATATTAAGAACCCTAAACTTTCCCGGAAAAGTCAACGTGCCCCGTACACGTTTCTCGAGATGAAAAACCTCAATTTGACTAACTTAACGATCTCCGATCGACCCGAAACCACCGCCATTGGATGCAGATCGTCGAAACCTTTAAAATGACCCTGGGCCCACTCAAAACACCGTTCACACACGCCCCCACGCGCCTGGTCAACGCGTGGGTCAACGCTGCTACAGTACCTGCTGACGTCAGCATGACGTCATCACTGACAGTCTTGCAGTGACACGTGTCACACTACTATTAGCCCATTTTCTGACATGTCAGACCTGACAATGCTGACGTCATCCCTGACATGATGACGTCAGCATGATGACGTCACCTGTCATCTCTGTCCTCCCCCGGGTTGACCTGAATACCAGTAACCGGGTCGCCGTGACCCGCGGCTTGACCCGGCCGGTTCTCCGCCGTCCGGCCACCAAAACCGTTCCCGTTTGTCCCATTCTCCTTGTCTAATCCTAACCTAGGGTTCTATGACATTAAAATGGAAGAAAAACGTCAAAAACCCGTACCTTCAATTCGGCTATGGCGGCCGTGACTTCTCCCGCCGTTCATGGCTGTTCCAGGCCGTCTAACACCTCAAAACCGATCCTAGTCATCTCCTGGGATCCCTAGAAACCTTACCCAATTAATGGAATCGAGTAAAAACCATTAAAATCCAAATTTCAAAATTCGAATATTTCTTTACCTCACGGGTTCGAGTCCCCGGCCGTGGCTTGCCATCCTCAGCCTCTCACCACCTCCTCACGGTCATATTTGTGCTCAGAGGGTCCTTGTGATGGTGAGGTGTGCGTTTCGGGTTTGTGAAGGAAAAGGAAGAAAATGAAAAATGAAGAAGAATGATGAAGGTGATGTCGTGGAAGAGAAGGGAGAAGGAGATGATGGCTGATGAGAGAAGAGAAATGGAGGGTGAGGATTGAATGATTAAAATAGAATGGATGGCTAAGATTTAGGGTTGTTAGGATTAATTTTAAAATAATTAAAATATTATTATTTAATTACTTAGATCCATATTTTGGGGGAGTTAGCCAATAGGATGAGTGACACTTGTCACTCATCCATGGGACCCACCAAAATATCTGCCCAATCAGATTTCGCCAAATCGTCCCCATCTCGAAGTTCGTGCATAGTGAAATCGAACTTCCGTGACCTATAACTCTCCCGTTCGAAGTCCGATTTCATTGTACCACCTGCCTATGGATTCGTATCGTCCTTATCTACGTAACGGTCTTCGGCCCTCGGCCATCGGACCTCTTGGTCAAAAAGTCAACATTTGACCCCATTTAACCAAAATTACCAAAATGCCCCTAAACTTCCGAACGTCATAACTTCCTCCTCGAATGTCGGAATTGAACGTGCCACCTGTCTATGAACTCGTGACGTCACGAACTACTTCACGGTCATCGGTCAAAGTCCATTTGACAGCTCGATTGAAAAGTCAATGTTTTGCCACGATAAGGGGCAAAACGGTCATTTCGCACCGTTCGTCCGATTTCGCTCTACTAATCACCGATTAATCTCATTAATCGTGATTAGTCACTAATCTAATCTAGAAATTTGGGACGGGTCGTTACAGTAGGACCTAGAACCATGGCCAACGGTGGCTGGACGTGAGTGAACCGTCGAAGGGTTGGACGGCCGGTTCAACAACCGATTAAGGTAAATGGTTTTAGTTTGTTTTTCCTTCATTTCGAATTCATGGATTGTTTAGGAAGGCTTAAAGAGACGGATAAGATCAAATAAAGTTGAAAACGGGACAAAATAAGCAAGAAGAACAGTTGAACCGCTCACGCCGGTTCATGATTGAACCGGGTCGACCTGGACCGGTTCAGCCCCGGTCTGACCAAGGTTGAAGGAGGTGAACAGTGGGAGCGTGGCTCCCACGTGCAGCCCCTTTGGGGGGGCGCGTGGCTCCCACGCGCAGCTCCTTTGGGCGGCACGTGAGGGCACGTGGGACATAGTCTGGGGAAGTGGTCAAAATATGAAATGATGTAATCGATGTAACGAGCATTTTGACGCTAGTTTTAGGGCTCGGTTAAAAATAGCTAAAAATAAGGGAAAATTATGGGGCTTAAGTATGAGTATCGTGAAGTAGTTAGTAACCTTATAGTGGGATTTGGACAGATTCGGGAAAGCCGAGGATAGCGGAATGGCCGGGGACGGCGTAAGTGCGCGCGTATCGAGGCGACGTTGGAATGGTCTGTGAGTGGACTTTGCTTTCTAACTCTTGATGCATGCATATATGTTTTTATATGTTTTCTATACTTGATTCTATGATTTGATTTATGGTTGTGATGGTTTACGGTTTTGCATGTTTTTCGAGGAAATTACGGTACTTCATGTTTTACGAGGTCTGACGGATATTGTGATTTAAACCTGGTTTTAATGATTTAATTTCGGAATTTGGAATACGATCTGATTTCAATGAAAGTAAAAGGATTTTGGAAAGAGTTTTCGGGCTTGAAGCCCAGTTCAAAAAGTGGTTTTAAGAAACGTGATTTCGGGTTTTTGAATCGGAATTCCGGGTGACGATTCGGGATTCGATTCTGGACTTGAAAGTGGGTTTTCGGGTTTGGGTTCGGAATGGTTATTCCGGATGCCGACTTACGGAGTGATGGTTGCAGACTCGGATCTGGAAATGAGATGGATATGATTCGAGTTTGGATATGGATTTAGAAATGGTTTTCAAATGGTTTTGGATTGGATTTGCTGGATCTGGTTATTGGGTTTAAAGACCCGGATATTGTGATTGACGGGGGACGGGCCCGGATTGGGTTTAAAGACCCGGATTGAGTTTAAAGACTCGAGAGTTTAAAGACTCGGATATATTGATATTTCCCCCGTAGGCCTGTTGAGTTTAAAGACACGGAGTTTAAAGACTCGGATTATTGAGGCCTGGTTATTGAGTTTAAAGTCTCGGGAGTTTAAAGACTCGGATAGGTCCAGCAGGTTCGATGGATGAGAATGTGGCTTTAAATGTGTTTCGGATTTCACTGAGACTTGATGATGACGTTTTGGGCAGTGGCCGGATGAAATGGTTTTCTGTGGTTTTTGGCTGAGGCCCGGGATTTGAGAAAAAGGAAAATGTGTTTGATTTTCGTACATGGTTTGTTTAACTGGAATATTGAATGGTTTTATGACTTGACTTGATATGCATGCATTGGTTTTGCGTGGAGGGTATAAATGTACTTGTTTTATGAAATTTTTTTAAACTTAAACTTTATTTTTGTCCACTCACAGTCTTTTCGTGTTTTTAACACCCTCTAGGTTGTTGCGGCGCGGGCTGTTGGTCGAGAGAGATGGAGACATCACACGTACGATCCACAGTAGACTTTACGTACTCTGGGAAGTTCGGAAACCTTTGGACGGTTGGATCGAAAATCCCTTGTCCGACTTACGTGTCATATGAAGGTTGGACGTCAGTTTAGCCTTCGTGTCATGCGTAAGTTAGACGGGATTGGGATTTAGCCCTTAATCCCGGGGGATTAGGGGTGGGTCCTGACATGTAGTGTGTGATCTGTCTAGTATAGGATTGAACAGATGGGCTCCAAAATTGAAGCGTGATTGGCTTTTCGACCAATGGACGATGAGTAGACTAAGATTTTATAGGGTCATGTAGCGGACGGCCTCGGTACGAGAATGGATGATCGATTGGAGTATGCTCCAGTCATGTTGTGGACGGTTTAGGTATGAGGATGTTGGGTGTGCTTGGGGCATGCACAGTGGTGTTTTGGTGGACGTGTTGGTAATCGGCTTAGTTCCGAGGTAGTTGGGTTGTCTAGTATTTGGACTGGACCTTGGATATTGTGTGTTAGGCCAGAGAGGTTTTGTAGGATTCAGTGACTGTATGAGCGGGTGGCTCAGAGCCGTGGATGGCTAGTGGAACCCTAGAAAAGGAGATGTGTCATCATTGCTGAGCAGGTATTTGATGAGGTTCAGTTACACACAGGTAGAGTGAGACGTGGTGACAGGACCCACCCCGATTATCGCCTCAATAATCGGGAAGCATCCTGCTCCCGTCTGACAATCGAATCAAAAAGACCGGAAACTAGTTAAAATTACAACACACCCATTGTCAGACCAGGGAGATTAAACAAATACATCCGACTGGACGTCAAGTTCACAGTTTCACAGAGCAATATTACAAAACAAATTAAAGAACAAGTCCTACTCTGTGAACTAACTACTCCGCAACGGAAAACGTTATGCCTCCGCCTCTGCCTCGGCGCTTGCCCCCACGCTTGTACCACGACCTGGAGGGAATTTAAAACAACAAGGTGTGAGTGGACCGAAACATAAGTTTAACAGGAAAAACAGTTTTTCCGAAATTGGGTTCGCCCTCCAGTTTTGTAATCCGCACGCATAACCAAGTATTCAAAATTTGTGTATTAAACTTTTGAAAACTCTTTTTCCGAAACACAAGAAAAACTTTACAGGGATCGTCATCACTCATGTAAAACCATATAATAATACCAGATTCCAGAAATCGTCATTTTGAAACATTATTTGCACAAATCAAGTGAAACATAAAACAATAATCATGATTATGCCGTTGGATCCATCCGAGTCTTTAAACTCAACATTAGGCCTTCCCGGGATATCAACGAGTCTTTAAACTCAAAACACGATTAGTAGGCCTCGGGGGTATCATAATAATCGAGTCTTTAAACTCACGAGTCTTTAAACTCAATTTTCGGGCCCGCCCCCAGAATCAACATACCGGGTCTTTAAACCCAAAACCAGATCCAACCATCAACCGGGTCTTTAAACCCAAAACCGTTTTTTTTTTTAAACATATTAAATCAGGATTCATCACAAATCTCTTTCCAACATTATTCCAAAACATTTCTCATCGTAACAGGACTCATGCCCGAATTCACATGTAAATTCCAACACATGCAACTAACAGAAAATTTCTTCACAATATGATCAAACATCATAAATCCGAAACATGCATATTCATAACCAGATACTTCATCAAAAATTATCATGCATGCATAGGCAAAAACCGAAATCTCGAAATGCGTGAAATACGATAATTACCTCGAAAAACGTGAAAACAAGTAAAACCGATATATCATCTCACCATCGTAAAATCATATGTAAAACCATGAGATAAATAAGCAAAATAGTCATGCATGCCCAATTTAAAAATCAAAGAGTCCACTCACAGTCTTAGGACACGTCAATCGCGTCCCGCGTGCTCCTCCGTAGCTTCGGAAGTGTCCGGGCCTGTGAAAACGTACAAGAAGGGTTACAAACATCCCAAAATAACTCGTAGGATTTTTTCCTAATTTTTCCGGATTTTTCGGCGAAAATAAATTTAAAGACTTAATCTTCCGGACTCCCGAAGTTATCCCGAATGACTCCCGATCGATTCGAACTCTAAAGATAAAATGTTATTTAGACTGTAAGGATCAATTCTCATGTTGGCCGTGATCGGAGTTGACGCCATACGCGCCGTCACGCGCCGCCCAAAGTGGCTGCGCGTGAAGGCCACGCGCCAAGCTACAGTGTCATCTCCCTTACCCGAACAGCCTGCTAAACGGGTCTGATACCCGCGACTCAACCCGATCAGTTAGCCCTCAATTCTCAGTCAAAACTACCCGTTTTCAATCCTATTATCTTCCCTAACTCATTTATTTTAGGTCTGCAACACTGGTTAACCTCGACTTACACCAAATCGACCCAATCCAAGCTCGAACAGTCGAACAAGTCGACTCCTGGAACTCACCCTACACGGTTCCATTTCCAAATTAACTTCACCAGTAGCAATAAGGGACCCATACGCACACAATGACACTAACAATTTAGCTCGCCGTTACCTGGAAGTAGTCGTCCACAGCACTGGTTTTCCCCTGAAACTGAGACTCAGGTTCCCGGCCAAACCGTCCTCCTCCTCCTTCAATTCTTGCACGGTTGTGCACGAAATGACCCCAGAAGTCTTACACGGCCTTTGGTTTCGATCAACAGGCTCCAGAAGTTGAATGAGATTTTTCCCCCCAACTGGTTTTTCCTTCGAACTGGACCTTGGGTTCTTGGGCAATCCGTGCTCGAATCCCTTCAATTCTTGCACGGCTGAGACTCTATCACTCCCAGAAGACTCACTGTGTGTTTAGAATGATCCCTCGACCCTTAGAAATTGAACTCTGCGATTTCCCCCCAAAAACCCGAAACAGTTGCTCACGGTTTCTCTCACAATTCCTCTCACGCTCAGCTTCCCAAATTGAACCAAAATGATCCTAACTCCAACCTCACTCCAATCCCATACTCAGTTATTCGATCTGTATGGCCAACAGCCCGTGGGAGACCAACTGAGGCCTCTGAAACTGGTTTCCCGCAAACACAGAGACCACATCCATTCCCGTTCCTCCCGTGCACTCAGTCTCTGCCCAGACACGTCTGGCTGCTTCCCACAATCCTCAAAATCCATAAACTAACCCACTCACCAGTCCACTTAGCCTTAAACAAATGCACGCTCAAAACCACCACGGCCGCACTCTGTTTCTCACGGTGGTGCTACAGTAACCACCGTGAAATGACCAAAATGCCCCTCTGTGCAATAATTACCAAAATGCCCTCCAACTTCCGTGACCCGTAACTCGGTCGTCCGACGTCCGTTTCAAGCGTGCCGCCTGTCGTTGTACTCGGGGCGTCGAGATGAACATAACGGTCTTCGAGTCAAATGGATATCAATTGTCAAACAAAAAGTCAACTTTTTCCCCTTATAACGCCCAAATTACGGTAATGCCCCCGAACCTCCGAACATCATAACTTTCACTCCGAGCGTCCGAATCGGACGTGCCACCTGTCTATGAACTCATGACATCCCGCACTACGTCACGGTCATCACCCAACGTCCGTTCGACCTCCAAAACTAAAAGTCAACAAATTGACCACACAAACACAGGGGTAAAAACGTCATTTTATTCAATATTTAATAATAATACATTACCAGAACGTCCGGGGCGTTACAATCTCCCCCCCTTAAGAAATTTCGTCCCGAAATTTCAAGGAAACAAGTAAGGGAACTGTTCTCGCATCTGCGCCTCGGGTTCCCATGTGGCTTCCTCCACATCCTGGTTCCTCCAGAGAACCTTTACCAGAGGAACGGTCTTCCGACGTAGCACTTTCTCCTTTCGATCCAAAATCTGTACCGGTTGTTCCTCGAAGCTCAAATCATCTCGAAGTTCAATGGGCTGATCCTCCAGTACATGAGATGCGTCAAACACATATTTCCGCAACATCGACACATGGAAAACATCGTGGACCCTCGAAAGTTCTGGCGGTAGTGCCAGCCGGTAGGCCACCGGGCCAATCCTCTCGGTAATCTCATACGGTCCAATGTAACGAGGGCTCAATTTCCCTCGCCTGCCGAATCTCACTACACCCTTCCAAGGGGACAATTTCAGAAATACCCGATCTCCGACCGTAAACTCTAGATCTCGAATCCGATGGTCCACATAGCTCTTTTGTCTGTCCTGGGCTGCCTTGAGCCGATCCCTGATGAGTTTGACCTTCTCGGTCGTCAGTTCCACCAATTCGGATTTAGTCAGCTTCCTTTCACCCACGTCCGTCCAACACAACGGAGTTCTGCACTGCCGTCCGTACAAGGCTTCGTACGGAGCCATCCCAATGCTCGCTTGATAGCTGTTGTTGTAGGCAAATTCCATCAAGGCTAGGTGTGACTCCCAAGCGTCATGAAATTGCAAGACGCAAGCTCGCATCATATCCTCCAATGTCTGGATGGTCCGCTCAGACTGGCCGTCAGTCTGAGGATGAAATGCAGTACTGAAACGAAGTTTCGTCCCAAATGCTTCCTGCAGACTCTGCCAAAATCGAGAAGTAAATCTTGGGTCTCGGTCAGAAACTATTGATTCCGGAGTACCGTGCAAACGGATGATCTCGTCAATAAACAACTGGGCCAACTGCGTCATCCTGAAGTTCTCTCGCACTGGCAAGAAGTGAGCTGATTTCGTAAGCCTGTCCACAATCACCCAAACTCCATCGTGACCCCTGGGTGTCCTAGGAAGTCCAAACACAAAATCCATCGTCAAGTGATCCCATTTCCATTCCGGAATAGGTAGTGGTTGCAAGGCTCCATAAGGTCGTTGTCTCTCAGCCTTCACTTGCTGGCAAATCAGACACCTGCTGACAAACTCGGCAATCTCCCGTTTCATCCCCGGCCACCAGTAGTGCTCTCGCAAGATACGATACATCTTGGTCCCACCAGGATGCATCGCGTAGGCCGAACTATGAGCTTCGTCCAAGATCTCCTTCTTCAGTGCCTCCACGCCGGGCACACACAACCGTCCTTCTTTTAGCAAAGCTCCATCCTCCCTGACTGTAAAGTCTAGCCGTTCACCGGCTTCCACTTCAATCCGAAGTACACATGAGACAGGATCTTGAGATTGAGCCTCAACGATCCGATCGACCAGAAGTGGTCTCACATGGAAATTAGCCAGCAAGACACCTTGACCATCCAAACCCAAATCAATGCTATTCTTACGGAGTTCAACCAAAAGTGGCAAATGAACCGTCCATAGATGTGCTACAGAATGCGTTGACTTCCGGCTTAGAGCATCAGCCACCACATTGGCTTTTCCCGGGTGGTACTCAATCGTGCAATCATAATCCTTAATTAGCTCTAGCCACCGTCGCTGCCTCACATTCAACTCCTTCTGAGTGAACAAGTACTTCAGGCTCTTGTGGTCCGTAAACATTCTGCAAGTCGCTCCGTACAGGTGATGTCTCCAAATCTTCAATGCATGCACAACAGCAGCTAACTCCAAATCGTGCGTCGGATAATTGCGCTCATGCGGTTTCAACTGGCGCGAAGCATAGGCGATCACTTTCCCATGCTGCATTAGTACACATCCCAAACCCTGTAAGGATGCATCACTGTACACCTCAAATTCCCCACTGTCGTCTGGAAGGGTCAGTATAGGAGCAGACGTCAACCTTTCCTTTAGCTCCCGAAAACTACGCTCACAATCGTCATCCCACTCAAACTTGACTCCCTTCCGCGTCAGTCGCGTCAACGGGGGCAGCAATGGTAGAGAAACCCTCTACAAACCTCCTGTAGTAACCAGCCAAACCCAAGAAACTCCTGACTTCCGTGACGGTCCTCGGTTGTTCCCACTTCGCCACTGCCTCAATTTTCTGAGAATCCACACTGATCCCGTCAGTTGAGATCACATGCCCCAAGAAACTCACGCTCGTCAACCAAAACTGACATTTGCTGAGCTTCGCATACAACTGGTTTTCCCTCAAGGTACCCAGCACCATCCTTAAGTGCTCCTCGTGCGCTTCCGCACTCCTCGAGTAGACCAGGATATCGTCAATGAACACGATGACAAAGTGGTCCAAGTAAGGCTGCAACACTCGGTTCATCAAATCCATAAACGCTGCGGGTGCGTTGGTCAAGCCAAACGGCATCACCAGGAACTCATAATGACCATAACGGGTCCTAAATGCTGTCTTGGGTACATCCTCATCCTTAACCCGCAATTGATGATACCCCGAACGTAGATCAATTTTGGAGAAGTACTGCGCTCCTCGCAGCTGATCGAACAAATCATCGATCCGAGGCAACGGGTATTTGTTCCTGACTGTTACTTTATTCAGTTGCCTGTAATCGATGCAAAGTCTCAAACTCCCATCCTTTTTCCTCACAAACAACACCGGAGCTCCCCAGGGGGATACACTTGGTCGAATAAATCCCATCTCAAGTAATTCTTGTAACTGCGCCTTCAGTTCTTTCAACTCAGCTGGCGCCATACGATACTGAGTCTGAGAAATAGGTTGCGTACCTGGAACCAGATCAATAGTGAACTCAACATCTCGATGCGGTGGCAATCCCGGTAGATCCTCCGGAAAGACATCCGGGAACTCCCGTACAATCGGTATATCCTCCACCCGCAATGGTGCAGCTCGTGAATCCATCACTCGGGCTAAGTATCCCTGGCACCCCTTCCTCAACATCTTACTTGCCTTCAGGGCAGAAATCACTCCGACAGGAGTTGCTCGCTGAATTCCCTGAAAAGTGGTTTCCGATAGCCCCGGGCTCCGAAAAGTAACCCGCTTATCGACGCATTCGATAGAGGCGTGATGGAGCGTCAACCAATCCATACCCAAGATGACATCAAAGTCGTGCAAGTCCAAGAGTATCAAATCTGCCACCAGACCAACATCACCTACCATTACGGGGCACTCCCGCAACACTTGGTTCACCACAAACACATCTCCGGTGGGCGTACTCACTCCCATGTCACAGTCCAATGCGGACACCTCTCTACCCGCCAACAACTCACAGTCCCGTGAAATAAATGAATGAGTAGCTCCGGGATCAATTAAAGCACAAACATCATGTCCAAAGATCGTGAGTGTACCTGTCACAACACCAGGCGCTGCCCTGGCCTCCTGCTGCGTAACAGCGAAAACTCGGGCCTGTGGTCCAGCTGCTCGCCCACGGCCCCGGCCCCTCTGTCCACTAGCCGCTCCGGTACCACCTCCTCGAGTGCTCCCAGTCCCAGAAACTGCAGCTGTGCTCCGTCCCTGCTCTGCTCCACCCCGACCTGCGCCACCACCCTGTGGCAAAGATGGACAATCCCTCCGATAGTGGCCCCGCTCGCCACAGAAGAAACAGATGACACTGGAAGCATCTCGAACAAAACCACCACCCTGCCGTCCCGTGGAAGCAACAGAAGTCGCGCTCGCCTGCGGAGCAGTCTGCGCCCTAGGCGCTCGGAATCCGGAACCCTGATAGTTACCAGGCCTGCCATAACGATCATTGCCTGCAGATGAGGCTCCACCAAAACGTCCTTTCTTCGAGGCTCCCTGACCATACGATCCAGAATATGAACGCCCGCGACGTTGTCCACCACCAGAATACTGTGGACGTGTCGGGAGACTAGCCTCAACCCGCACCGCGGCATCAGACAACTCCCTGAGAGTAGTAAAAGCTCCGGCCGTCACAATGGCCCGTATCTCACCCCGTAGACCAAGCTCGAACCTACGGCATTTCTCAGCCTCAGTAGATACAAAGGTAGGAGCGAAACGAGCTAGCATCTGAAATTTCTGTTCATACTCAGCTACGGACATGCTCCCCTGCTGGAGCTGCAGAAACTCGGTCTCCCTAGCATCACGGAATGAACGGGGATAATACTGATTCAGAAACCGTTCACGAAAGGTCTCCCAAGTCACTGTACGGGCATCCCAACCCGACAACTCTAGAGTGTACCACCACTCATAAGCAGATCCATCAAGTAGAAAGGTAGCCAACACCACCCGCTCCTCAAGAGGACAGTGCATCACAGTAAAAATCCGCTCAATCCGAGAAATCCAACGGTGGGCATCCTCGGGATCCGCTCCACCACTGAATACCGTAGCCCCAAGACGCTGGGCTCGTTCGATCGAAGCACTCTCGGCATCGCCATTAGGTCGTGGAGGGGGTTCGCGTCGCGGAGGCATGGCCGGTCGTCCTTCTCTGAAAGAGGCATAAGTTAGTACAATAATCAAGGCACACCCGAATGCCGGACACGAATCGTAAACCTAGGCTCTGATACCAATTGACAGGACCCACCCCGATTATCGCCTCGATAATCGGGAAGCATCCTGCTCCCGTCTGACAATCGAATCAAAAAGACCGGAAACTAGTTAAAATTACAACACACCCATTGTCAGACCAGGGAGATTAAACAAATACATCCGACTGGACGTCAAGTCCACAGTTTCACAGAGCAATATTACAAAACAAATTAAAGAACAAGTCCTACTCTGTGAACTAACTACTCCGCAACGGAAAACGTTATGCCTCCGCCTCTGCCTCGGCGCTTGCCCCCACGCTTGTACCACGACCTGGAGGGAATTTAAAACAACAAGGTGTGAGTGGACCGAAACATAAGTTTAACAGGAAAAACAGTTTTTCCGAAATTGGGTTCGCCCTCCAGTTTTGTAATCCGCATGCATAACCAAGTATTCAAAATTTGTGTATTAAACTTTTGAAAACTCTTTTTCCGAAACACAAGAAAAACTTTACAGGGATCGTCATCACTCATGTAAAACCATATAATAATACCAGATTCCAGAAATCGTCATTTTGAAACATTATTTGCACAAATCAAGTGAAACATAAAACAATAATCATGATTATGCCGTTGGATCCATCCGAGTCTTTAAACTCAACATTAGGCCTTCCCGGGATATCAACGAGTCTTTAAACTCAAAACACGATTAGTAGGCCTCGGGGGTATCATAATAATCGAGTCTTTAAACTCACGAGTCTTTAAACTCAATTTTCGGGCCCGCCCCCAGAATCAACATACCGGGTCTTTAAACCCAAAACCAGATCCAACCATCAACCGGGTCTTTAAACCCAAAACCGTTTTTTTTTTAAACATATTAAATCAGGATTCATCACAAATCTCTTTCCAACATTATTCCAAAACATTTCTCATCGTAACAGGACTCATGCCCGAATTCACATGTAAATTCCAACACATGCAACTAACAGAAAATTTCTTCACAATATGATCAAACATCATAAATCCGAAACATGCATATTCATAACCAGATACTTCATCAAAAATTATCATGCATGCATAGGCAAAAACCGAAATCTCGAAATGCGTGAAATACGATAATTACCTCGAAAAACGTGAAAACAAGTAAAACCGATATATCATCTCACCATCGTAAAATCATATGTAAAACCATGAGATAAATAAGCAAAATAGTCATGCATGCCCAATTTAAAAATCAAAGAGTCCACTCACAGTCTTAGGACACGTCAATCGCGTCCCGCGTGCTCCTCCGTAGCTTCGGAAGTGTCCGGGCCTGTGAAAACGTACAAGAAGGGTTACAAACATCCCAAAATAACTCGTAGGATTTTTTCCTAATTTTTCCGGATTTTTCGGCGAAAATAAATTTAAAGACTTAATCTTCCGGACTCCCGAAGTTATCCCGAATGACTCCCGATCGATTCGAACTCTAAAGATAAAATGTTATTTAGACTGTAAGGATCAATTCTCATGTTGGCCGTGATCGGAGTTGACACCACACGCGCCGTCACGCGCCGCCCAAAGTGGCTGCGCGTGAAGGCCACGCGCCAAGCTACAGTGTCATCTCCCTTACCCGAACAGCCTGCTAAACGGGTCTGATACCCGCGACTCAACCCGATCAGTTAGCCCTCAATTCTCAGTCAAAACTACCCGTTTTCAATCCTATTATCTTCCCTAACTCATTTATTTTAGGTCTGCAACACTGGTTAACCTCGACTTACACCAAATCGACCCAATCCAAGCTCGAACAGTCGAACAAGTCGACTCCTGGAACTCACCCTACACGGTTCCATTTCCAAATTAACTTCACCAGTAGAAATAAGGGACCCATACGCACACAATGACACTAACAATTTAGCTCGCCGTTACCTGGAAGTAGTCGTCCACAGCACTGGTTTTCCCCTGAAACTGAGACTCAGGTTCCCGGCCAAACCGTCCTCCTCCTCCTTCAATTCTTGCACGGTTGTGCACGAAATGACCCCAGAAGTCTTACACGGCCTTTGGTTTCGATCAACAGGCTCCAGAAGTTGAATGAGATTTTTCCCCCCAACTGGTTTTTCCTTCGAACTGGACCTTGGGTTCTTGGGCAATCCGTGCTCGAATCCCTTCAATTCTTGCACGGCTGAGACTCTATCACTCCCAGAAGACTCACTGTGTGTTTAGAATGATCCCTCGACCCTTAGAAATTGAACTCTGCGATTTCCCCCCAAAAACCCGAAACAGTTGCTCACGGTTTCTCTCACAATTCCTCTCACGCTCAGCTTCCCAAATTGAACCAAAATGATCCTAACTCCAACCTCACTCCAATCCCATACTCAGTTATTCGATCTGTATGGCCAACAGCCCGTGGGAGACCAACTGAGGCCTCTGAAACTGGTTTCCCGCAAACACAGAGACCACATCCATTCCCGTTCCTCCCGTGCACTCAGTCTCTGCCCAGACACGTCTGGCTGCTTCCCACAATCCTCAAAATCCATAAACTAACCCACTCACCAGTCCACTTAGCCTTAAACAAATGCACGCTCAAAACCACCACGGCCGCACTCTGTTTCTCACGGTGGTGCTACAGTAACCACCGTGAAATGACCAAAATGCCCCTCTGTGCAATAATTACCAAAATGCCCTCCAACTTTCGTGACCCGTAACTCGGTCGTCCGACGTCCGTTTCAAGCGTGCCGCCTGTCGTTGTACTCGGGGCGTCGAGATGAACATAACGGTCTTCGAGTCAAATGGATATCAATTGTCAAACAAAAAGTCAACTTTTTCTCCTTATAACGCCCAAATTACGGTAATGCCCCCGAACCTCCGAACATCATAACTTTCACTCCGAGCGTCCGAATCGGACGTGCCACCTGTCTATGAACTCGTGACATCCCGCACTACGTCACGGTCATCACCCAACGTCCGTTCGACCTCCAAAACTAAAAGTCAACAAATTGACCACACAAACACAGGGGTAAAAACGTCATTTTATTCAATATTTAATAATAATACATTACCAGAACGTCCGGGGCGTTACACGTGGATGGTGTACCCACATGTTGAGTGAGTTGGTGGTTAGTGTAACCACATGTGGGGTCAGAGGTCAGGTTGCTTTGCATGAAGCGGCTGCTCTGTGACTCTGGTAGAGTCAACATGGATCACCGAGGGAGTTGACTGATGTGATTATCAAAACCGATAAATGCCGCCATTTTGAGTTTGGCTCTGTGAGGTGAGATTTGCGCCATTGTGACCGCAGTTTTCTACGCTACATTGAATAAGTTGGTACTAGGTACCCTTGGTATGACTCCAGTGTGGGTCGAGGTTGGTGTCGTGACTTGAGTAGTGGATTGTCAAGGTGATATTAGTGACTGAATGCTGGTTGGAGGTAACGGTTGGAGCTCTGATACCAAGGTGGTATTGTCAAGCGGTGACAGTTGGGAGGTGTTCGTATAATAACAGAATTGTCAGGTGGCGTACACTGAATGTGAGGCCCAGGTGTGAGGCAGGTTGGATTTCCACGAGTTGGAGGTGGAAATGGGAACCTTCGAGAAGGAGTTGAGGTTAGTGACTCCCAGTAGGAACGAATGTCAGAATAGATTGATGACCGAGAGGGTCCTTAGATTGAAAAGACAAGGAGGGTCAGTCTGAGTTACAGAATGTCGTTTGAGTTAGTGTTTGTCAAGTGGTATCAACTTAGAAGGTGTAGTCAATTTGTGGACTCCTACTTAGGACGTGGATTTCCACAGTTGGATGTGGACTTGGGGTAGTTGGAATTTCGAGGACAAAATTATTTAAGGGGGGAAGCTTGTAACGACCCGTCCTGAATTTCAGGATTTGATTAGTGATGAATTTGAGGATTAGTCGAGAAATCGCAGATGCGGCCTGTAACAGAGACCGAGACATCACACTCTGCCACTGATCGTGGCGCACTCTGAACGTCGCCTAAGCCAGATCCGACCTTCGTGGAGAAATGCTTGTAAATGGTGCGGCAGTTGGGTCTAGGTTGGTGTTGGAGTTCGAGGTTAGGTTTGGACCTGGGTTTGGAACTAGGTTTGGACCTAAGTTTGGAACTAGGTTTGGACCTAAGTTTGGAACTGGATTTGAGGAGGAGGATGCAAGTGAAGGCTAGAGTGTTGGAGAGGTCCAGGTCCTTTGTAAGTGAAGGCTAGGGTGTTGGAGAGATCGAGGTCATCTCTCGTTACATTCTTCGTTCATTATATGTAGATGCTAGTGAAGCCTATGGTGTTGAATTTCATCTATGGTGTTGGATGCATTAGTGAGGATTCGGGGGAAAAGATAAGGTGTTTTGATTTTTATAGTTTTTGTATCTATTTATTTTAAAATTTATTAATTACTTCTATCAATTATTTCTAATATATAAAAATAATCTTCTTCTTTTTTTGTCTACATGGCGATAATGTCAGCATAAAAAAGGGTGCTACAAATGCCACTTAGATGTTTTGTTCTGATAGTTTGGATATCTAGACGAACATTTTCATAATTTGGATATGAGTTTATGGCGACCTTTATTATTTTTGAGCTTATATGTAATTTGCCCTAATATCTATGTAAGTAAAAAATAGGTGTCAAATAATACATTAAAAAATAACGGCTACCTTCATATTTTAAAGGACACAAATAGGAATTTGGCTCTTTATGATATGAAATAATACATTAAAAAATAACGGCTACCTTCATATTTTAAAGGACACAAATAGGAATTTGGCTCTTTATGATATGAACTTCTAATTACACAGGAAAGAGGAATACTGCTACAACAATGATGGACGGACACAAACATTAAAGGTGTACGAATTTGTAATTGAGATATAAAGAGAAATTATTCTATGTGCCAAACGTACAAAAAATATAATTAACCCAAAAAAATATTGCAACTTAAGGTAAAAAAAAAAAAAAGTACTTAAATTTACCATGCCTTTCTTAAAAAATGGGATGACAAGGCTAAGAATCTTCTTCTTCTTCCTCTTCCTAGTGATGTGGAAAAAGCATCGGTGCCAATTTTATTGGAGGTCATAGGCCTTCATCTTTAGTGCGCAGAACCAATTATTCTCATGGCATCGTTGCCCTCCACCTTTCTTTCTCCCAATCTTGTCTCTACTTTACATGTCTATGCTAGAAATCCCTCCTCCTTGTTGTCAAAAAGTTCCATTAGAAATTTTCAAGGGACCTAAATTAAGTAGGTGGGGCCTGTGGAACCAAAATTATGGACAGATTTCCCTTATCATCTAATATTCTTGAGTTTTCTTTTTTAATGATCAACTTTCAAATATTAAATTCAATATAAATATAAACTATTTTATTATTAATTGATATAAATCGAATTTTAGATATTTTTTTGCATGAAATTCTTAAATGGGCAATTGTTTGTTTATTAAAAATAATTATACAAATAACATAATTGGACGGATTCACTCAAAACTTTTTCACTGTATGATTTTGTGTGCAGTAAAGATGCTGTTTAATTACAAGTGGGTCTCTTAGGCCTATAGTAATTATAGTACAAAGAAGGTTACCATATGACACCAAAAAAAAAGGGTTACTATAATATTTATTCTTCTTTTCCCATTAAATTGAATTGCAAATTGACTTTGATTCTTCCTGTGGAAAGTTCATTGCATTAAGGTCTACATTCTTTAGAGGGTACAAGTCTTCAAGTACAATGTTCCAATCACTTTTATTCTTGCCTTGCAAAGAAATATATACAAAACTTTGATCGTATGTAGTACATAGATGTGTACGTGATGACTTGCAGCTGGATCAAAATTAGGGTTGGAATTGTTTGCAAATTGGATAGACATACCAAGCGGGCGATGAAAGTCATTTGACGGCACAGTCAGTCATTCTTAATTTGCATCATCATTGTCAACTGCCCATTAAATTCATTAGGTGTTGTTCTCTTTTTTCTTTTTCTTTTTAATGAAGGAGAAGCATTATAGGGTTTAGAGTTATGGGTTAACGTGTTGTAGAATGTTATGATACAGAAATTTGAGATGAATCACACAACAAATCAGTGTACATATATCTTCACTAATATAATATTGTATTAAAATATATTTATAAAATTAAAATAATGAAATCCACATAAAATCTAGCAAAAGATCAATCAGAAAAATATGGTACGATTGTTTTATTGAATTCTTTGCTCAATATCCAATAAAAAGTCTAAGAAGAAAGCTTCGAGGATTCTTCTCTATCCAAGTTTTCAGGACCATTTGGTGTGAAATTTATAGTCCAAACTTCCTAATATGTATGGCTGTATTATTTTGACCAAACTTGCTAATATTTCTCGTGTGCCACTAAATTTTGTGTAGCTCATGATTTTTAGCTTATTTTTTTTGTTACATTTGTTTCACTGATGTAGGCATGGTTCCGTAGACTATAATTATGTTTTCGTTGTCTTTTTATAAGAATCAAACTGAAAACTTCCGATAAACACATTGAGAAAAATATCATCAAATTATAACACTAAATGATGTATATTTTTTTGTCATTAAGCAGTATTCATCTTAATAATAATTTCATCAATGATGGAATAAATTTTAGACATGGGAAGCATTTGATTTGTGCGTATACTCCCATATCCTAGAAAAGATGGGTCAAAAAACTTTTTTACCGTCGCAGTTGTATCATCTGTTTTGTACTAGAATTTCTGGTGTAGGTTTTTCCTCGCGCTGGGTCCCGCTATATTTAGGGTCAATGAGCTTTTGAAATCTCAGCCACTAAACAAAACACAATTAAAATAAAAATTCTCTCATACATAAATGTTCCGACTTTTAAAAGTTGATTTTTGACATTTCAAAAATTTATTGGTGTATTACACCTTTTTTTTTAGTGGTTTTTTTTTTTTTTTAGGAATCAAACTCTTAAATTTGTCCTCTCTTTCTTTTGAATTTAATATTTTTTATTTATTTGTTGCAATATATTATTAAATTTGTCCTAGTTTTCAACTACGTATCTCTCCCGCTCTTTAAACTTTTTACTACAAATATAAATTTTTAAAAGCATTTGTTGCAATATATTATAAACATGCATATGCTGCAGTAAATAGTACTGTTTGATGATGATTCATTGTTAGACTATGTGAATTTGTGAATTTTTATAAAATAAAGAAGTCAAGAGATAAATGGTAAATTTGGAAGTTTAATTTATAAAAAAGTAAAAAAAAAACATTAAAATAAAGAAGTGGAGTGTGACAATTAATTTTTAGTGACAAAATCAACTCATCTTTATTTTCTTCTAAAATTAAGTAAAAAATTTTACTTTAATTCTTTTTTTTTTATCAAAATAAAATAACATGCATTCTTAACAAAATCAAAATCTAAAGATTTAACCAATGATTGGTAGTTCAAGTGGAAAGGATCTTGTTCCCCTTATGTAAGATCTCAAGTTCGAATCTTATGAATGAAGTAACCAACATTAGAGAGAGCTCCTCTCTCAAGGTTTAGTCATCGCCTACGTGCGAGGAACACCTTAGTTTTCAAAAAAAAAAATCTAATTTATTTATGGTTTAACTACAAAAAAAAAATTATTATGTAATTAACTTTAAAAAGGAGCATCATCCATTTTTTTTCCTTAATACATTTATATTAGAGGGAGGAGTTTACATTATAAATATTGATTATGTATCTCATTTTTTACAATAGTGGAATTCTAAGATCTTCCTTCTAACGTGTATAAAATACTATTAAATTATAACATGAAGTGATAAGAAAATTACATTAATATCATCGCACAAGGAAATACAAACCAAGTGTTTGTGAAAAAGCCAAACATGGCTAAAAAAAAAATTAATAATAATAAAGAGCAAAAAAGAGCAAAATGGTCCTTCCTCGTGCAATACAGCAAATTCAAAGTCTACGATATTTCTTCTTCTTTAATTTCTAATCCCAAAGTCCCCATCACTTAAAAGAAGTCAAAGCCTCCATGGGCTCGTGGTTTCGTGTGTACACTTCACTAGTTACTACTTACTACTAATTTTGATTGTAAAAAAGATGGGTTAAAAAACAAAGATCAAACGAACAAGAGTGGATAAGAAGAACAATTAACAAAATTAATTACATTTTGATTAATATATTATATATCTATATTATTATAATATTAAGAGACTCAAATGGCTTCTTTAAAAAAGTATGATAAAATTACTCTTTAAATTATTTAATAATTAAGAATATAATAGTAAAATTAAATATTAAATTTATAAATTAAAATAATAATAATGGGTAATGGAAGGAGTGAGCGGTGAAAACAATTATAGTGGGATAGTTACTCTTCTTTTGTTGTTTAAAAAATTAAAATTATTTGTTTTATTTTAATTGTTTTCTAACAAAAAATAATAAATTAACATATATATTATCAGGTACCAAGAGTATATATGGAGGAAGCTTTTAGATTTCATACTTGAAAAAAAGGCATAGCTGAAACTAACCCATGTTCAGTCAAGTTGCATTTTTGTTTATGAGCAAGAAGGGAATTTGGTTTGGTTTTTAAGTTTTTTTTTTTTTTTTTTGGTGATAAATAAAATGCATTAAAGGAAAGAATAAAAAAGGAATAAGAGAGAGCCTGAAATCATACAAACACACTAGCAAACTACACGCTAGCTAACAACGGCAGAGAAAGAAAACAAAGAACCAAAAAGACCCTAACTACAACGGGATAGAGCAATTATGGGCTACAATCATGTTCTCAGGAGTAGAGGAGAACTTGGAAGAGCATATATGAGAACAAATTATATCAATTAACTATCTGTAAAATCACAAAGGGGGTTTTGTCCGCAGCTCCAAAGACCCGAGTAGTACCAAGAGCCACTTTTTAAACCGTTGTACGTAGAGACTTCCTCTTCCAATTAGAGGAGATATCAACTATGAAGGAAGGTCATGGTTGTCTAAACCACAAGGCACCACAATGGGCAAGAATTGCCACCCAAGTCGCTTCACTAAGAAATTTAAATTTAATACCTAGTTCGATCAAGTTGAGATTTGAACATTTTTAGATCAAATCATTATTAAGGTCTGTAAAAATTAATTTTTTTAATATATCAAAAATACAATATTTCAATTATAAAAGAAAAATATAAAATTAAAATTCAAAAGCTAGATAATGATAATGGAAAAAATACTTCTAGTGACCATATTCAATAATTGCTAAATCCATAGAAAGAATTACGCATAATTATAATAATTTGAAAAATCCTATACATAGTATTTTACAAAACACGTTTGGGTTTATAATGTATTTCTATTGATAAATGATTATGTTTGAAGCACTTTTATTAGAAACGTATCAATTTTTTTTAAAATACAATTCAACTTCCTCTTTTTCTAAAAATACTTTTAAAGTCATTTGCTTAACACTAATGAGAATGTGTTTTTTTATTATCAATAAACCTTTGGCATTTTCAAAGCACTCCCAAATATGTTGTGGATAATGAATTCAATAGTTGTCGTTGAAGGTACGACGTCGTACACAAATTGCTAAACACCAAAATTAGCCCCACTGCCTCCGCATTTACTTCGACTATTTTATTTCCCATCAAATTGGATTCAATCTTATATAAAATCACATTTTATTATTTATTTAAATTATGCATGGAAATATGGAATCACGGGTAAACTTCATGTTACAACCTCCCTTTAAATTTCTACCATAACCACAATATAAATTATTTATAAAATGAATGAAGCGTAATTTTATTGCCACCTCTTAAATTTATAAAACAACCTCCCTTTAAATTTTTACGCTCAAACTTCCTTTTATAGTTTTTAGATTCCTTGTATTCATTAACACGAATACTAATTTAAGACATGTTTATTATTTATGAATAAGAATAGTGGATTATCAGAGAATTGGATAATCAGATAAGTAGGTAATCAATGTTGTGGATAATTATTCACGCTGAGGTGTTTATTAACAAAAAATATGATAGGACCCCTCTCCAAAAACACCTCGACAACCGTGAAGGGTCCTGTTCCCGTCTAACCGTTAATATCAGAACGTCAAAAACAGCCTCAAAAGGATTACACAATATCGATAGAACCAACTAACTGTCATACAAGAGATAATTTATACATCAATTTATGTCACGATACACTGAGTATAAGTTTTACAGCATAACTCCAAAATACAGAAATTTACCCTAAACGTCAACAAGTGTGCATCGTTTAGTTTATGCCTCCGACTCCTAAGTAGATCCCCGTCTTCGTGCCATGGCTTGTATGACAAGTAAAACCCATACAAATGTGAGTGGACGAAAATAATTTTTTTTTTAAAAACGAAGTTTTTAAAACATAAGTAGTTTATTTTCTAAAAACTATGCATACATACAAGAACCATCAAATTTGGTTTAAAGTAAAATATAGCTCATGACGTTGAAATAGGTAAAAAAATGTCCATAAATCAACAACATCGGCAAATCAAACAATATATGAAAATATATCAAAATATCACAGCAATCACACACAACCAACCCATCCTCGATGTTGAATATCAATCATCATATCAATCGCAATGCCGATAGAAAAACCACTAGGGAAAGGAGCCCAGCTCGACGTCCGAGTGAAAACTGGCCTATCGATATCAAAATCAATTTAATACTAAAATGCTTTTTTTTTCTTCCTAACTTTCTCAACATCTTGTTCTCTTATTTTATCACCATCTCAAAACATATTTGTTGACAGATCGATTCATTAAAAAATAAATAAGGTGTTCTTTTTCATTTTATGAAAGATTCCATTTATTAAAAAATAAATAAATTATTCTTCTTTCTTTTTACATGCGTAGAGATATATTTGCGGCAAGGTTGAGTCATCAAAAAATTGAAGGGTTGAGTCATCGAAGAATTGAAGGTTGAGTTGTCAGGGTATATTGAAGGTTGAGTTGTCAGAGTATATTGAAGTGTTTAGAAGACAATAAGGTATCCTTAAATATATTGTGGTTGAATTTTGTAATTATTGTAAAAGTTGTAGGGAAGTTTTGGTAAATAAAAGTTTAAAATAGGTAAAATTAAAATCATTAACACCTCACCTAGTTAATCACCATGTCCCAAAATGGATAATGTTATTAAAAATTTCATGTGGGATCCAACTATTAAAAAAAATCTGATTTTACAAATGAACACATGAGTACTCTGTCATGAGAATCATTTTTATTGATTTGATTTCCATTACCTCTAGTAACACACCCTTGTTTTTTTTTTTATCTTTGTTAAAAAAAATTAAATAACATATTTTTTTAATTTTTAATTTTTTAAACCAAAATAAGGGGAATAATTACATGACTCCACTACTCTTTTTAATTTATAAATTAAATATTTTTTTTGTCAAAATTTATAAATTCAATGTTTAATTTTACTATTATATTAACTATTAAATAATTTTAAGCGTATTTTTGTCTGAATTTTTTCGTGCTTTTAAGTCTCTTAGTTTTATAATAATAGAGATACCCTTATTCAATAAAAAGTAATTTAAAATCAATATGGCTAATTTTTGTGAAAATCAATTATTATTATTTATGTTGGAGTCCAATTTTGCTCACCACCAAGAATTTGCGGTGACACTTAGGCCACATTTGGTACGCCATATTGTACTGACTATTTCAGTCAGATAAATTAATCTGTTCATCGGATAGACTGACTATTTAGTCAGACATTTGGTATTCGACCGGATTAAAATGCTGACTATATTATATAGGACGAATTATAATATAATATTTGATAAAAAATATTTATATATAAATATTAATTATGTATATTATTATTTTATTTTTTTATTTATTATAATTAATTATTGATATATTATCATTTCTATTTATTAAAATTTTAGATTATTATTATTATTATTATTATTATTATTATTATTATTATTATTATTATACTTTTCAAGATTATTAGTCATCCGATTATTTAATATGGACAATTGGAGAGTATTATTTTAGAATGTCTGGACTGTATAAAGACACACAGTTGTATTAATTTATATGGTGACTAATTAATACGAGTGATACCAAATAATGGTTTTGTATTATATTATCCTATCAAGTTCCTTATACGGCGTACCAAACATAGCCTTAAAAATAAAGTATAGGCCCTTGAGATAAAATAATAATGAACTTAATAAGGAGTACACACAAAAGATTTGTTAGAAACCATATTTGAATTTCATGTTTGTTTTATATAGGCCCTTGAGCCCCTTGTAGTACTTTTGAGTCCTTCAATCCCATTTTACCCAAAAAAAACGTGTATATTCATGCATTTCTATACTTATTTTTATTTTTTTAATTATTTTTTTGTGTCTACTTCTTTTAAAAAGTTATTATTTTTGTAAATGTTTTATATCTATATTCTAAACTTCATTTGAAATATAATTAATCATGAGAAAATTTTATTATGAAATTTTTTATTTAATATCAATAACATGTTCCCTTTTTATATTAAGCAATTTCTATATGAATTGAATTGACTAACTATAATTAACTTACCAGATACAAAATGTGAATGGCGTTAAGCGTTATCGCGAACCAATCGTGGGTAGTGAGCAAATTGGATTCATTTATAATGTTATATATATGATATATTAATATTATAAACTATAATATCTAATCACATAGCCAATCACTTCGTAACGCCTGACTTGGAATTTGGAAATGGAGACTAAATAATATTACTAAATTAATAATAAAATTTTCATAAGAAAAATATTAATACATAGGAAGAAAAAAAATATTATAATAATGTGAGTACAATGATATGTTATGGAAGATGCTTTCCATGTTTTATGGGCCTGTAAGCACAATCAAAAAGTGTAGAGATGGTTCAATCTTTCCCTAACGGGTTTCCCTCCCTCGAGAGCTTATATTGATATCTTTGCGTATGCTTACACACACTTATCCTCTAAGCAATTATGTCAGTTTGTTTTTATATGTTGGAGTGTGTGGAGTCGACAGAATAAAATGGCCCATGATTTGTAGGTTAAAGGTGTTAATGGCGTTTATGAGTCTGCAATGACTTACTTTTCGGAATTCAGTGAACTTCCACAAGTTCTTTTGGGGGCTTCTTTATAGTAGGTGCCTAGGTGGGTCAGACCAGTGGAGGGGACTTTAAAACTTAATTGTGATGCGGCGGTTTGCAAGGAGTCCCTTCAGCATGGAGTGGGTGGGGTGATTCGCGATTCGACTGGTGTTCCAGTGGCTGGTTTTTTCGGCCCAGGATCTCTAGGCGGGTCTATTGTTGCAACCGAGATTGAGGCAAATCTGCGGGGTTTGTTACAGTGACAGGACCCATCCCAATCCCCCCGGGATTACCGTGGAATGTGCCCTGCTCCCGTCCAACAAGAGGTGTCAGACAAGGGATAACCAAAAGTTACTGCCCAAACAGGGCTTCCAGAGTGAGCAAGGATCGATGAGAAGGCGTGCAATGTCCCAGTCTCTGCTGCAGTCGCATCCGTGTCAACCTGAAGGGCATTAAAACCAATAAAAGCTGTGAGTGGACAAAAATCATTAAGTTTATTAAACACAGTTATAAGACATTTATGCCCTCCAATAAAAACGTATGCATGCCACAAAAACCAGTAACCAAAACGTTTGTTCAACCAAGCCATTAGGGCCTTAGCCCAAAAACCGTTAACTTAAAACCAAGTGTGGGAACTCAGCCCAAAACTGTGGAATACCACTACCAGACATATTAAAACCATGTGGGCCACCGCCCAAAGCCATAAACATAAATCCATAAATCCAAAACCATTTAGGGTCCCCGAAACGAAATACCATTTCATAACCAATAATCCATTTTTACCACATAACACAAATCCAACCGAAAAGCCATTTCATAGATTCATTAATCCATATTTACCATTACCATCAACAGCATCCTAGATGCTTAGCGTCCCAGACGTCATATCTCACGGTATAATAAGCTACGCGTGCTGCCCGGGGTCTCTCCGGGTTCATATCTATGACATCCCAGATGTCTGACGTCCCAGACGTCAATCATAGCAATCCTGCTCCTGAGTCACTATACGGTCCGGTAACTCCGTACAATGACCCATCGCAGGCAATGCACCGTGACTTCCCCAGTGTCTCAGACACCTGGAGGAGACCATCATATATCCTCGTATTCATATGGTATATGGAAAACAGTTTTATTAAATCATTTCACAACATTACAATGGGCCCTTGCCCGAAATCTCCATAAAACATCACAATTCCATTTAGGGTCCCTGACCCGAAATCACATTTATTAAACATAGGGTCCCAGACCCGAAATCACATTTATTAACATAGGGTCACAGACCCGAAATCACATTTATTAACATAGGGTCCCAGACCCGGAATCACATTTATTAACATAGGGTCCCAGACCCGAAATCATATTTATAACCCAACTGGGCCTCATGCCTGATTGTGTAACCACTGGGCCCACGACCCGATTTTATAAACCACTGGGTCCACAACCCTAATTCGTAAATCAACTGGGCCCCTTGCCCGATAATATCACTCAAATGGGACTCAGCCCGATTTCGTAACAACTGGGCCCCTGGCCCAATTTCATAAAGCAATTAGGCCCCTGACCCGATTACGTACTCAATTGGACTCCAAGTCCGAGGTTTCCAAACAAGTGGGCCTAAGCCCGAGTTTATCTTTCCAATTTTAAAATCATTTCCTCAAATCTTATCCAAGACCATAAACATGGAAAATCCGTGCAAAACCGGAAAAACCTCGATTTACGTGCAAGCACGTAAATCGCCTCGAGATACGTGAAATCGTATAATTTACCAACATCCAAATCAACAACATACCATCACAATCATAATCCATATAAAACAGTTAAGCATGCATAGAATTTATAAAACCAAAGTCCACTCACAGACCGTTTAACGATACGCCTCGATACGCGTGCCATAGGCCTTCCCGGGCCACACCACTTTCACTTGGACTCCCAATCCTGTCCAAATCACATTAGAGGGTCACCAACCTCTTCATTAACATCCTATTAAAGTCCCGTAATTTTTCCGAATTTTTAACTCTTTTTAAACTTGATTTAAAACCTTCGGACGTCCCGAACAATATCGAGACGGTGTCCGATCGACACGAAACCAATCCCAAAATGTTCGTTACATCGAATAGATTAAAAGTCATGTTGGAAGTTTCCCCAAAATACCTTGCACGCACCCCCACGTGCTAGGTCAATGTTCTGGTCAACTGTGCTAACGTCATGTTACAGTAACCGTGTCTGAAACCAGGTCGCCGTTGACCCACGGCGTGACCCGATCACAGTTCACGTTTCCGACCACCATTTTTGATAAGGTTTGGCCCTAACGACTCGTCACAATCTCCTCTACGGTTGTGTGGAATCCAAACTAGTTTTTAGGTTGAGTAAATTACCTGAAAATTGACGGGAAAACCGGCTGAGAACTCAGGTCGTCTTCTCCAGCGACTCGTCGAGATTCCGGCCACAAGCTTCGGTCTAGAATGGTCGTCTAGGTCCCTAGGGCATGTTTTAGAAGTAAACAAACCATCCTAACGTCAAAAAACAGTGTTTCGAAACAGGGAAGAAAATCAAACCTTCTCGGGTTTTTGGGCTTATCGCCGCCGTGTCGCCGCCATACGCCGTCCAGTCCTTGTTTGAGTCTTCCTACCGCCCCAGTGAACCTAACTCTAAGTTGGTTTGAGTCCAAGTATGAAGGTTTGGACGTTTGAACTGTTTTGGGTTGTTCGGTTCCTTCTCGGGTCTGGGGGGTTTCCCGGCCGTGAGGTGGTGGTGGCCGTCTGGAGGTGGCTGATGTGTGTCTGGAGGTGTCTGGTGTGTGGGTTGAGGCTGAGAGGTGGTGATGTGTTTGTTCAAGGAAGGAAACCGTGCTCACGGGTTTGAGGGAAAATGAAAATGGGAGTGTGAGTAGTCGGATCAAATAAAGAGAGAAGGAAATGAATCAACGGCCCAGATTCAATCTCAGTTTAAAATGAAGGGTGAGGATTTCATGAGGGAAAATTAATTAATTAAACCAATGGCCAACCAAGATCCAGGTTGTAGGGAATATAGGGGATGAGTGACATTTTTCACTCATCCAAGGGTCCAGATTGATTCGATTAAAGTAATCAGATTTTATTATTTTAATATTATTTTAATCCGAGTCTCGGTTAATCGAGTTTACTTCCGTGACCATAACTTTTTTGTCGAACCTCAGATTTCAGCGTGCCGCCTGTCTACGGGTTTGTATCGACGAGACCTACGTAACGGTCCTTGGCCCTCGTCCATCGGACCTCCCGGTCAAAAAGTAAACATTTGGCCCCTAATATGCCAAATTACCAAAATGCCCCTCGACTTCCGAACATCATAACTTTCTCCTCGAATGTCGGAATCGAACGTGCTACCTGTCTATGAACTCGTGACGTTCTGCACTACGTCACGATCATCGGTCAAAGTCCGTTTGACCGCCTGATCAAAAAGTCAACATTTTACCCACGACCAGGGGCAAAACGGTCATTTCGCACATTTTGTTCGATTTCGCCCTACTAATCACTGATCAACCTCACTAATCGAGGTTAGTCACTAATCTAATCCCGGAACTCGGGATGGGTCATTACATACAGGTTCAATGGTTGGGATTACATAATGTGGTGGTGGAGACTGATTGTGTGGAGGCCGTTAGCATCATCAAATCCGCCACCAATCAGCCTACTTGCTAAGGAGGTTTTAGCTTTGTTGCAGGTGCTTCGGATCCTTTTGGAGTCTCGTATTTGTGTGCCGAGATCTTCAAACTGTGTGACACATCACTTGACGCAAGAGAGACGACATACTCAAGAACAAACTGGTTGGGGCCCTATATTTCCCCTTTGATGAACACCTTTATTAATTAAGGATACTGATGAGTAATTTTTTTCTCCATTTTGTTTTTGTTTGGGAGGGTACTTTTTTTCTCTCATTGAATTTCTATGGGGCTAACTGAATTTCATAATGAGGGTTTTAATGCGGCCCTATGCACCGCCCATGTTATGTAACGACCCGTTCCGAGAGCCGGGATTAGTGAAGTAATTAGTAACAGATTAGTGAGTATAATTGGTGTTTAGTTGGTTACTTTTGGTCTGTTAGTGTAGAATGACGATTTTGCCTCTAGTGTGGGAAAAAAGTTGACTTTTAGTTCGGGCTGTCAATTGGGCATTGACCGATGACCGTGACGTAGTTCGGGACGTCACGAGTCCGTGGACAGGTGGCACGCCCGATTTCGACATCCGAGGAGGAAGTTATGGTGTTCGGAAGGTTAAGGGCATAACCGTAATTTCGTTAATTAAAGGGAAAATGTTGACTTTTTGCTCGAATCTTAGTTTTCATGTAGACCAAGGACCGTTAGATAGATCTCGGCGTCCTGATTCTAACGACAGACGACATGTTTTATTTGGAGTTCGGGAAATTGAATCAGAAGTCAAGGATGACGAAGGACAAAACGGTAAATTTCCCTTGAGGGGCATTCTAGGCATTTCCTGCGTTGGGATTTGTGCCCAGTAATCAGAGGACACATGGCTTATCTGGATTGGGGAGGTGGACACGTGGCTTGTCCTGGATGGTGGTGGAACCTTCTCACTGCCTTCATTACCGTTTAAACTAAACGTGTGTGGGTGCACTGTGTAGTGAAACAGAGAACAGAGTGTGTATGAGAACTTGTGAGAACCCAAACCTCTTCCTATTGTCCTTATGGTCTGAATTGAAGGGGGAGAGGAAGGTTAGACGTATTGGCTAGTGGTGTCACGGCAGTCCGCGGCGGCGGGTCAAGACAGGAGCTCTGAGAGGAAACTGTGGGTCCTATTTTCACTAAAAATGAACAAACTGTGTTTTCTTGACTGTTGAGCAATTTAGTTGACTGGGAAAGGTTTTTGGAGGTCATGGGAATTCAACAAGCCCGGTTTTGCGTTTTAAGATGGACGGTAAGTAGACGACTTTGAAAACTTAATTTTGAAATCAATAATGGTGAAAGGAGTTTTAGTTGTGGTTACTTGATTTTAATGACTGGTTAACGTTTTGGAGGTGACTACTGGAAGAATGGGACTAAAACCAGGGCCAACGGTGGCCGGAAGTGAGGGGACCGCCAAGGTGGTGGACGGTCGGTTTGAAATCTTGATCGAAGGTATGTTTTACTAGGAAAGGTTTATGTTCTGATCTTGGTAATCAACTAGGAAGTAAAAGTGGAACTTAAGGGATTAATTAGCATCACAAACGGACCCAAAACCATGGAATTAAAATGGTGAACCGTTCACGCCGGTCCAGCTGGACCGGGTCTGCAAGATCGAACCGAACCCGGTTCGACAGCAGGTTGAAGATGAACAGTAGACGGCGCGTGGCTCCCATGCGCAACCTCTTTGGGAGGCGCGTGTGGGCGCGTGGTACGTCTTTTGAGGAAGGTTTCAACATGACTTTTAAAGTATTCGATGTAACGAACATTTTGGCGCTGGTTTCGAGTCGATCGGACATCGTCTCGATAAGTTTCGGGATGCCCGAAGGTTTTAGGGCCCTGTTAAAAATAGTTAAAAATACGGGAAAATTATAGGACTTTAATATGAATATTTTGAAGTAGTTAGTGACCTTAGTATGGGTTTTGGACAGGTTCGGGAAAGCCGAGGATAACGGAATGGCCGAAAACGGCATAAGTGTGCGAGTATCGAGGCGACGTCGGAATGGTCCGTGAGTGGACTTTGCTTTCTAATTCTTGATGCATGCATATGTGTTTTTATATGTTTTCTATACTTGATTATATGATTTGATTTATGATTGTGATGGTTTATGGTTTTGCACGTTTTTCGAGAAAATGACGGTATTTCACGTTTTACGAGATTTGACGAATATTGTGATTTGAACTTGTTTTAAATGAATTGATTTCGGGATTTGAAATACGATTTGATTTCAAAGGAAGAAAAAGGATTTCGGAAAAGTGTTTTCGGAAAAGGGTTTTCGGGCTTGAAGCCCAGTTCAAACAGTGGTTTTGGAGAAACGTGATTTCGGGTTGTTGAATCGGATTTCCGAATGACGATTCGGGATTCGATTTGAGACTTGAATATGGATTCCGGGTTTGGGTTCGGAATGGTTATTCCGGATGCTAGCTTACAGAATGATGGTTGCGAACTCGAATCTGGAATGAATGATGGACATGGATTTAGACATGGTTTTCAAACGGTTTTGGATTGGATTTGCTGGATCTGGTTATTGGGTTTAAAGACCCGGATATTGTGATTGACGGGGGACGGGCCCAGATTGGGTTTAAAGACCCGGATTGAGTTTAAAGACTCGGAGTTTAAAGACTCGGATATATTGATATTTTCCCCCGTAGGCCTGTTGAGTTTAAAGACTCGGGAGTTTAAAGACTCGGATTATTGAGGCCTGGATTGAGTTTAAAGACTCGGGAGTTTAAAGACTCGGATAGATCCAGCGGGTTCGATGGATGAGAATGTTGTTTCAATTGTGTTTTGGATTTCACTGAGATGTGATGATAATGGTTTATAATAACAGTTTTCCGATGTTTTGGGCAGTGGCCCGGATGAAACGGTTTTCGGTGATTTTGGGCTGAGGCCCGGGATTTGAGAAAAGGAAAATGTGTTTGGTTTTCGTACATGGTTTTATGACATGAAATTGATATGCATGCATTGGTTTTGAAACGGAGGGTATACATGTCATTGTTTTATGAAATGTTTTTAAACTTAAACTTTATTTTTGTCCACTCACAGTCTTTTCGTGTTTTCGATACCCTCCAGGTTGTTGCGGCGCGAGCTGTCGGTTGAGAGAGACAGAGACATCACACGTACGATCCACAGTGGACTCCGCGCACTCTGGGGAGTTCGAAAATTTTGGACGTTCGGATCGAGAATCTCTTGTCCGACTTACGTGTCACATGAAGGTTGAACGTCAGTTTAGCCTTCGTGTCATGCGTAAGTCAGACGGGAGCAGGATCTAGTCCCTAATTCTCGGGAATTAGGGGTGGGCCCTGACATGTTATCTCCTTTTCATTTCATTTCACTAATGAAGCTTCTCTTTGAATTTAAAAAAATTGATGTGACTTTGGGAACCAGAAGGCATACAACCTTCCTACCTCGAGCATCCAGGGGCTGACACGTACCCCGTTGAAAAGCATTGATTAGAGGGTTAGTGACGGATTACGATTTCTGTTAGTAGGATTATGTAACTTCATTTGGGCGCGTCTCTTGACGCTCCAGTCGGAGGACAAACTTATGACGTGGCAGGTTTCAACCTTCGTTACTCATGCTCCGTTAATCCGTCATCTGCGTCGTCACGTCGGTGTCATCACAATTCACGAGGCAGCTGCTATAAATCAACGAAACTTCCCTAATTGTGGCAACAAAAAAGAAAATAACATTTTCCCTAATTTTCGTACAAAAAATTGTACGACATTTTCATTCAAAGCAATAAACAAATGAAGACAAATGCTTGCATTCATTTTGGAGTGAACATCATTTTCTTCTTTCCTTGTAAAAAAGAAAAGAAAAAGAAAGAAAATGATCATTTTCCTTTAATTAATTTACCAATTTCCAGCACATGCTAATGGTAATAAAGGAATCAGTTAGTTTGGATGGATGTATTCAATTGAGATAATTTTAGGTGAGAGTATCCAATTGAAATTTTTATAGAATTATATAAATTTATAGTTTTATGTAGATTTATAAAGTCATTAAAAGTCTACGTGAATTCAATCATAATATTTCATAATTCCATGAAAATTTAAATGTATTCAAAACATCAATGAAATCATAGATTTCATTAAATAGATGAGTTTTATGGAGTTTGACAGATATTTTAGTGTAATTATACTTTAACAAAGTTTATGATTTGTCTAGCCTCTCCTCTCAAACTTTTGTGGGCAAGGCTTAAAATATAATTTGTAATTTTTATATTTTTCAGTACTCAATAAAATTCAAGTCTTGTATTGATATCAATTATCATGCATTATTTTCTATAGGGATTATAAGTAATAAAATAAAATAAATACTTTACATGCATGATGTCGAGCGGCGGGCCTCTCAATCTCATTTTCCTTAGAAGTTTTATATCTTCGTAGTATTTGAAATATTATTTTATTTTATGTTAGTTAATAAGTTTTTAGTAAAAATAATAATTATGATTGACTACTGAAAAATATATCAAATTATATAATTTAATAGTATTTTCTACAAAATTCAACCACAATATATAAAATTCAGTATGACTCTACAAAACTCTTTCACATATCTTTATATAATTTTGTTATTAACTCTGTACAAATCTATGAAAGTCAATAAATCTATAAAAGTCAGTCACTTCAAAAATATTTACAATTATCTGTATAAATCTGAACTTAATACACTCCCTTAAAAACATCGAGTAAATCTCTATACAAAAATAAACTAAATTTAGGATCGTTTAGTAGTATGTATATGCCAAAACAATCGATGTTTTTTTTAATCTAAATGATTTTGATAATTGTTAAGATACTCCTAATAAACTCCGGTTCCAATACCTATTTTCTCCCTTGTCTTGGGTTGAAGCCACAAAACTGGCATTTGATTTGTGGCCAGGGGAGGCTAAAATGTATCTGTGAGTCTTTCCGGCCTCATGTGCATATTAGTCCTTGATTAAAAAATTTCAGATATTCGGTTTGAAAGACAAAGATAGTCACATATGGAGAATTAAGCCATCACTAATGTGTTTGATTTTTTACAAAGATAATTTTTAATGACATAAATCAACAATTTCGATTATCACATTCCAATATAGAACATTGGGCAAATAATCACATGGAAATAATCTCATTCACCATAGAATGAATGAAAATATTACTCATAAAATATCATAATCTAAATGTATAACATTCTTTTTTTCTTATATTAGATTTCAATTTTCCATACAAATTTAAAAGAGACCATAATATGCCATCATTCATCATTTGCAATGGCATTTACAATCCAATGAATATTGGTTTTCGAATACATGTACTAAACTAAGATCTCAAGACACTAGATTTAGAGTATAATTAATAATCGTATAAATATTATAATTTAAAATGAATTTGTAAAATTTTATTATCAGAGGTAACACGTAACCGATTGAAAAAGTCACTTTGAAAAAATAATTAATGGCTATATCATTCTTGAATTATACCATAATTTTAAGTGTCGTCCATGTGAAATCCAAAATCACTGGAAAATTGTGAAGCTGTCATCAGTGATGTAAATATCGACACTATCGCCAATATATCGCTCGATATATCGGTGAATTTGGCAGGCGGCACATAAGAGGGAGGGGGAAGAAATTGAGCGAAATATCGACTTTTTCCTTGTTTTAAGCCCATCGATCTCCTTATTTCATTAAAACGATCAAGATAGGAACAAATTTCATGAAAATTGGACATAAAATCATTGAGTTACAGTCGGGTCATGCCGCCGAGTCAAAAAACCTGAATCACAGACTCGCACGAGGTAGAAGATGACTGTTTTAAAGATAGTATGTGTGCTTTATATATTATTTGGTTACTTAAATTCTCAATTGGGCTTGTTAGTTGAGTTGGTTATGACTTGTTTTCAATTAATAAGCAGCACCTGTGTTCGACCCCAGGTGCGCGTTGGTTACTAATGTTTTTTTTTTTCATTTTTTCCTTATTCTAAACTATATTTATCATCTTTTTTCCATTCAAATTTTTTTTATGCTTATTGCTATATTTTTAATTATATTAACATTCAATTATAGTAATTCACTTCAATTTATGTTCATCTTTAGATTTTTATATTTCTGTCGATTATATTACTAGTCAACGACATAAATATAAAATGAGTAAATATATTTAAAATTGGGAAAAAAAAGGATTAAAAAAATAGAGTCAATCTTTGTTCAAAATTGGAAAGGATTGATATATTTAAAATTGGAAAAAATGATAAATATAGTTCAGAATAAGGAAAAAATGGAAAAAAAAAACATTAGTAACTCACTTCAATTTATGTTCATCTTTAGATTTTTATATTTCTGTCGATTATATTACTAGTCATCGACAGAAATATAAAATGAGTAAATATATTTAAAATTGGGAAAAAAAGGATTAAAAAAATAGAGTCAATCTTTGTTCAAAAATTGGAAAGGATTGATATATTTAAAATTGGAAAAAATGATAAATATAGTTCAGAATAAGGAAAAAATGGAAAAAAAAACATTAGTAACTAGCGCTCACCTGGGGTCGAACACAAGTGCTGCTTATTAATTGAAAACAAGCCATAACCAACTCAACTAACAAGCCCAATTGAGAAATTAAGCAACCAAATAATATATAAAGCACACATACTAACTTAAACACAATCATCTTCTACCTCGCGTGGGTATGTGATTCGGGTTTTTTGACCCGGCGACATGACCTGACTGTAACTCAATGATTTTATGTCCGATTTTCATGAAAAATTTGTTCATATCTCGACCGCTTTAATGAAATAAGGAGGAAAAAGGTCGATTTTTCGCTCAATTTCTTCCCCCCCCCCTTCGTGCCGCCTGCCAAATTCACCAATATATAGGGCGATAATGTCGATATTTACATTACTGATTGTATCATATTATTCATCATATATTTATTAGATCAAAGTCATTTTATAGTTTTTATTAGTCTTATATAACCATCATTAGGTACTTAAATTTTTCTCAAAATTTCATTCCAAATTTCCAATTTTTAAATCGAATTTTCGTCATTTTTGTTGACCGTAAACAATATCGATATCGATATCGATATTTAGGGCGAGATATCTGTAAATTTGACTAGCGATATATCCGTCGATATCGATATTTTCATCATTGGCTTTCATGTGACCCATAATTCATATAATGTCCAAATTTCAGTTGATAATAACATTAACCGCTCACAAAAATCTACATATTAAATAATATATTTGTCATATAAATGTATTATTTAATCAGGTTAAAGCCTTAATAATAACATTCTCCACAAAATATATTATTTTCTCCAATTGTTAAGTATTCTAATATTAAAAGTCAAGTATAAAGGGTATAAGTTAATATAAAATAATGCTTAATTGAAGACTTATTTAATACTCTCTAATTCGTTCGTCATTCATCAATTTCGTTCGTTGTCTGTCGACTTTGTTCGTCGTTCTTGAACTTCGTTCCTTGTTCATCAACCTTATTCATTGATCATCATAACCATTCCTCATTGTACAAGCATTAGTTCATATGAAGTTTTTACTTCTATCTCTGTAGCTCAGACTGGGAGTGGAGCACACAATGGAAATCTAGATGAACACCCCTCCCCCCGCCGCATATATAAATCCAAGCCCATGTTTCCTCATAAAGGTAACTTTAACTCAGAAACTAAACATTCTCTTTGCTTCTATGTTGTCTATTTCCCTACAAACCTTCACTTCACTTACTAAATTATGCATCAGAGTCTAATAGGCTAGCACCCCACTGATGTCAAGTACTTTTCTCTTTGTCCCCCAAGTCACTTGGGAAGCATAGAAGAGGGAATACCAACTGCTGGCAAAGTCACATCCTGTTAGGTCCATTTTTGGAGTAAACAAACATTAAAATAACTAGATTTATTAGTGGATGAGAGTTATATTTTTTAACTGGATGGATAATGTTTGAGTTCATTTGATATAAAAAATCATCAGTATCTTAAATTCTTTCATGCCCCATGCACGTCAGGTTTTAATCCTGCCCCCAACATTTGAATCTTAAATTCCTTACGCCTACATCAAGGCCGAACACATAGGAAAAGATACAACAATCCTACACATAGGTAAAGTGACAACAAGGCTAAGGTTGATTCTTAAGATGAGGATGGGGTTTATGTAACGACCCGAACCTTTGAGGAAAGCAAGTTTGGCAAAATTAGGTAAAATACGATTTTTCCCATGTAAAGTTAAATAGTTGATTTTTTGCTATAGGTGTCTTTTGGGGATTCTGCGAAGACAAATACGATGGTCTCGGGGACCTTGAGATTGTAGATAGGCAGCACGTCAAAATCGAAGAACTTATGAGGATGATTCGGGTCAAAATGCCCGGTAATTTATGCTTGAGGGAATTTTGGTCATTAGACATTGGGAACCAATTAGAGGTGGACAAGTATCCAGCTCTGGAATGTTCTGATATTTTCTCCCTCCACTGACTATGCCTCTACTTATAGTCGCGTGTGTGTGCTGATATGGTTTTCGGTGGTGATGAGCCGAAGCCATGAAAAGCTGTGAACCGAGAGAAAAAAATACATGGTTGATGGGGAGAGTCAGGGGACTAGAGGGAAGGAACGAGAGAACGGAAATGAAAAAAAAAAAGAAAAGAGTGGAAGTTGTACCTAAGCTACATAGCAGATGATGGAACAGTGAAAAAGGAGGTTGGACCCGAGAAGTGCCATTTCAGGTTTCAGTTTTCGAGCCCAGAACTTGCGATTTAACATGTTGTGTGTGCTTATGGAGGTCATGTGATTGTTTTGGAGCAAAAATGGGGGATTTTGGGATGCAGGAGCGAAGTAGAACGGACTTGGAAACCATGATCGAAGTTCATGGTTTCATACTAGGTCATTGAGGTGAGTTTCCTATAGTTTCTGGTCATAGATCTTTTTCTAATTGAATTTAGATGAAGTTAGACGTTTAAATGATGAAAATGGTGAAGAAAAACTAATTTTCAAAGCGGGTTGGATTCGTCGGGTTGGCCGACCCAGTTTCTTGCAAACCAGGTCGATCGATCCAATTTATAGGAAACCGGGTTGTCGATCCGATTTGCAAGAAACCAGGTGGGCCGTAGAACATGGACGATGAACAGTGGCTGCGATCAGACATTTTCTCGGAGTAATTTTGACTGTCCGAAGGTTTATAGGTTATTTTAATTCGTTTCAAAATCATGGAAAATTATGGGATTAAAGTGTGAGTAAATTGAGATAGTTAGTGACCTTTAAAGGTGATTTTTTATAGGAAGTAATGTTCTTGGATTTTACGGGGAAGCATGCAATGCGATTTGACTACGCGTATGTGTCAGGACCCGTCTCAAATCCCCCAGGATTAACGTGGGACGCGCCTGATCCCATCTGACACGAAGTGTCAGACCAGGGAAAATTCCGTCTCTAGCCCTCACCGGGCTTCTAGAGTATGCCAGGATCGTAGAAGGAGGAGTGTGATGTCTCGTCTCTACTACAGCCCGCATCCGCGATCAACCTGAAGGGCATTAAAACATCAAAAGTCGTGAGTGGACAAAATAATATCTTAATAAAATATTTCACATAAAGACATTTATGCCCTTCACTAAAAACATATGCATGCATTCAAAAACCTTTTATCAAAACGTTCATAAAACCATTTGTCAAATATTCTCAAAACCTTTCAAGGGTTCATGCCCGGTTCCCATAAATCGTCATGACCCATAAATCCGTATATGGGTCCCCGACTCGAAATCACAAAAACTCGTAAATCAATACATGGGAACTCAACCCAAATCATGTCACGTGGGTCTCAGCCCAAAACCGTTCTCAGTGAAATACTAAAACACAGAATACAGAGGTTTCTGCCCCAAACCACTTTCTAAAACATGAAACACGGGGCCTCCGCCCCCAAATCACTTCCCAATAGAACCACATACGTATCAATATACGTATAACCCATCCGCGGCACTTCCGAGAAGATGCCAACTCGGGGCACACAACCCCTAGGGAACACGTCCCCGATATATGTCACGATATCATCTCTATACTAGTGTGCACACTATCCGGGGTCTCACTCTGAGTCTTCTCCCAGGAATTCTCCATCTGGGAGGCTCAATCTCTGAATCTACTCCGAACTCTATCTCCGGATCTAGTCCGAACTCTATCTCCGGATCTAGTCCACACATCTCTCCGGAATCTGGTCTGGGATCACATCATAAATCGTAACCCCCACTCCTAGAACAAGATCCCTATGGGGATACCCATTCTGGTATGTGGATCGTGACTCTCCAGGTCGACGTCTGGAGGAGACCATATAAATCATATGGAGGGTTTCATATACATTTTCAAATACTTTCTTTCTTTCTCAAAACATTTCTCAACTGGGTCTCATACCCGATTCATATCAATAGGATTCCTCGAATCCAATTCAAATCCATTTCGCAGGCCTCGGCCTAAATCCACAGTTCAATAGGGTCTCATGCCCGAATTCTCATTTCGTAAACCGAACTGGGACTCAAGCCCGATGTTACAATTAACTCGGCCTCTAGCCCGATATCATGACTAACAGGGCCTCAAGCCCGAAACTATAAATCAACGGAGCCTCAAGCTCGATTTCTCAACCAACGGGGTCTCAAGCCCGATACTACAGTCAAAGGGGCCTCAAGCCCGGATTCGTAAACCAACGGGACCCTCGGTCTAATCGTATACTCAAATGGACCCTCGGTCCGATTCCTCGTCAAATCAAATGGACTCCAAGTCCGAGAGTTCGTAAATCAAATGGGTCCCATGCCCAATTTCATATTTCCAAATTCAAAACCAATTCATTAAATCATCATTGAAAACTTAGCACGTACAAGTATCGTATAAAATCGTAAATCTCGAAATACGTGCAAATACGTAAATCCTAGGCCACCACAAACAAATGCACTCATGGCATCACAAAATATATTCTAAAAAAATTATAAAAAATTTATGCATCCAACGAATTCATAAAACAAGTCCACTCACAGACTGTCCGAAGCTGCGCCTCGATACGCGTGCCAAAACGTCTTCCCGGGCCAATCATCGCCTCCGGGATTCCCAAACCTGTCCAAAATTCAATAGAAGGTTACTAATAGCCTCATTAACCTCTCATTGAAGCCCCATAATTTTTCCAATTTTCTAACTATTTTTAAAGCCGATCCTAAACTTTCGGACGTCCCGAACTATATCGAAACGATGTCCGATTGACACGAAACCAATCCCAAAATGTTTGTTACATAGAATAGATGATTTCACGTGTTGAATACATCCCCAAAAACCCTACCACACGCTGCCATGTGCCCAAGAATGGTCCTGCACGTGCGCCTCACGCGACATGACTGTTCACCTTCCCTGTCCTGCGATCGAACCGGTCCAGTTAGTTTTCCTGTGCAGTCCGGTCCAGCTGGACCGGTGTGACCGGTCCGACCTGGTTTCTCCCCCAAATTTCGTCCAATCGTCTGCTTTTCGATCCCAATCTTCCTATTGTGATGTTTTCTATCATTCCCAATTAATAAACCTAAAAGAAAACAACTAAAACCCGTCCGTTCAATCCTCCCAAAATCAGTCCAAGTTCTCTGATCACCCCCTGGGTAGCACCGCCCTTCTCAGCTGTAAAAAAGGGTCCAATCTCTCTCCTAACAACCTAATAACCTCATCCTAATCATCCAAAACAGTCCATAATGAATAAATAAAAAAATATGGAGAAAAGGGACAAACCGAGTACCTTCTCGGGTCTATGGCCGTCGTCCACGACGGCGTTACCTCCTGCCTGCCACCATCATCACAGCCCTCAACTTACTCTCTGCCTTACTCAAGGTCAGATAGGAAGGGTGTTGGATTGGGTTGGATGGTCTGTAACGACCCGTCCCAAATTCCATAATTAGATTAGTGACTAATCACGATTAGTGAGGCTAATCCGTGATTAGTAGAGCGAAATCGGACGAACGATGAGTAATGACCGTTTTGCCCCTAGGCGTGGCAAAACGTTGACTTTTCGATTGGGCGGTCAAATGGACTTTGACCAAGGACCGTGACGTATTTTAGGACGTCACGAGTTCATAGACAGGTGACACGTTCAATTCCGACGTTCGAGGAGGAAGTTATGACGTTCGAAAGTTAAGGGGCATTTTAGTAATTTTGGTTAAAAATGGGCAAATGTTGAATTTTTGACCAGGATGTCTGATGGCCAAGGTTCAAAGACTGTTACGGAGATAAGGACGATACGAATCCATAGAGAGGAGGCACGTCGAATTCGGACATTCGACGGCGAAGTTACGGTTCACGGAAGTTCGAGGGTACTATTGCACGAATTACGAAACGGTTGCATTTTGGAATTTAGTGGGGCCCAGATATTTTATGGAGGCCCAATGGATGAGTGACACTTTTCACCCATCCACAGGCCACCCAAATTGTATTCATGCACCTTCCCCGTGCATTTTCATTTTCTCATTTTAAACACACACACCCAAACCCACCCGATCTCACCATTTCTCTCCATCTTTGTGCAGCCCAAACCCAGCCAACCCAGCCCCATTTCAACCAGGACTGAGACCAGAGAGTGAGGGAGGATGTAGGACGCGGTAGCCGGCCCAGGAAGGCGCCGCCGTGGGCGGTGGAGCCACGTACCCGTGCGGGTGCACGGTAAGGTCATCTTTCCCTTTTAATTTGATTTTGATGTTATGGTTGCTTATGGACGATTAGGATGAGTTTAAGGGGTTAATAGGAATCTATTAGGATGGTATTGGTGGGTGGTAGATGGCTGTGACGCCGTGGGACGGTTTTGGAAACTTTGAACCGTATGGTTCAAAATGGAACCATGGGTTTCAATCGGTTTTAGGGGGTTTAATTGATTGGGTTAGATAGGAAATGAAGAAATAGGAATTTAGGGATTAAAATGGAAGCAAACGGACCGAAAATGAGAAGGGATGAGCACTGAACCGATCACGCCAGTTCAGCACAGTGACCGGTCCAAGAAAACCAAAGACCGGTTTTCTGAGGTTGATGACGATGAATAGTGATCTGGCCCTTCTAGGAGCGCGTGCAGGCGCGTGGGCCATAATTTGGGGGAAGTGTTCAACATATGAAATCTTCTATTCGATGTAAGGAACATTTTGGGACTGGATTCATATCAATCGGACATCGTTTCGATAGTTTTTGGGGTGTCATAAGGTTTAGGGTCGGTTTAAAAATATTTAAAAGTTCGGGAAAATTACGGGGCTTTAATGGGAGGTTAATTAAGTAGTTATTAACCTTCTATTAAAATTTGGACAGGTTCGGGAGTCCCGATGACGGTGATCGGCTCGAGGGGGCCGTATGGCACACAAATCGAGGCAGCAGCTCGGACGGTCTGTGAGTGGACCTTGTTTTCTAAATTGGTGCATGCATAAATGTTTATTATATGTTTTAAATACTTGTTTGTGATGCCATGAGTGCATTTGGATGTGTGGTTACGTATAGGCACGTATTTCGAGGTTTCGGCCCTATACGGTGCCTATATGGGTCTGTATGTCTTTATTGGTCTAAATGAAAAGGTTTTGGATTTCTAAAAGGATAAACTCGGGTATGAGACCCATTTGGTTTTGTCTCGGGCATATGACGCTATTTATGACCTTCGGGTCTAAATCGTGGTCGCGACGGGTGCTATGTGCAAGGCGATCGACGATACGACGCTCGCCTCCAGATTGGGATGTGTTCCTTCCGGAGAGGTCATGATGCACGATTCATGGTCGGGCAGCTTGAGGAGCCTCAACTTCGGAGTGCTGACGGTTCAGGATATCGATCGGTGATGAGTGCTGTAACGACCCGAACTTTCGTAATTATTATTTTATTGCAAATTGATCATTTTGCCCCTGAGGGGGGGGGGGGAAGTTGACTTTTGCCTCGGGAAATATTTAGGACTTTGACCTATGACCGTGACGTAGTTTAGGACGTCATGAGTTCATAGGCAGGTGGCACGTTCGATTCCGACGTTCGAGAAAGAAGTTGTGACGTTCGGAAGTCGAGGGGTATTTTGGTAATTTGGTCAAAGAGGGGCCAAATGTTGACTTTTGACCCGGGAAGTCCAACAGACGAGGGCCAAGGACCATTACGTAAGTCACGTCAATACGAATCCGTAGACAGGCGGCACGCCAAAATGGGACGTACGACGAAAAAGTTATGGTCACGGACGTAAACGCGATTAACCGAACTAACCGAGACCCGGATTAAAATATTATTAAAATAATAGAATCTGATCACTTTAATCAATTCAATCTGGACCCTTGGAGTCACTCATCCCCTACACTCCCTAAAACATGGAATCATGTTGGCCATTAGATTAATTAATCATTTTTCCCTCCTCAAATCCTCACCATTGATCCTAAAGTCAGATTGAATCTCAGCCTTCGATCTTATCTGCTCCATCAGTTTTAAATCTATCAAACCATACACTTACATCTTCATTTCTCTCAAAACCGTGTACCCTCTCACCCTTCGAACAAACTCTCCACCACTTCTCAGTCTCAACCCACGCATTAGACACCACCAGACCACCCACCACCTTCACCAGACACCGGCCACTACCACCACGGACGGCGGCGTAACCCAGAAACCACCCAGACCCGAGAAAGAACCCGAACAGCCCAAAACCATCCAAACCATCCAAAACTTCACATTTGGACTCGAACTAACCTAGGGTTAGGATCACTGCAACCTTGGGACTACTCAGAACAGGACTGGACGGCTTACGGCGGCGACACGACGGCGGTAGGTCTGAAAACCCGAGAAGGCCCGATTTCCTTCCCTGTCTTGAACCGTTCATTTTTAACGTTAAAATTGTTTGGTTGCTTTTGAGACATACTTAGGGGACCTAGGCGACCAGTTTGAACTAAGGCTCGTGGCTGGAAACTCGACGACTCGCTGGAGAAGATAACCAGAATCGGCAGCCAACCTTCCCGTCGATTTTCAGGTAGTTTCTTGAACCTAAAAGCTAGTCTTGAGTCCACAGAGGAACAAATCTCACCAGAAATGGTGGTCGGGTTGATGAGAACTGATCGGGTTGAACCGTGGGTCTACGGTGACCCGGTTCTCAGACCCGGTACTGTAGCTGATGACGTCATCATGCTGACGTCAGTAGTGACGTCATGATGACGTCATCATGTCAGAATATAGTCAGACCAGGGACCAATGGACTGCTGAAACGTGTCCTCTGACATTGTCAGTGATGACGTCAGCAGTGACGTCATCATTACTGTAGCACAGTTGATCACAGAGTTGACCAGCGCGTGGGGGCGCGCGTGAACAGTGTTTTGTGTGGGACCAGGACCATTTTCAAGGTTTCGACGATACGAATCCAATGGCGGTGGTTTCGTGTCGATCGGAGATCGTTAGGTTGGTCAAATTAGGGTTTGAAGCCTTGGGAAGCGTGTTCGGATGGCTTTCCCTGGCCGGTTTCAGTCTAGGGTTTCTTAGTTATTTAGTAGGGACTTAAAGTGACCTTTACGTATGCTTTGGACATGACAGGAATCGTACTTTAACACTTGGACGAGTTTTACGCTAGGGATTGCAGCGGGATTGTACTGTGAGTGGGCCTTTGATTTCATTAAACCTCCGCATGCATAACTATTTTACTTTCTATTATATCTATATGTGATTCAAGCAAAAGTATCTATTAATCCTGAGTATGATTTATGGCACGTATTACGATGTTTGGGCATGAGACCCGTCTGGTTGTTTATGCACGGTTTTGAGTCATGTATATGTATAATGGATTTCGATATTTATCTTTGGTACTGCACTGTACAGATCTACCCTAGGATACTGTCTCCTCCGGATGTAGGTACCCCGGAGTGGTCACGGCGCATTGCCTGTGAGGAGTCATTCTACGGAGGGACCAGACCGTAGAGTGACTCAGGAGCAGGATTGCTACTATTGGACGTCTGGGACGTCAGGCATCTAGTATGCCACACTCGGACTGGGTTCGGGATTTGGACTCGAGATTGAGACCCCGGGTGGCACGCGTAGCCTTGAGACTGTGACCTTATTGGGCTTCTGGGACGTCGGGCATCTGGAATGTCAGGGTTGAGATGTATAGTGCAGTGACTGAGATTATATTATTTTGATATTATTCTGCTTATGATTATATGATTTTGTGGTTTTTGATACTGATGCATGCTTTTCGGAAAACGGAGGGGAAAATCTATATGTTTTCGAGATGGTAAACTATTTTGTAAACCTTGAGTTTCACCCCACGCACCCTTGTTGTTTTACTACCCCTCCAGGTGGTGCTATTGAGGAGGAAGAGGAGGAGGATCTCGAGGAAGAGGCATAGGTTTACGTTGCGCACCTGAACCCTACTGCTGGGTAGGTTGGCACGTAGAATGTTTAGAGTCGTGCTCAATAAACTGTATTCGGGAACTATCCCTTGTCTAACACTATTTGTATTCGGATTTTATGTTTGACGTTTGTGTGTTGGGTTATGTAAGACTTAAATTTGGATTTTCTTTATGCATTTGAATTCCTAAAGGTAATTTTGGTATTTTGAGGTCGGGTGTCAGACGGGAGCAGGGCACGTCCCCGGGTGGTCCCAGGGGATCGGGGCGGGTCCTGTCAAGTGCACCATGATCTTGTGGTGGTCGCGTCGGTTAATACGTTCACGGCGACATACTAGGATTGAGGGCGGTCCTGGATGGATGGTTGCACGCATCACTATGATCGGAGTCGTGACTGACCCTTAGATATCGGGCACGGTACCCAGTTGAGTCATATGTTCGGGCACGAGACCTAGTTGTTTTACATTGATGATTTCGGGTCAGGGACCCTAGATGGATTTCCAAGTTCATGACGGTTTATGGGAACCAGCATGAACTCTGGAAAGGTCATTGTGGTTCATGACGGTTTATGGGAACCGACATGAACCTTTTTCAGGTCATTATGGTACATGACGGTTTATGGGAACCGGCATGAACTCTGGTTAATGGATGTTATGGATCATGACGGTTCAGGGGAACCAGGCATGAATGCTTATGTTATGTATATATATGTTCATATACCTTCCTTTACTTGTTCTATTATCTCCTCCGGGGAGGGTCGTTGACCTGGGTGGACCCCGGAGTAGTCACGGAGCACCGACTGAGTGGAGTCGTCCCAGTTGGGTTCCTTACTCTCAGGAAGGCTATGATTACTATTACCTCGGGTAGGGTCAGTGGTCTGCGGACATTGATCTTGACTTTGAGAAGACTCGGATTGGGACCTGGGTAGCACGCGCGTAGCTTTGGAAACCATGACAGGATTGGTTGTGTAAATTATATGTATATATGATGTATGCTATATGAGATATATGATATGATGTATGATGTGCGTTTACACAGGTTTTGGGCAGTGGCTCGTATGGTCATTTTCATTATGGTTCTTTCAATCTTGGTTTTGGGCTTAGTTCCCGCATATGATTTCTGGATAAATGGTTTTCGAATGCATGCATGCTTTTTAGTGAAGGGTACAAATGTCTTCTTATTAAATGTTTTTATAAACTTTGATTTTGTCCACTCACAGCTTTTAATGTTTTATCTGCCCTTCAGGTTGACATCGGATGTGGACTGCAGCAGAGACCGAGATATCACATACCTCCTCCGGATCCTGGCGTACTTTGATAGCCCGAGAGGGCAAAGGTCGGAAATATCCCTTGTCTGACACTCCGTATCAGACGGGATCAGGGTCATCCCGCACTAATCCTGGGGGGATTGGGATGGGTCCTGTCAAGGTCGATCGGTTTGGGTTTGGGTTTGGTATGCTCGAACAAATAAGAAAGTGATGATATGCATGAATGTAAAAGGGATGGCCAGTGGATGGGTGATACTTGTCACTCATCCATTGGTCCAATGACAAATATCTGGGCCCCACTTAATTCCAAAAGCATCCGTTTCGTAATTCGTGCAATAGTGCGTTCGAATTTGCTTAAACTGTAACTTCTCCGTTGAACGTCCGAATTCGACGTGCCGCTTGTCTATGGATTTGTATCGTCCCGATCTACGTAACGATCTTTGGCCCTCGGCCATATAACCTCCCGGTTCAAAACTCAACTATTGGTCCCTATTCACCCAAATTACCAAAATCCCCCTGAACTTTCGAAAATCATAACTTCATCCTCGAATGTCGGAATCGAACGTCTCACCTGTCTATGAACTCATGACGTCCCAAACTACGTCACCGTCATCGGCCAAAGTCCATTTGACCGCCTGAACGAAAAGTCAACGATTCTCCCATTCTAGGGGCAAAATCGTCATTTCGCCCGAACGTACGCTAATCCTCGTCTAATCTCCGATTAGTCTCGCTAATCCTTCATTAATTCTTAATTAATCCCGTTAATTCAGGACGGGTCGTTACAGTATGGTACGTGTGAGTGGACTTTGTTTTCCCTAAACCATATGCATGCATTTTTATGTGATTTTCCGTGATTTAAGATGTGTTTTGCTTGATGATGATTTAAGTATAATTTTACCTGATTTATTTGGTGATTTTAAGGTAATATGCTAAACTGCACGTTTTACGAGGAAATTATTATGATGTGTTCTGATTTATTACTGACTTTGGTAAATGGTTTTATACTCAATATGATTTGTCTTAGGTGGTTGATTTGTGTAGTTGACACTCAGATGATATGTCCCCAGGTGGCCACTTGGACGTCGAGCTGGGCTCCGTAATTCTCGAGTGGTTATATGTTTTGATTGGCCTACCGGTAGTGCAGTGTGATATATGTGATTGGACACTCAAATGCTGTATCTCCGAGTAGGCCATCAGACGCTATATCCCCGAGAGACTTTGTGATGTGATGTGTAAGTACCCGTCCCAAATTTACAGGATTATTGAGAATTAATTAAGAATTATCGAGATTAATCGGGAATTAGTCGAGGATTGTCGAACGTTCGAGGTGAAATTACGAATTTGCCCCATGAACAGGTGGAAATGTTGACTTTTGACTCGAGAGGTTAAATGCATGTGGACCAAATACCGTTACATAGATTGAGACGATATGAGTCCGTAGACAGGCGGCATGTCGGAATCGGACATCGTACAAAAATATTATGAGTCACGGAAGGTTTTAGGAACTATTTACAATTATACATTTTAGGAGAGTGTTGACTCTTGGGTTTGACTTGAGTGGGCCCAAAATGACAAGACCCATCCCGATTATCCCTCGATAATCGTGAAAGATCCTGCTCCCGTCTGACAATAACTCGAAAGTACAAAAAGTAGTTTCACATATATACATATAGAACATACAAATGATAAACATTGTCAGACAAGGGATAGTTTAGTATTCCGAGACCTTTGACCTAGTCAACATGGTTTACAGAGCATAGGAAATATTTACAAGTAGAGATCAAAATCCTACGCTGCAAAGTGTCTGAGTACGCAACGGTCTGTTTATTCCTCAGCCTCGATGTTAGCCTCAGTACATGTGCACTGGCCTGGAGGGCAAATAAAACATCAAAGGTGTGAGTGGACAAAAATAAAGTTTAGAAATACATTTATCAAAATACAGTCATACCCTCCAGTTTCACAAACTCGCATGCATATCATAACTTATAAATCAGATAATCAAGATATGAACATAAATCTCAAACAGAAATAAAAACACAAGATCCAGGTCCAATATATAGTCACGTTATCCATGCAACACGTGCAAATCAATAAGCTCAAGGACCGCTCAAATCCCGAGCATCCGCCGCTGTGCACACATCACCAGCCGGCAATCCAGGTCGTCATGAACATATCACTGACTGACCTCCATATAATCCAGCACATCTGGTCTGAGTCGAGCCGCCCTTGGCTGCACGACAACATACCGTGCTACGTGACCTCTCCGGGGTAAACACTTTCATCCCAGAGGCGAGCGTTATCTCTCGGGTCCATTTCGGGGGAAACATATTCCACACCGAAAGCCCTCATATATCATCATCATGAAAACTAGTGAAAACAGTTGCATTTAATATCAAAACCATTTTTGAACTGGGCTTCAAGCCTAAAAACACTTTTCTCAAATCTATAAACCAATTCACGCAAACTGCGCAATCACAATCTCATTCATGATATAAATCCATCAAATCTCATACCAGACTCATAATCCGAGTCAAAATCAAGTTCAAACCCCGAGCCTTAGCTCGAAATATCAGTTTCACAGTTTTCTCGAAAATCGTGCCCAAAAGCACATAAAATAATATAATATTCCAAAAATCCGAAAATTGTTATACTGAAACATTAGTCATACCAAATCATGTCAAGTCATATTATAAAACATTTAAAACATATATGCATGCATTTAGGGTAGAAAACAAAAGCCCACTCACACACCGTCCAGATTGTTCAGTCTCAAGCTGTTCGTGCCCTTCTGACGTCCTGGAAGTATTCGGGCCTGTCAAACAAGTAATATAAGGTTACTCACTTGTTACATAATCTCCTGTACGAATTTCCTAATCGTCGGAGTAAAATAATATTTTAAACGTAACCTATACGCTTCGGGTATACAAAACTACTCTCCGTTCATATCTGATTGACCCGAAACCAATGCTAATAGGTCCGTATCATCGAGAGCATCACAAAGTGTGTTGAACCCTCCTTCATATTCCCGGTCACGCGCCCTCACGCGCCGCCGCAAGCGGTTGTGCGTGAAAGCCACGCACCGTGAACAGTGCACTGCTACAGTGCCCCCTTCCTCGCCTGTTTCTCTGATAAACGGGTCTGAAACCCTCGATCAGACCCGGTGCAATCTCCCTCGATTCTAGCTCAATTTCGTCCCTTCTTTCACTCATTAACATCCATTCAATCCAAACTATAGTTCTATAAGTTCAATTTAATCACACAAGCCCTCACAATCCTCGACTCACGATGAACACCCGACGGGTTCGAATTCGGGTTCTACCCAAAACCAGCCTGTTTCCTCCAATTGATCATACCAGAAGCATCATAGGTCCATTATAAACACGAAATCGAAATCAATTTCATGAATTATTACCTTTAAGTAATCGAACTCAAGCTCGAATTTCCGAAACAGTTACAGGGTCTGTTCCCTGTCGATTCACCACCAATTTCTTGTTCAATTGATTTGGTTCGCTTCGTTGAGCTCCCAGAAGGCTAAATATCTAATTAATTTCCCCCGAAACATTGTACAAAATCAAAATCGACATTAGTGGTCTTATGGGATTTTTCGGGTTTTGTTCTTGGTTTTCCAGCTCGGTTTTCTCTCAAGTGTTTTTTCAATCTCACTCGTTTTTTCTATGGTTTCATCTTCCTGTTTCAGAAGCTCTCTGTTTCTCCTCTTCATCGATCAATTTGATCAATTTTGAACAAAATGACATGGGCGGTTTCTTTTGTTCATATTAGGCATTTAGCCACTAATCAATCCTAACAAGTGACAAATGTCACTTAGAAATTAATCATAATCTAATTAGGCTGAATCAGCTAAGTTAAACCATTTAAAATCAACCAGTGCACCGTTAAGGGTTTTGACGGCCGAAATTACCATTTTACCCTTGAGGTCACAAATGACCATTTTGCCCCTGAACTTCCCAGACCCATAACTTTTTCAAACGAGCTTCGTTTTCGACGTGCCACATGGCTACGGATTCAGCGTCTCGGGACCTACACAACGGTCCTAAAAAATGCACAAAAAGTATTTTAAATGAAAAGTCAACTTTTAGCCATATTCTTCCAAGGGTAAAAACGTCATTTTCACATTATTTTAATATTTACAAATTTTTGGATTTTCGGGGCGTTACACAAAATATCAGTTGTGGGCCAATAGATGAGTGACAAGTGTCACTTATCCATTGATCCTCATTTCACATACATGCACCTACAATTCCCTTTCCTATTTCATTCATCCAAACCCGAGAACCCCAAACCCAATTTCACCCATCTGAACCAGCAGCAGCTGGGCTGCTTGAGTGAGATAGCGAGAGTGAGCGGCTGAGAGAGACTGAGACGACATCGTGGACGGTGGAGGCACGGCGAAACGGCTAGCCGTGAACCCAGGTAAAACCGTGAGCTTGTTGAATTTTGGTTACAATTTTCTGGACATTTTGGGATGATTTTAACGATTTGGTTGGGTTTTTTGAGCTCGTACGAACCTATAGGGATCGAGATCATTTTGGAAGAGAAAGGATCACTGGACAACCCAGGAAGGAAGCTTGGAAGTTGGTCGTGAGCTTCGACCTTGGGTGGAGGTTTTTTCAGTTGAGTTTTTCCCCTTTTTAAATCGTAGATCGATTTTGGGAGTGAGAGGAGGAGATTGGGAGAAAAATGGTGAAGATTGGTGGTCAGATGAGGGAGATACGATTGGTTAGAGTCATGGATCAAGTTGACCTGTTACAATCAAACGGGTAGACCCGTCTAAATGAAGACGTTGATGACGTGATAGTCCACACCACCATCTGTCAGGCCACGTGGCTAGTTAGAGGATGACACGTGCCCAGATGTTAGTCCAGTCAACAGTTGACATAGCAGGGCCACGTCAGACATGTCATACCACATGGACCAATGAGATGGTGCCACGTGGCGAGCTATCAGAGTGTGTCAGATGATATGGTAGGTCCACTTCAGCATTGTCAAACCACATGGACCAATCGGGTGGTGCCACATGGCAGTGTGTTAGGTTGTTAGAGCTGACGTGTTAGTGATGACATCAGTAGTGGCAAAGGGTGACACGTGTTAGTGATGACGTCAACAGTGCCAAAGGGTGACACGTGGCACTAATCAGGGTGTTCCACGTGGTAGGTTGTCATACCTAATATGTGTTAGACCTATCAGGATGATGTCAGTGTTGACCATGATGACGTCAGCATTGACCATGATGTCAGCATTGAGTTTGTTCACGTCAGCGTTGATTGTTGACCGAAACTTTGAGTAGCGCGTGGATACGAATTCCATGGTAAAACTGGTCATATTTGAAAGTTTTCAACGATATGAATCCAGTGGTGGTGATTTCAGGTCGTTCGGAGATCATTTGATGGGTCAATTGAAGATTTTAAGCCTCCGGAAACGTGTTCGAGACACGTTGACTATTCCAGGAGATTTGAGGGTTTATGATTAGGACATGTATCGATGGATAGTATCCTTTGGATGTTATTTCTACAGGTCTGGACGACCTGGAGATTGCATATTAGCCCCAGAGTGGCTTACAACACAGGTTTCAGAACACGCATCACATATGGTGTGTGAGTGGACTTTGGTTTATAAAATGATGCATGCATATATGTTTTGATTGTTATATGATTATTATTTGAAATGCCTAGTGTGCATATTATGTCGATTTGATCATGATTTGAAAATGAAATGATTTGTGGATTTGAAATGTCGGGTCAGGACTGATTTCACGGAGATGCGTGAAATTGCTCATTTGGGCTTAAGACCCAGTTTGAAATTAGAGGTTTTGAATGATTTCATGGAGATGCGTGAAATCAGTATTTCGGGTTTGAGACCGAGTTGGTTTAAAGTTTGACTCCGAGTATAATCAAACGAGAAATTGAATAGTGATTTGAATAATAAATGGTTTTCAAATTTGAGAAATGAGATATCGGGCTTATGACCCTATTGGAAAGATATTGGACTCCGGGAGTGAGTCCATGTGTATTGAAAACCATGTTTCGGGCCAAGGGCCTTATTATGAAATGATTTGAGATTGTGAAATAGGAACTAGACACTGATTTTATGAGATTTGTGGAAATTGATTTTGGGCCGAGGCCCTATGCGAAATAACTATTTTGATTTGAGAAACAAACAGTTTTGAAAATGTGTTTCCACTTTTTTATTATGACCATTCTCCATGATTATGAGAGGGCATCCGATTACGAATATGTTTCCCTAGAGAGCACGCTGGAGATAACGCTCACCTCCGAGGTACGAAGATGTCACGATGCGCCTGTTGTCGAGCAGCCGAGGGAGGCTCGACTCAGGAGTGCTGATGTTATATGACTGATTGATTGTGTCCAGATGTTTTCACATATGTTGGTTTGAAAAGAAAGCCTCCGATTTTATAGGTGTTCATATGCTACCGTTTTATTTGGAAAACAATGGTTTTAAAGTGACATGCATGCATGCTTTATAAAACGGAGAGTGAAAAGTATATTTTGAAAAATGATTTTTAATAAATGTTAATTTTTGTCTACTCACACGTTTTGTTGTTTTTGGAACTCTCTAAATTGATCGCGAATGCGGACTGTAGTAGAAACAGAGACATAACATGCTGTAGCGCACACCACAGATCTTAGCACACTCTGGATAACCCCGAGCAGGTTACAATTTTATCCCTTGTCTGACACATGGTGTTAGCGGGAAGCAGACGCATCCCACGATAATCTATGAGGATTGGGATGGGTCCTGTCATGATGTGCTGTGTTGGCTTGCATGCATCAATGATGGGTTTGTTGATATGATGATGTTGACTTGGTATGGTTACGTTGGTATGTTCATATGTGTGTTGGTATCTACATACAGTTCTATATGATTATGTTTTCTAGCAATTGCATGTGTTCTGAATTTACCTGTTTCCTTGTTTTTTTCCCGAGATTTGAGAACTATTCTAATGCATGCATAGTTTTTATAAAACGGAGGATAAATGATATGTTTTCAAGAAATGTTTTTTAAAACCTGTATTTTCGTTTTCGTCCACTCACACATTTTTATTGGTTTTGAAAACCTCTAGGGCCTTTGCACGAGAATCGAGGCTGCTTACGTAGCAGTGACATGAGCTCACGAGTATATAAGTATATCTTGTCTAACAGGATTTGGAGGTTATTTTTGGTATTTTAGGTTACCTGTCAGACGAGAGTAGGACCCGAGTATGTTATATATGATGTTTTCAGGGTTAGGTCCTGTCAGTTTAGCTATTAACACTCCGATATCAAATTTAGTTAATCGAGGGAATAAACTAGTAAAAGTATGATTGAATATTGTGGACTGGGAAATGGGAAGTGATGAGAGACCTACTATTTATAATGGAGACTTAGAAGTAATCTAGAGCGTCTGATTGGTTGAAATTAATGAGGTGCATGAATAAGTAGATTCTTAGAATAATTACCAATTATTGGATTTTAAAGATAATAAATAATTTTGGAGATTATTTATTATTGATCGGAGAAGATTTGCAACTAATAAATAACTTTATTTAAGAAAAAATATAATTTTTAATTAACTTTTAATAATAAATAACTCTGAGAAAAATATTATTTATTATTGATTATAAATCTCAATAATTAATATATTTAATTAATAAACAAATTGATTAATGAATAGATATTTGAATGTCATTAATGTCTTTACTGAAGTTAATTTAAACATCATAGGAATTATAAGTCACATGATAATATATACACGATTATTTAGAGAATAGTGATTTGGTCCAAATGGTACAATTGTGCTACGGTGCTACCTAACCTAAGAAGGTACACCAATCATAGTGGAACACTATAACCGCATGAAAGGAGGAGATGATGACATGGACTCAACCAGCCATGCAGTTAGCACTTGATGATGAGGTTTTATCATCGATTTTGAATTTTGTTTTACATAATTTTTTGCCGTTGATCATGAAAATGAGTCCATTTATAACCAAAAGCAATGACTATATAAAACAAATGGAGAATACTGAAGGAAACCTTCACTGTGCTGTGCTGGGAATATTTTTGTGCTCTAATCTCACTGGCATCTGTAGTGGAGAATGCTGAATAAATTTTTAATTCTAAAATTTGAATAATTTATTTAATTTCTCCATTAATTCTAAAAAAAATGTTAAAAAAGAAGTTATCATATTCTTAATTAGAGAATTCTCATTCCAAAACAAATCCATCTTTGCATGATTTTTATTGTATTATGAAATTTCATTTTTCTTTAAAGAGGTGGAGAACGTATCGATTTCATTTGACATTTCGATTTTTTCTATTTTCAAACCAAGTAAAATTTAATTGCAAGCTAGGTCGTTAGCTTCGAATTTTTTTCCTCGTGCTAACGAAATGAAAATTTGGCATTATATAAAAAGAAAAAGAAAATAATTAAATATAATATATTTTAAAATATCGTAACAAAACTTGCTAAAAATTACAGCGCAAAAGTACAAAAGGGAAAGGTAATTAAATGAGTCAACCCTAAATATGAACCGAACCAAAATCAAACCAGACCCAACACACCCTCCCCTCAAATATCCGTTACCAAAAAATCACTACAGAAGCAGAGATTACCGCTGAAAAGCCTTATCAATCACGCACACCTATTCACGGACTCCTTCCTCGATTCATCCACGCGCTGTGCGTTGCTTAAAAGCGTGGCAGGTCAAAAACGCCATCGTTTGGGTCCCCACGGGTCCCATGCTCCCCACAAAGTCGGGTGTATATATATCAACCTGTGTGGACTCTTCAGCTCTCCGTCATTCATTCATTCACTCTCCTACACAGCCCCGTCTCTCTCTCAAGCCCGGGAACCCATACCCGCTTCCGATTCCCGGACCCGATTTGGTTGTCTCTCGTCCTCATAATCATCTTAGACTTTTCATGGTGGTGGCTTTTTCACACTATAAATACTCGAACCTCCTTCTTTTGGGTTTTTGTTCACAACCTAGCCTTGATTTGTCTCTGCAGCTTTGAGCTCTTCCGAGCTCTCCGCGACTCCCAGCCATGCCCGGAGATAAAGGCATCAGCCTCGAAGAGATAAAAAATGAGTCTGTCGATCTGGTATATATTACTTATACTCTCTATTTCGTCTATTTTTCCTCTTTAAACCTTCTGCATGTGGTTGGCTTCTGAGAAACGAAAAAAACAACGTGATGGAAATTTCCGATCTGATTGCAATTTTCGACAATTCTGTTTTCGTTGAGTTTTTTTCCTTCCTGTTGAGTGATTAGTACTCGCTTCCAATTTTTTAAATAATTATTTTTTCATGGATTATAAATGCTTTAGAATATTTTAGTGAGATTTTTTTTCCTGATTTTTTTTTTGCTGTTTTTCTCACCTACCAAACAGTAATCCATACTTGACGATCAGTGTTTTGCTAGCAATTTTTATTAAAATAAATTAAATACCAATATCAATATAAAGACAAATTATCTCTAATTTTATTGTGCTAATCTTCTTGTGGTTGAATTCGGCGGCGTAACATTTCAGTTTTCTATAGTCTGTCATTTCGGTGATGATCATAGAGACGACAGAGGAAAGCCTTTTTCGGCCATGCGAGTCGTTAGGGTCATTTGGACTCGCCCTCTGGTGGGCCAGAGCCTCTATCGACGGCCCAGATGCCTCCCTTTCATCGCTTATTTTCGAAGCTAATTTTTTTAAATATATATATATAATAATGTAATATATTTTCTATTTTTCAGAACCCCAAAAGGTTGCCAATATCCAAACCAGGTACCAAAAATCAAAATTAAGGAGGGATTTGATTTTGTTTTGTTTTTGGAAAAATTTTCAATTTGTTTTTGTATGGTCTGCGCTTTTTTGAAGGAGGGTGCGTGAGTTACGCACCCGAAAATCACATGGAATCAGCGGCTTGACAACGCACGCTGCTTTATTTGTTTAGAGAAATGGCTGACACCGGAATATTAAATCACTTCTACCTCTACGCGCCCTTATAAAGACGTTTGCTACGGGCCGGTTTTGGTCACTCATAGATTATTTTATATTAAAGAAAATAATAATATTTATTTATTAACGAATTCATTTTTTACTATAATTTTATTTGGAGCAATAAATTTTTAATTTCCATTTAAGCCTGGGTTGGTGATTTCCTTGTTATTCTGTAGTTGGAGTGTTATTTTATGTAATTTTATAGTTTCTTGTTTTGGGATTTGGGTGGTCCGTGTACCTTCCTTTATTTTTATTTTTATTTTTCTGTTGAAGTCCGTGTACCTTCCTTGTACTTCATATATGCTTTGTAGATTTTATTTTATTAAAATATTTCAAAACATTTTGTTTTTGGTGGTGTCCAATTGTTTATTCACCTACGTACTTAGTATTTCATTCATTCATTTAGTATAACTGTTTAATTTTATTAATTGCATGAATCTGAAGTCAAAGGAGGGGTATTGTAATGTTGACTGTTTGTGTGTGCAATATTAATCGGTTGTTGGATGGACATAGGGTTTTTAAAGTTTCACATGAGAAGCGAGCTAAAGCAGATCCCATCTTGCCTACACGCCTGTTTTGTGAATTTGTTGGCCGCTAGCCTGTGGAACCCTATCTGTTGAATTTTTGTAACTAAAAATTATCTATTCGGCAATGGTTTTGACAATTTTTCTGGTTTTCTTATTTCATTTTTATTGCTGTTCATGCGGAAGTGACAATTGTTTCAGTTTGTAATAAATTTATTCCGGTAGGACAACAATTAGCCATGAACATCACAATTGATACATGGAATATGTCGGGTTGGCTCTATATCAAGTGTAACTGGATATACTGGTGGTGCATATAATTTATTCAGAATGATTTTGAAGTAGGAAGTCATTTATTAAAGACTTCATAGAGAATAGTTTCTGAACTTGATCTGATATATAATATTGTTTGAATTCTATAGCTGAGAACTATTGGCTACATGCAGTTACCGCAACGAAAGTGAATTGCTAATGCATGTGTATTCTTTCATTTTTGTTCATAGGAACGGATACCGATAGAGGAAGTCTTTGAGCAGCTAAAATGTACCAGAGAAGGTCTGACTGCAGACGAAGGAGCCAACCGGCTTCAAGTGTTTGGACCAAACAAGTTAGAAGAGAAAAAGGTCTGTTTATAGTGCTGACATATGGGAAATCTTTTCATCTTCATATTTATATTTTATGATTTAACATATGATGATTCTTATCTTCTGTAAACAGGAGAGCAAGCTACTCAAGTTCTTGGGTTTTATGTGGAATCCTTTGTCCTGGGTCATGGAAGCTGCTGCTTTGATGGCTATAGTCTTGGCCAATGGTGGTGGAAGGCCTCCTGATTGGCAGGATTTTGTTGGCATAATGGTCCTTCTGGTCATCAACTCCACTATCAGTTTTATTGAGGAAAATAATGCCGGAAATGCAGCTGCAGCGCTTATGGCCGGTCTCGCTCCCAAGACGAAGGTAAAGGAAAAAAATGTTGAAAAGTCCTATATGCAGTTCCTCAATATTATTTGAACCATTTTCTGAATTTTTATGATGATCTGATGTAGGTTCTCAGAGATGGTCGATGGACCGAGCAAGAAGCTTCGATTTTGGTTCCTGGAGACATAATTAGTATCAAACTGGGAGACATAGTTCCTGCAGATGCTCGTCTTCTCGAGGGTGATCCTTTAAAAATTGATCAATCTGCTCTTACTGGGGAGTCCCTGCCTGTTACCAAGAATCCCTCAGATGAAGTGTTTTCTGGCTCAACATGCAAACAGGGTGAAATAGAGGCAGTTGTGATTGCCACTGGTGTGCACACCTTCTTTGGTAAGGCTGCACATCTGGTGGACAGCACCAATCAAGTTGGTCACTTCCAAAAAGTTCTCACTGCCATTGGGAACTTCTGCATTTGTTCAATTGCCGTGGGGATACTCATAGAGCTTATAGTTATGTACCCAATACAGAAGCGCAAGTACAGGGATGGGATTGACAATTTGCTGGTTCTTTTGATTGGTGGAATCCCAATTGCTATGCCAACTGTTTTATCCGTCACCATGGCTATCGGCTCCCACAGGCTTTCTCAGCAAGGTGCTATTACCAAAAGAATGACTGCCATTGAGGAAATGGCTGGCATGGATGTCCTTTGCAGTGACAAGACTGGTACACTGACCCTGAACAAGCTGTCAGTTGACCGAAATCTGATTGAAGTGTTTTCCAAGGGTGTGGAGAAAGAACATGTTATGCTTCTTGCAGCAAGGGCCTCTAGGACTGAAAATCAGGATGCTATTGATGCCGCAATTGTAGGAATGCTTGCTGATCCAAAGGAGGTAATTTTTTAAACATTTTTCTGTACTCTCGTCAGTTTTTTATGGTCTAAGCATTCATAATGAGACTTTTCTATTTTATATATCGATTGGTCAGGCACGAGCTGGTATCAGAGAAGTTCATTTCCTTCCATTCAACCCTGTGGAGAAAAGGACTGCTCTGACCTACATCGACTCTGATGGAAGTTGGCATCGAGCTAGCAAAGGTGCCCCTGAGCAGGTAGCCTTGTCTTACCTCAATGTTAGGTATTGAGAAAGAAGTATTCTTTAGACTTAGAAAATTCATTTGTTTCTCTTTATTGGTGACAGATATTAGCCCTATGCAACTGCAAGGAAGATTTCAAGAAAAAGGTTCATGCAGTGATTGATAAGTTTGCTGAACGCGGACTTCGTTCTTTGGGCGTTGCACGGCAGGTTTTTCAAAATGAACCTTTATCATGTGATTGTTTCTGAGTGAACTTATTCCCTGAGTGAACTTATTCCTCTGATCTCATTAATGTCAATCATTTATTTATTGCCAGCAAGTACCTGAGAAAACAAAAGAGAGTCCAGGGTCACCATGGCAGTTTGTTGGTTTGCTGCCGTTGTTTGACCCTCCCAGGCATGACAGTGCAGAAACAATTCGCAGAGCTCTCAATCTTGGTGTGAATGTGAAAATGATTACCGGTAAGTCTCATTTTCCTTCAATTACTATTCCATGACCTCAGTGTATTCACCCTCCTATTTTCTTTTATCTAGGGACTTTTGATGTTTAATTGATTTTGTAAAATTTGGGTCCGTCATTGTGTAGGGGATCAGCTTGCAATTGGAAAGGAAACTGGAAGGAGGCTTGGTATGGGAACAAACATGTACCCATCTTCTGCATTGCTTGGCCAAGACAAGGATGCAGCCATTGCTTCCCTCCCTGTGGACGAGTTGATTGAGAAAGCTGATGGATTTGCTGGAGTATTTCCAGGTTGGTTTTGCAGGAACTAATTCCTTTTTTTCTTTTCCCTGGCTCTCTAATTAAACGGACTCCTTTTAATAAAAGTTTTACTCAGTTTTCCTGGTAATTGGTTTGAATTCGTCATAAATCATCACTGAAACTGATTGTCAATTTACTATTCCCTTCGGTGCATGTTAACCATTTCAAAAATTTATTTCTTTACGTTTCATTTTATTTATAGAACACAAGTATGAAATGGCCTCTGCTTTAACATTCCTTTTTATATTATAGAACACAAGTATGAAATTGTGAAGAGGCTGCAAGACAGGAAGCACATCTGTGGAATGACAGGAGATGGTGTCAATGATGCTCCTGCATTGAAAAGAGCAGACATTGGTATTGCTGTAGCTGATGCTACTGATGCTGCTAGAGGTGCCTCAGATATCGTTCTCACTGAGCCAGGATTAAGTGTGATCATAAGTGCAGTATTGACAAGCAGGGCCATATTCCAGAGGATGAAGAACTATACTGTTAGTTCCCTTATTTTTCTTTCATTTGAGCTGTAAAAGTTCCATTGGTGTTGTGTATATGTTCCCAATCTAATGATTTCGTACAATTTTGCAGATCTATGCTGTTTCAATTACCATTCGTATAGTGGTTAGTGAGCATTGATTGGTTTTTAGACGTTGGCATTGCTTTTATTTAACTTATGCTTTGTGCATGTGCTCATTGTGCTTTATTTTTTACAGTTTGGATTTATGTTCATTGCTTTGATTTGGAAGTTCGATTTTGCACCCTTCATGGTATTGATTATCGCTATCCTTAATGATGGTGAGATTATGCACGTTTCTGTTTGTATAGTTATTTTACTATAGGACTAGATTAATAAATGAGCTTAAATTTTTGCTTACAACCCTGCTAGGAACAATCATGACGATATCCAAGGATCGTGTGAAACCATCTCCACAACCAGACAGCTGGAAACTGAAAGAAATTTTTGCTACTGGCATTGTTCTCGGAGGTTACATGGCACTAATGACAGTTGTATTCTTTTGGGTTATGAAAGATACTGACTTCTTCTCGGTAGGATCGTTATTCTTGTAATGTCCATTAATATATAAGCTATTAAGCTTACATATTTTACCAAGTGTCTTAATTCTGACTTTATCACGATTTTTGTAATCCAGGAAAAGTTTGGTGTAAGACCTTTGAATCATAGACCTAGTCAAATGATGGCGGCGTTGTACCTACAAGTGAGTATTGTGAGCCAAGCTCTTATCTTCGTCACAAGGTCTCGCAGCTGGTCTTTTGTTGAACGCCCTGGACTTCTATTACTTGGAGCTTTCATGATTGCTCAATTGGTAAGCATTGTACCTACTGATTGGCTTGTATAGAATCATTTACCTATCAATTTCCTTTATAAAGAAACATACCTGTCGATTACCTTTGTTTGGTTGTTTGGAAAGCTCAAACACGTATTAATTGTCTGGTATATTGGGTCAAGTAAAGATACTGCTGTGTTTCATGACTTGGGTTGCATTAACTATGGAAATATTCTTTTACCAGTATGAATTTAATTGTAAACATAGAGGTCTGCTTTTATCTTAAAAAAAAAAATTAATTATGTAAATATTGTTTTACCAGTCTGAATTTAGTTGTAAACACAGAAGACTGCTTTTATCTTAAAAAAATTAAGGAATCTTTATTGTTTATATAATAACAACATTTTTCAAAATGACAGGTAGCAACTCTCATAGCGGTCTATGCAAACTGGGGTTTTGCACGGATAGAGGGATGTGGCTGGGGGTGGGCCGGGGTAATCTGGCTTTACAGTGTGGTGACGTATGTCCCTCTCGATGTGCTTAAGTTCTTAATTCGCTATGCTCTAAGCGGGAAGGCTTGGGATAACCTTTTGGAGAACAAGGTATGCTTGCAGTTCTTTAAATAAGAGGCAAAGTCATAGCATGTCGGGTTCTGCATGCTTATTTACATGATAGTTTATACGATTTTCTGGCTTTCCCTGCAGACTGCTTTCACTACAAAGAAAGACTATGGAAAAGAGGAGAGAGAAGCACAGTGGGCGGCTGCACAGAGGACCCTTCACGGTCTTCAGCCACCTGAAACTAACAACCTTTTCAACGAAAAGAACAGTTACAGGGAGCTTTCAGAGATTGCTGAACAAGCCAAGCGGAGGGCTGAGGTTGCAAGGTAAGCACCATTTCTACTCGTAGTACTTCTTGTCATTTTTATTTCCTTGTTTCCAGGTTTTTCTCAGTGAATTTTGATTGTGCTTCGCAGGCTTCGGGAGTTGCATACTCTAAAGGGTCATGTTGAGTCAGTTGTGAAGCTCAAAGGACTTGACATTGACACAATTCAACAGCATTATACGGTTTAAGCAGCTTTTTTTAAAAGCTTCTACCTTGAACGAGAATGAGAAGCGAAAAATAGCGAAGACGATGATGAAGCCTTAGTAATAATCGTGTGTCTTTAGATTAGGGTGGTGATACTCCTCAAGCTAGAAAATTTGAAGTCAGTTTGTTTTTCGCTCCCCGGTTTGGCAGAGGATATATCTCTCTTTTGTAGCCATAATAACATGGATTACAGTTATACTCTCGTTTTTTTTTTTAGCCATTATGGTCTTTCCATGCGATTGCTGATGCATATATGCTTCTGCATCATTACTGTACATAGAAGGAGCCCCTGCAAAAGTAATAAGGGTCTAATATTATTATAGTTTTGGACCTGAAAATTTGCCTTCACTTCTGAGTTTTGATGGTTGGTAATGGAATTTGTGAAATCCCTATTGTTCGTCTTCGGATTTGACGAACTTGCTGTCACTGCGATTCTTGTTCGTATTTGTATCAGTATACTTCTATCGGTCTCATTTTCATTTGAAAGTAATTGCAAAATGCACAGTTTTTTGTCATATTTGTTTTGCCTAGTAAGTCATGCCAATACTTAAATAAATACCGTACTGTCTGAGTTGATGGCAGAATTTCTCGATTTAAGGCTGCGGAAGTATTCATACATTCCTTATGCTTGCCTTGGATTCTAAGGCAGTCCCACAGCCTAAGGCATGCTACTCTTTCGTTATCAGACTATAATCATCACCATGTTACATTATTAATTTATTTCGTAGCCAAGAATGACGACGATGAAGATGAATATAAGATCAATTTTACCTACGAAATTCAGCGGATGAGCTTAGAAAATTAAAAATGGTACAAATATGTTTAGACCATAATCTAGTTGACGGCAGTGCAATCATGCCTGATTTCACCCTGCTTCCCAGTCTTAACCCCCACCCGTCCTAGTTTTGTCATCGCCGCCACAAAAGCCCGCTCAAAGGCAGCGGCATCCTTGGCAAATAAGTTGACAATGTTCCTTGATCTGGTGTCACTGAATAAAGTCTGGTCAGAAGTAAACAGCCCTTGCCCTTGCTGAAGGTTCTTGTAGTACACATTGTCGAATTTCTGCGGCGTCGTCGGGTCCATGTCCACTGCAATCCTAGGGTCTACATTTTTCGGACACTGATTTTTCAGGTCCCTTGCGTATGCCACATTCATCGTTGGATCGATTCGGTTCGCGCTTTTGAAGTTGTAGATTCGGTGTGTGAACTTGCTACAGTGTGAGAATCCAATTGTATGTGCTCCTGCAACACGTTTTGTTACAGTGAATCCTGTTATACGAACGATGTTCTACTTTAAACTAATCTAAACTGAGAGAGAAGAGAGAGAAGAGTACCTGATAGGGCAATGAGATCGGTTAGAGAGAGCCCGTGTGAGGAGAACATCGAATTGAGCTGGTCTAGTCTAAAATCCGGATGAGGAAGATGCTTTCTCACACTGGCTTTTGTAGACGTCCTCCCATCAAGTCTTCCCAGTTCTACTTTGTAAAATGGTCCCCCAGTCTGCACCAAGATTAATAATTAACCTAAGTTGATTACTGGTAAAAGCAACAGCTTTTTCAAGCAGTAAAAGATTAACATAAAGTTCAAATGCTTCATGCACGAGGAGGTGAAAATGGGTTCTTCACTGGACAGCACTCAATGAGTCGATGTGAATTTACAGTGCAGAGTGCACACAACATTTCTCACATTGGATTCTTCTCAGTAAAAGTGAAATCACCAAAATGGAAATAAAATCATTTTTGAGATTGTTAAGGAGAAAAATGGTGACTTTATTTTCTTACCAGTCTGATAACATCCCTTGTGGCCAAGGCAAGAATGTCAGCACAAGAAACCTTGTTCCTGCAATTAGGCACTCTATCAACAGCAGCCTTGGCTTTGATCACGGTGTCAAACCCATCTCCGGCCAGTGACAGATTATCGGAGTTATCCTTCTCCGCTGACTTGTTCCGAAAAGCGAGTACTACCGATGCATCACATCCCTACGCATACAAAAAATTGTCAGATTTACATACATATTCTTGCATATACATCTTTTTCTGGTATCATATGGAAACATTTGGAAATCATCAAAGCGATAAGAATACGCGAATGAAACAATCATGGAAGAAGAGCCTAAGAGTGGCTGGAGCTGTCACAAATGTCTGCTCAAATTTCTGCTTGACGGCATTATGAACAATTGATTCAACATTTGGGCATGAGTTTCTGTAATGGTCTACATGAAGCTGAGCACAAGCTGTGCTTACAATCACCAGAAAAAAAGGTAGAGGGAGAGAGAAAAGGCTTTGAGCTTTCATTTTAAAATTTCCACTCAGTTTCTATTGATTGCATTAGTGTTTGTTAATGCATACAACCCCACACACACATATATATATATATATATTTATAATATAGGATATCTTTCAAATGTTTTCATATAAACTTTTAGTTTAGTTAATTTGTTCATTTTAACTCTTACTAATGGTATTTCCTCACAGAAAAATGATGTGAAATGGATTGGTCTTGGCTGTCAAGATCTTAGACGAGGGTTTTTATATTTTTTTATGTGAATTGATATTAAACAAATATGAGGGAAAACAAATTAAAATTAAAACCCCATAAAGGGGTACTCGGTGGAGTTTGAAGAATTGGGCATGAGAAATTGACAACCACAGTAGGACGGTGATAAAGATGCTTGGGTTTTTTGGATGTTTTTACTTTTAGGGGTATCCTAGCCTCCTAAGGCCTCTGCTATTATTCAAAAGATCGAAGTCATTGGGTTCTGTTTGGGACGTGACATTGTGATCACTCACAAGTCACAAGGAGATAGCTCAGCTAACTCCCAAATTTGCTTGCTTTATGAATATGCTCATTACTGTTGCCATGTGGGATCTTAGAGACAAGTGAAGTGATGATGGATGGGAGATGAAAATATTATAGTTAAAGTGCAGCTCGCTCTAATTTGTTATATTATTTTATGTTTCGTTAATACTTTTGTTGTTCGTATAATTCTGAGTCATTGCCACTGAGATGCCCGACTTATGACTGACTGACTGACTGTAAGAAAAACAAAATATTGGTGACAAGTGACAAGTGTATATTATATTGATTTATTAATTTGAGTAGGAGCAGCCCACATGGTTGAATTCTTAATGTTGTTGAATCTAGAGTGGAGAGAAACCTTCCTGTGTCAACTTATCAAAAAAAAAAAAAAAAAAAAAGAAACCTTCCTGTGTCGCCAAATGCCAGTTGCTCCCAAATGCAGATCACGTGCTTTTCAATTCCTTTATTTCCTTTCATTTTGCAGGTCGGAGAAGAGGCCATCATCATTTCAAAAGAAAGACATGACAAAACAAATGTTGACAAAACACATAATATGTTCTTTGATGAAAATTGATATTATTATTATTATATAATAAAAAATATAAAAATATACCATCAAAATTAAGTTAATAGAGAGATCTATATGTCAATACAACCAAATTAATATACACAAAAGTCACAAAAATAATTAAACAATCAACATCACTAAAATGATGAAAAGTTACAACTATGCTTACAAAAATCAATAAAAATAAAAATTAAGAGCATCTAATCCTACACAAAAGAAATAGTCATTGCCATCTAGCCCATCACATTTGGAGAAAAATAATAAATTTTAAAAGGAGATTTTAAGTAAAGAGATGGATTTTACAAATGTGAAGACTCGGACCTTAATTACGTGATTAACGGGATTTTTTCGGGAATTTTTACAGGATTTTACGGAATTATTTTAGCTTGCTTGACCATTTTACCCTTGAGTTCAAACTTGAATTTCTAATTTGGGGAATGGTATTTTGTGCATAGGGGAAAGTATGGATATTTTTGGGTGGGGAATGTTTTAACCACATGTTCATTTCAACCTTATCCATTTCTCATTTTCTCTCTTTTCTTCCCCAAACCCATGCAACCCTAAACACACTTAACACACATACCATCATTAATTCCCATCTTCATTTAGAGAACTTTTTGGAGTGAACCAAGGTTGAGATCGTGTTCTAGGGACTCCCACGATCACATAGAGGTCAAGGTTGAAGGTGGAGGACGTCGAGAACACACAGTGCGAGAGAAGAAATGTGACCTGTGACTTTAGAGCCTTATATGTAACGACCCAAAAATGCAAAAAAGAAAAATTTGGAAAATTTGAAGGAAATGACGGTTTTGCCCCTGGTTATAAGGGCCGAAAGTTGACTTTTTGATCAGAACACTTTTTGGACTTTCCGAAAAGACTGTTGAGTAGGTCTCGGGACGCTGAATCCGTAGACAGGCGGCATGCGTCAATCGAAGGTCGGATGTGACAGTTGCATGTCTGTGAAGGTGAGGGGTATTTTGGTAATTTTGAAAGGTAAGGGCAAAATGTTGACTTTTGATTCAGACGATCAAACGGACTTTGGCCGATGACTGTGACGTAGTTCAGGATGTCACGAGTTCGTAGACAGGTGGCACGTCGAAATCGAACATCGAACGGGAAAGTTATGGTCACAGGATTGTAATAGGTTAAACTTACGTCGCGGGATTTTGATTAAAATAGTGAACAGTGATCAATGATTGTGGATACTTGGATGAGTGACCCCATGTTTTGAGGCCCTAAATTAGGGACCATGTTTCCCGTTAATCCATAATCATCATCCTTAATCATCATTGTCTTCCTTCATTATCATTCACCTTCTGTGTCTTCTTTGAACCATGAACAAACAAAGAAAACAGAGTTTGATTGAATTTCTCCCATAGCCAATTCCTTCCATAACTAAACTATCAGAGAATAGAGATTATGAGAAGGAATTAAGAGGACTGATTTGGAGAAATTCAAAACCGTGAGAATTCAAATTCTTCCAAAAAATCGAATTTGAATTTGTAGGTCCTGAAACTTCAAATTGAGCTTGATTTGAGCTTTCTGGGATTGCCTTGATCAGGATCACCTCAATAACGAAGAAAATTGATGGTTGTTTGGCTCTGAACAGACATGGCGACAGTGAGAAATTTCGAGGTTTGAGTCGTGATTTTAGAGGGATTAAACGATGAAATTGGGCTCGAAAACAAGTTTATCAAAGTTCAATGAAGCTTCTGGATGGATCAATTGAAAGAAATCAGGTGGGATTGATGAACTTCGAAGAAGGAAGAGTGCCCAGATAGCCTTCGATGTTTATCTTCGAATCGATTGGATTGAGGTAAGAAATCATATAATTGAGTTTACAAAACTTTAATTGGACCTAAAACGATGCTGTTAGATAAATAAATTGAAAGAATTGTTGTCGAATTGACAGAGAACTAGTCGGGTCGTCTCGCGGGTTGCAGAACCCGAATTACAGAGATACGAGTTGGGACGATGACACTGTAGCAAGCGCGTGGTGGTCACGCGCATCCACTCACGACGGCACGTGAGGGCGCGTGAAGCCTTGTTTCAAGGTGAGGTTAACATGACTTTGAATCCTCTCAGTGTAACGAACATTTTGACACTGGTTTCGAGGAAATCAGATATCGTTTCGATAAAGTTTTGAGTATCCGAAGTTTTGATTTACGTGTTAAATACGTATTTAAATCCTAGAAAAATCATGAAAAATTATATGAGATATATTGAAGTGTTAGTGACCCTCGATAATGATTTTGGACAGGAATTGCAATTTCCAGAATTTACGGAAAAACGTACAGCTTGGAAGCGAGCCGTTTGGACCATGTGTGTGAGTGGACTTTTGTTTTCTACCCAGAATGCATGCATATATAATTTAAATACTTTATTATATGATTTGATATGCTTTGGCATGATTGATGTTTCAATCCAGTGATTTCTCGATTTTCTAGATTATTATATTATTTTTGGCACGATTTTCGAGAAATTATGAAATTGATGTTTTGGGCGTAGGCTCGGGATTGAAAATGATGTTTTGACTTGAGTTATGAGTCAGGGATTGATTTCATGGATTTACGTGAAAGTGGCAACTGAGGTTGCGATCGCATGGATTTGCGTGAAAATGATATTTTGGGCTTGAGACCCAATTGGATAGTGATTTTGAATCGGATTTGGAGTCACATGTGAATATGATTAAATTGATTATTTTGATTTATAAAGTGAATTATGGACACTATTTTATGATGGATTGTGGAACTTGCTTTGTGAAAGCTATGTCTCGGGCATAGGCCCGATTGAAATGTTTTTTATTCGATTTGAGTCATAAATGATTTTAAAATGAGATTACTGGATTTGGTGACTGTTCCACATATACCATCCTCTGTGATTTGATAGTCTCCTCCAGACGTCATAGATCCTGGAGTAGTCACGATCCACTGCTTGGAGATGAGTAGCTCCTAGGGAGACTCAATCTCAGGAGTGTGAGATTATGATGATATCCTCCAGACGTCGTAGATCCTGGAGATGATATCACCCCAGACATCGTAGTTCCTGGGGGATGTTTGAGGATTGGTGGTACTTGTGATTTATTTATATTTGTGTCCAGATGCTTTATAACATGAACTGATTTGATGAACATGAGTTTTACGGACCATGGGAAAACATGTTTTGATTTTATCAGTCCACTATTCATACTTGATTGATTTCATACTATTACTCATGTTTTATATTATGCATGCATGTTGTGAAAACTGGAGGGTAAGAATGTGTTTTGGTAAACGTATTTATAAAAGTTTGTTTTGTCCACTCACACCTTCTCTGTTTTATTGACCCTCTAGGTCGTAGCTCGATGATCGAGGCTATTCTAAGTTGGACGTATGAGTGGACACAGGTGCAGTTATCCCTTGTTTGGCAAGTCTTGGAGGGTATTTTCGGAACTTCAGTTGACTTGTCAAACGGGAGCAGGACCGGGCATGGTTATTTATGTCCTTCGGGGACGGGTCCTGTCATTATATCTTGGATGTTTATAAATTATGGTCTTGGATTTGGATTCTTGGGGTCGAGTAGATAGATTTGGATATAAAGTTTGTTGAATTTAGGTTAGAAATGAGGAAGAAATGAATGTTTGAAGTTTCGATCTTTAATGGATGTTTTCCAGCCGGCCACAGCGGTGCATTCGTCTTCTCTTGTAAGGGGTGACATCATGATGACGTCAGTAAGAAATGTGGCTGGTGCCACATGGCAAGGGTGTCATGTGGCAAGTGGTCAGTGGTGCCACGTGACATGGGTGCCACGTGGCACATGTCAGGGGTGCCATGACACGGCTCATCCCAATCCTCCTGTATTATCGTGGGATATTCCTACTCCCCTCTAACAACACATATCAGACAAGGGATAAAACCGTAATCCGCTCGGGGTTATCCAGAGTACGCAAGGATCTGTGGTGGCATGTGATGTCTCGATCTCTGCTACAGCCCTCATCCACGATCAACCGGAAGGGTATAAAAACATAAAAGTTGTGAGTGGAAAAAAATAAAAGTTTATTTAAAACAATTTATCGAAGACATTTATACCCTTCACATAAAAGTATGCATACATCAGAAAACAAGTATTTCAAATACTTTTCTCAAAAGCCAATCATATTACTTTTCAAATCAAAAACCAGTGAAAAATGCTTTTCAATCAAAGCTATTTCCTTAGTAAGGTCTCAGCCCAAAACCAAATCATATAAAGGATCTCAGCCCAAATCAAATCACATGGGACCTCAGCCCAAATATCAACCATGTGGGATCTCAGCCCATCATCATCATCAGTCGCGATTCTAATCCCAACAACGCATGCTAATAAGCTCAAGGATTGCTCTGATCCTGAGCATATCTCCATGAACAGATCACTGGCCGACAATCATTAGATCGTCGTGAACATATCATCGATCAATCTCATATACCGTACTCCTGATTCGAGCCTCCCTTGGCTGCCGCCTCTCTCTGATGCTCGATAGTAGGCACATCATGACCTCTTCGTACCTCGGAGGCAATCATTGTCACGACCCGACATTCTCTAACAGGATATTATCCGCTTTGGCCTCAGCCCTTACGATTTTATTTTCGGGAGCTCACGTGCAACTTCCTAATCGGTCACCCATATTGGGATTGCACCAGCCCCTACTCGTTTAACTTTAGAGTTCCGTAGGAACTAAAGCCAGTGAGCTCCCAAAAGGCCTTCTGTTGGATAGATGCACACCCACACATATAAGGCGCATCATGACCTCTTTGTACGTCAGAAGCAATCTGTAATGATCCGTCCCAAATTCCTAAATTAGATTAGTGACTAATCACGATTAGTGAGGTTAATCGGTGATTAGTTGGGCGAAATCGGACGAACCGTGCAAAATGACCGTTTTGCCCCTCATCGTGGCAAAACGTTGACTTTTCAGTCGAGCGGTCAAATGGACTTTAACCAAGAAGTCCCACGAGTTCATAGATAGGTGGCACGTTCAAATCCCACGTTCGACGAAGAAGTTATGACGTTCGGAAGTTTAGGGGCATTTAGGTAATTTTGGATGAAAGGGGGTCAAATGTTGAATTTTTTACAGGGAGGTCTGATGGCCGAGGGCCGAAGACCGTTACGTAGATGGGGACGATACGAATCTATAGACAAGCGGCACACTGAAATTAGACTTCGAACGGGAGAGTTATAGGTCACGGAAGTTCGATTTCACTATGCACGTACTTCGAGGTGGGGATGATTTGGCGAAATCTGATTGGGCAGATATTTTAGTGGGTCCCATGGATGAGTGACAAGTGTCGCTCATCCTATTCGTTAAATCCCCCAATTTGTGGATCTATATAATAAAATAATATTATTTAATTAATTTTTTAATCAAATCCACACCTTATTCAATCTTGGCCATCCATTCCAAATTCATCTTTAAATCCACACCCTCCATCCCATCTCCCTCACATCTGATCAGCCTTCATCCTTCTCCATCTTCATCATCTTCATTCCTTCTATTTTCTTCATAACCCGAAACCCCCTCCATATTTTCTTCATTTTCTTCATTGTTCTTCGAACAACCACACACACACACACACACACACAGATACCATCATTTCTCATGTGCTTGTGTGTGACCCTGAGGGAGCGAATGATGAGGAGGACACGGCGGGGGGTGGCTCACGGCGGATGGTGGACGGCGGAGAGACCGTGAGGTAAGGAAAATGTTTGAAATTTTGAGTTTGGGTTTTAATGGTTTTTACTCCATTTCGTTTATTAGGTAAGGTTTCTGGGGACTCTAGGAGGTTAATGGGATTAGTTTTGGGGCTTGGGATGGCCGGGAAAGGCCGTGAACGGTGGAGGAAATTCCGGCCACCATTGATGGCAGATGGAAGCACGGTTTTGGGGTGTTTAATTCGGTTTTAATTAGCTAGAAAGATAGGAAATAGGATTAGGATTATATTAGGATTAAAATGGGATGAAATGGACCTAAAATAAGTCCGAAAACCGGAGAAAAACCGACGGATGAACAGTGTTTTGCTACAGTGAAAACTGGTTCAGTTGGAGGTAAGAGACGATGAACAGTATTTTCGACCTTCTAGGGGCTCGTGAGGACGCGTGGGCCATAATTTGGGAAAGTGTTCAACACAGGAAATCTTCTATTCGATGTAACGAAGATTTTGGGACTGGTCTCGCGTCAATCAGATATCGTTTCGATAGTTTTTAGGGTGTCGTAAGGTTTAGGGTCGGCTTAAAAATAGTTAAAAGTTCGGGAAAATTACGGGGCTTTGATAGGAGGTTAATTAAGTAGTTAGTAACCTTCTATTAAAATTTGGACAGGTTTGAGTGTCCTGATGATGGTGATTGGCTCGGGGAGCCGTATGACACGCAAATTGAGGCGGCAGCTTGGACGGTCTGTGAGTGGACCTTGTTTTCTAAATTGGTGCATGCATAAATATTTATTATATGTTTTAAATACTTGTTTGTGATGCCATGAGTGCATTTTTATGTGGTTACGTATAGGCACATATTTCGAGGTTTCGACCCTATACGGTGCCTATACGGGTCTGTATGTCTTTATTGGTCTAAATGAAATGGTTTTGGATTTCAAAATGATAAACTCGGGTATGAGACCCAATTGGTTTTGCCTCGGGCATATGACCTTAGATATCGGGCACGGTGCCCGGTTGATGTCATATGTTCGGGCACGAGACCCAGTTATTTTACGGTTTATGATTTCGGGTCAGGGACCCTAGATGGATTTCCAAGTTCATGACGGTTTACGGGAACCGGCATGAACTCTGGAAAGGTCATTGTGGTTCATGACAGTTTATGGGAACCGGCATGAACCTTTGTCAGGTCATTCTGGTTCATGGCTGACACGACCCATCCCAATCCCCCCCGGGATTACCACAGGATGTGACGTGCTCCCGTCTGACACGAAGTGTCAGACAAGGGATAATCCAACGCCGCTGCCCCTACGGGCATCCAGAGTGCGCAAGGAACGGTGGAGGAGGCATGCAATGTCCCGGTCCCCTGCTGCAGTCGCATCCGCTGCGCAACCTGAAGGGCGTTAAAAACCAAAAGCTGTGAGTGGACGAAAATAAACAAGTTCGTAAAATACATTTTATAAGACATTTATGCCCCTCAGTAAGAACATATGCATGCATCAAAAACCAATAATCAAATATTTATTTGGATTAACCCTTAGGGCCTTAGCCCGAAAACCGCAAACATAGTTTCAATCCAAAATCAATCCAAAAGTTATTTCATAAATCCAGTGGCACATGTTTATTACTTTACCATCTCCGGCATCCCAGATGCCTAGCGTCCCAGACGCTTGACGTCCCAGACGTCATATCTCACGGTATTAAGCGACGCGTGCTTCCCGGGGTCTCACCGGGTCCATATCTCTGACATCCCAGATGTCTGACGTCCCAGACGTCTAATCATAGCAATCCTGCTCCTGAGTCACTATACGGTCCGGCCGCTCCGTACAATGACCCCTCGCAGGCAATGCACCGTGACTTCCCCAGTGTCCCAGACACCTGGAGGAGACCAATAAATATCCTCGTATCGAGATGGTTTTATGGAACACATTTTATTATTCGTTTTCAAAATATCACAAGGGCCCTGCCCCGAATTTCCATAAAACCGTCATAAGTACAATTATTTGATTATTAAATCCGAAATCATTTATTCACTTCCATTTTAGGGTCCCTGACCCGAAATCACATATATGAATTAACTGGGCCCCTGGCCCAATTTCTTAAATCAACTGGGCCCCTGGCCCGAATTTACTTTATCAAATCCGTAACTGTTTCATAAAATCATATTCAAACCACAATCATGGAAATCAGTGCAAAACCGGAAAATCTCGATTTACGCGCAAACCCGTAAACCGCCTCGAAATGCGTGAAACCACATAAATTCACCGATATCCAAATCAAAGCATATAAAAGCAATTACCACAATCATGAAACAGTTATGCATGCATAGAATTTATCAAAACCAATGTCCACTCACAGACCATTTAACCGAGCGCCTCGATACGCGTGCCACCAGCCTTCCCGGGCCTCGTCACTAACACCGGGATTCCCGAACCTGTTCATATCACATTAGAGGGTTACTAACCTCCACAATAACATCCTAATCAAGTCCCGTAATTTTCCCGAATTTTTAAGTATTTTTAAACCCGACTTAAAACCTTCGGACATCCCGAAAAGTATCCGAACGGGATCCGAATGACATGGAACCAACGCTAAAATGTTCGTTATAACGTATAGGACAAAATTCGTGTTGACCGTACCTCGGAATTCGTGCCCACGCGTCGTCACGCGCCGCCGTGAGTGGCTGCGCGTGAAGGCCACGCGCCTGCTACAGTGACTGCTACAGTCACCGTCCTCGCCCGTTTCTCTGTAATTCGGGTCTGATACCCGCGATTCCAACCCGATTAGATAGCCATCAATTCGACCTCGATTCCTTCCGTTTTTAATTCTAAAACATTCTTCAACTATCTAATCGAAGTTCCATGTCCCTGATTCACCAAGAAAGTCCCAAAATTAGATCCACGACCCGTGATCACCCAAACGGGTCGATCACCCAAACTCTGCGTTTTCTCAATCAGACTCAAATTAACTTCACAGTAAGGATTCTAGGCCTAAAAGGAACTGAAATGCGTGATCAATTGGACACGACATTACCTGGAAGTGATCGTCCACAGTTCTGCGATTTTCCAGAATCTGGAACCTCAGTTCCAGTCCAACCCGCGTCGGTTTTCCTTCGAAGTTGATGGGATTTGGTTCCAATTCCTCCCAGAAGCCTCAAGCCGTCCACGGTTTGGTCCAATTCCTCTCAGAAATTAAACTGAGGATTTTCCCTCCATTTTCCATTTTTCCTCCGAACTCGATTTCCTCTCAACAGTGCTCTGCCCTCACTTCGAACTCGACCCAGAATGATTCTAACACTCATCAGCCACCTAACTAACCGTTCAAAATGGACGACAACCCGTGGGAGACACCCTCAGCCCCCACTGGGAAAAGCTTCCCGTAAACAGCCCAAAACCATATTTTATCCCATCCGTGCTCTGTCCATGCTTCCCACATACTGACCACACAGCCCATTAACAATTAATTAACACCATAAGCCATACCTCACTCCAATTTCACGCTTAAAACAATGCCCCCGTGCACTGGTCGTGCATCCCCATTCACGGTGCTACAGTGCCCGTGCAGCAGCTCCCGTGAAATTACAATTCTGCCCTTGTGCAGAAAATTACCAAAATGCCCCTCACGCATCTAGACCCGTAACTCGGTCATACGGACTCCGATTGATGCGTGCCACCTGTCTACGAACTCAGGGCATCGAGACCTTCCTAACGGTCCTCGGTCCTCGGCCATCGGACCACCCGATCAAAAAGTCAACATTTCCCCTTATTTCGTCCAAATTACGAAAGTGCCCTTGAACTTCCGTACATCCTAACTTCCACCACGAACGTCGGAATCGAACGTGCCGCCTGTCTATGAACTCGTGACGTCCCAAACTACGTCACGGGCATTGGTCAAAGTCCATTTGACCGTCCGAATAAAAAAGTCAACATTTTGCCCACGACTAGGGGCAAAACGGTCATTTTGCACCGTTCGTCCGAGTTCGCCCAACCAATCACCGATTAACCCTGCTAATTATGATTAGTTCGTAATCTAATCCCGAAATCTGGGACGGGTCGTTACAATGGCGGTTTATGGGAACCAGCATGAACCCTAGTTAATGGATGTTATGGATCATGACGGTTCAAGGGAACCGGGCATGAATGTTTATGTTATGTATATATATGTATTCTTATACCTTCCTTTACTTCTATTATCTCCTCCGGAGAGGGTCGTTGGCCTGGGTGGACCCCGGAGTAGTCACGGAGCACCGACTGAGTGGAGTCACCCCCCAGTTGGGTTCCTTACTCTCAGGAAGGCTATGATTACTATTACCTCGGGTAGGGTCAGTGGTCTTCGGGACATTGATCTTGACTTTGAGAAGACTCGGATTGAGACCTGGGTAGCACGCGCGTAGCTTTGGAAACCGTAACAGGATTAGTTGTGTGGCTTATATGTATATATGATATAAATATGATATATGATATGTGATGTGTGTTTACACAGGTTTTGGGCAGTGGCCCGTATGGTTAGTTTCTTATGATTTGGGCTGAGTCCCTTATGGATTTGGGTAGTGGCCCGTGTACTTGATTTCATTATGGTTTTTCTGGATAAATGGTTTTCGAATGCATGCATGCTTTTTAGTGAAGGTACAAATGTCTTCTTATGAAAATTTTTTACGAACTTTTGTTTTGTCCATTCACAGTTTTTAATGTTTTGACTGCACTTCAGGTTGACATCGGATGTGGACTGTAGCAGAGACCGAGATATCACATACCTCATCCGGATCCTGGCGTACTCTGATAGCCCGAGAGGGCAAAGGTTGGAAATATCCCATGTCTGACACTTCGTGTCAGACGGGAGCAGGGTCATCCCGCACTAATCCTAGAGGGATTGGGATGGGTCCTGTCAGCGTGGTATCAGAGCTCGGATAGCTCATCGGATACCCAGGATGCTCTGATACTGTCAGCGTGGTATCAGAGCATAGGATTGCTTATCAGAGCGGGGTTGTCTCTATTTCGAGCAACCGTGTAGCTCTTGGAGTATGTACGCATGTCGAGGATGTGATAGCTCAATGGGCTACAGTTCGTGATCAACCTGATAGTTAAGGTGCCGGTGCGATAGTTAGTAGGATTGACTCGTGAAATGTCTTGGTTCGACATTTGATGCCGGGGTTACCATAATTCTGTCAAGGTTGACAGTGTGGGACCCCACGGAAGGATTAACGTATTAGTACGTTAGATTTTGATCGTGAGACGGTTAGTTGGGATCGTCATTCACGATGTTGTAGGATCAATTCAGACGACTGGTTGGGAAATCGTGACTATCCGATGATCGGATTTGGTTATGTTAGATGGATTTACTGCAGTTTGCAGTTGGCAGTCGGATTCGTGGAATCCTAGTTGGATTGACGTACTTGCGATGTCGGGACCGCGGGCTCGGTCAGATTGTTGATTTTACTGCTGTTCGCAGTTCGGTTCAGTGGAACTCTAGGTGTGATTGTGGAACCTTACCTTGGGTGTATGGTTCGGAAATGTGAGTTGACGAGTGGTTTGACTTGGACGACTATTCGGATTTGGATTCGTTAGTCGGGTCTAGTCATGTCAGCTTGTGTTGGGACTGCACTTCGCAGTCGGGGTTGTACTTATCGGTTAGACCGAGTTAGTTGTCGTGCTACTTTAGTTGTGATGGACAGTTGGTGCAACTAAGGTCGTGGGCGACCTGGTAGACGACATTTGGGTTAGTCGGGGTACGACTGGTTAGAGTTCGGTTGGACAAGTTATCAGGGTTGGTACTTGTCGATGGAATCCCTGAGTGGGATACGGAGTGATTAATATAGACGGTTGATTCCGTTGGATACGGAGTCTGGATATTGAGGTGCCTGATAGTTAGGTCTGCGCGAGGTTGTGATAGACGCTACTATTGATGGACGTTGTCGAGTCTTATCAGGTCGTGTAGACTCAGGTTGCCGTGACGATTGTGACGATGGGATCGTCAGTCACGACGATGATACGAGGTACGTGAGTAACGCGTATGTACAAGCAGTGATTCTGGATTCGACTCCGTTACGGCTGAGTGCGATCGCAGAATGAGACGGGGACGTTCAGGGGACGTTTCCTTTTCTTGTATGAGTTGTCCGGGTGACTGTACCCAGAGTCGTCGGGTATGAGAGAGGCAGAGTTTCTCCAATTCGAGCAGAGGTACGGGATCGTCGCTCAGTATGAGCGGAGATCTAGGGTTTTCTGTTTCACACACTTGATGCTGATGCTGATACTTGTTTGTTGGAGTTAGTGATAGTGCTAGTACTAGTGCTGGTACTGGTGATTGTGGTGACGTTGGGTCACATCCTACGTGATGGGCTTATGATCGGTATTTGTGGTCCTAGAGTGGATCTCAGATAGAGTCAAATTGGTTAGGGGACACGTGGTTGATGTCCGGGTATGTTGTTTCCAATCTGGTTGGAATTTCGGAATCGCGAGAGGTTGCGATTGAGGTGACGAGGGAAATGCGGGTTTTCTGCATTGGTATTGGGTATTTCGAAGTCATTTTGGGTGACTTTTCAGGTTCTGCTAAGGCAGATGATGGTTGTGCCACTAGCACATTGGTCGTGTATTGGTTGGTGGACCCCGGATTTGTCTTGGGCATCAGCAGGTGGAGTGAGTATATCGAAGTTAGGTGACTGAGATTTCTCATTTTCTACTTGGTGGCAGACGATGTTGGTTTACATGGCGTTGTGAGTGCAATGAGTTTTGGTTGTATTCACGTAGGATGCGTTTTGATGTCATCGTGTTGGATCATCCTTGATTGTCCTAGGTGGAATGACAAGGATCAATACGAGGTAATTGGAGAAAACCCACAGTCTCGGTGTGGCTCGTCGTTGACTAATCTGTTTAGATGTGGGAAATGGTTGAAGACTTTGGACGTCGTGACGATCGGGGATCGTGACGTCTATGGTCGGTTGACATAGTGTTGGATCTGGATCGTGATCTTGATGATCCAGATAGGTGGAGAGTTTATCACTCTTACTGGGATGTTTGAGTGGCGCATGATGGGACTGAACTTCTTTTCGAGGTAAATCCCATATGGCTTGTTACTCGAGCGAGTAGGTGTCTGACGAGGTCAGATTTTGTCAGACTTAGTGTTGTGTTGATGTTGGGATTGGCTTCCCTATGAAGTCAATCTAATGTATGTCGAGGTAATTGTTTAAGCAGGTAACCGATAGGTTCATGATTTGGTGCGTCTCGGTGGACGTGAACGATATTTCAGGTTTTGGAATCAGATTTCTGGATGACGATTCAGGATTTGATTTTGGAACATGAAAGAGGATTTCTGGATTTGGGTTTTGGAATCAGATTCTGGGTGACGATTCGGGATTTGATTCTGGAACTTGACAGTGGATTTCCTTTTATGAATTTGGGTTCGGAATGGTTATTCCAAATGCTAGCTTACGGAATAATGATTTCGGATTCGGATTTGGAAATAGATAATAGGTTGGAGTTTAGATTTGTCTAATACTGGATTGGACAGATGGACTCCAAAATTGAAACGTTATTGGCAACGACCTAGGTGGTCGTGTTGTCGTGGTTGTTGTGATTGTAAGCTGATTGATGGGTAGATGTACATACCTTGTACGTTGTTCGAGGTATGATACTGGATAGGCTTGTGGTGTCTGGTAGCAGTATTCAGGATATACCAGTATTAGGTTGGTGAACGTGTTGGTAGACGGATTTTGTTCCGATACCATTGGATTAGTTGAGATCGTGCACTAGACATTGGATACTGTGCGTTGGGTCATGGTACTTCTTATGGGTAGTTACAACACAGGTCGAGTGAATTCTTTGTTAGTGTATACTCATGGTTGAGTAAGTTGGTGGTTAGTGTAACCACAAGGGTGTATAGTGTTAGCTTTCGTTGGCGACTATCAAGTGGTGACGGTTTGTCGGAGGTCTCAGCGTAGATCGTTGAGTGAGGTCTGGTGACTCCTAGCGGGAGCAGACGTCAGGATAGATTTGAGATTGAGAGATTGAGAAAGGAGCCGTCGAGTTGGTTGTGTCGACGAGTCGGTAGATTTGACAAGTGGTGTCAACTAGGAACATATGATTACTGCCATTCGACGTGGTCGAATGTAATCGATGTAACGAGGGTGTTAGGGGTATGTCTGGCTGCAGACGAGTATTATTCTGGTTAGTGGTGTACGAGTGTACACGTGTTTCGAGGTTGGATTTTCTTTCCAAATGGTGGATGTGGAATCAGAATAGTTGGAGTTTCGAGAGCGAAACTAATTAAGGAGAGAAGAACGGTTGTAGTTAGGTCGGTTGGAATTTCGAGGACGAAATTAATTAAGGAGGGAAGGTTGTAACGATCCGTCCCAAATTCCTAAATTAGATTAGTGACTAATCACGATTAGTGAGGTTAATCGGTGATTAGTTGGGCGAAATTGGACGAACCGTGCAAAATGACCGTTTTGCCCCTCATCGTGGCAAAACGTTGACTTTTCAGTTGGGCGGTCAAATGGGCTTTGATCAATGACCGTGACGTAGTTCGTGACGTCACGAGTTCATAGACAGGTGGCACGTTCAATTCCGACGTTCGACGAAGAAGTTATGACGTTCGGAAGTTTAGGGGCATTTAGGTAATTTTGGATGAAAGGGGTCAATGTTGACTTTTTTACCGGGAGGTCCAATGGCCGAGGGCCGAAAACCGTTACGTAGATGGGGACGATACGAATCTATAGACAGACGGCACACTGAAATCAGACTTAGAACGAGAGAGTTATAGGTCACGGAAGTTCGATTTCACTATGCACGTACTTCGAGGCAGGGATAATTTGGCGAAATCTGATTGGGCAGATATTTTAGTGGGTCCCATGGATGAGTGACAAATGTCGCTCATCCTATTCGCTAAATCCCCCAATTTGTGGATCTATATAATAAAATAATATTATTTAATTAATTTTTTAATCAAATCCACACCTTATTCAATCTTGGCCATCCATTCCAAATTCATCTTTAAATCCACACCCTCCATCCCATCTCCCTCACATCTGATCAGCCTTCATCCTTCACCATCTTCCTCATCTTCATTCCTTCTATTTTCTTCATAACCCGAAACCCCCCTCCATATTTTCTTCATTTTCTTCATTGTTCTTCGAACAAGCACCACACACACATACCACCATTTCTCATGTGCTTGTGTGTGACCGTGAGGGACGAATGATGAGGAGGACACGGCGGAGGGTGGCTCACGGCGGATGGTGGACGCGGAGAGACCGTGAGGTAAGGAAAATGTTTGAAATTTTGAGTTTGGGTTTTAATGGTTTTTACTCCATTTCGTTTATTGGGTAAGGTTTCTGGGGACTCTAGGAGGTTAATGGGATTAGTTTTGGGGCTTGGGATGGCCGGGAAAGGCCGTGAACGGTGGAGGAAATTCTGGCCACCATTGATGGCGGATGGAAGCACGGTTTTGGGGTGTTTAATTCAGTTTTAATTAGCTAGAAAGATAGGAAATAGGATTAGGACTATATTAGGATTAAAATGGGATGAAATGGACCTAAAATCAGTCCGAAAATCGGAGAAAAACCGACGGATGAACAGTGTTTTGCTACAATGAAAACTGGTTCAGTTGGAAGTAGGAGACGATGAACAGTATTTTCGACCTTCTAGGGGCTCGTGAGGACGCGTGGACCATAATTTGGGAAAGTGTTCAACACAGGAAATCTTCTATTCGATGTAACGAAGATTTTGGGAACTGGTCTCGCGTCAATCAGATATCGTTTCAATGGGTGTCGGAAGGTTTAGGGTCGGCTTAAAAATAGTTAAAAGTTCGGGAAAATTAAGGGGCTTTGATAGGAGGTTAATTAAGTAGTTAGTAACCTTCTATTAAAATTTGGACAGGTTTGAGAGTCCCGGTGATGGTGATTGGCTCGGGGAGCCGTATAGCACGCAAATCGAGGCGGCAGCTCGGACGGTCTGTGAGTGGACCTTGTTTTCTAAATTGGTGCAAGCATAAATGTTTATTATATGTTTTAAATACTTGTTTGTGATTCCATGAGTGCATTTTATGTGGTTACGTATAGGCACATATTTCGAGGTTTTGGCCCTATACGGTGCCTATACGGGTCTGTATGTCTTTATTGGTCTAAATGAAATGGTTTTGGATTTCAAAATGATAAACTCGGGTATGAGACCCAATTGGTTTTGCCTCGGGCATATGACCTTAGATATCGGGCACGGTGCCCAACTGATGTCATATGTTCGGGCACGAGACCCAGTTATTTTACGGTTTATGATTTCGGGTCAGGGACCCTAGATGGATTTCCAAGTTCATGACGGTTTACGGGAACCGACATGAACTCTGGAAAGGTTATTGTGGTTCATGACGGTTTATGGGAACCGGCATGAACCTTTGTCAGGTCATTCTGGTTCATGACGGTTTATGGGAACCGGCATGAACCCTAGTTAATGGATGTTATGGATCATGACGGTTCAAGGGAACCAGGCATGCCTGTTTATGTTATGTATATATATGTATTCATATACCTTCCTTTACTTATATTATCTCCTTCAGGGAGGGTCGTTGGCCTGGGTGGACCCCGGAGTAGTCACGGAGCACCGACTGAGTGGAGTCACCCCCCAGTTGGGTTCCTTACTCTCAGGAAGGCTATGATTACTATTACCTCGGGTAGGGTCAGTGGTCTACAGACATTGATCTTGACTTTGAGAAGACTCGGATTGAGACCTGGGTAGCACGCGCGTAGCTTTGGAAACCGTGATAGGATTGGTTGTGTGACTTATATGTATATATGATATAAATATGATATATGATATGTGATGTGTGTTTACACAGGTTTTGGGCAGTGGCCCGTATGGTTAGTTTCTTATGATTTGGGCTGAGTCCCTTATGGATTTGGGCAGTGGCCCGTGTACTTGATTTCATTATGGTTTTTCTGGATAAATGGTTTTCGAATGCATGCATGCTTTTTAGTGAAGGGTACAAATGTCTTCTTATGAAAATTTTTTACGAACTTTTGTTTTGTCCATTCACAGTTTTTAATGTTTTGACTGCCCTTCAGGTTGACATCGGATGTGGACTGTAGCAGAGACCGAGATATCACATACCTCCTCCGGATCCTGGCGTACTCTGATAGCCCGGGAGGGCAAAGGTCGGAAATATCCCTTGTCTGACACTTCGTGTCAGACGGGAGCAGGGTCATCCCGCACTAATCCCAGAGGGATTGGGATGGGTCCTATCACAATCATTGTCACGACCCGACCTTCTCTAACAGGATATTATCCGCTTTGGCCTCAGCCCTTACGATTTTATTTTCGGGAGCTCACGTGCAACTTCCTAATGGGTCACCCATATTGGGATTGCACCAGCCCCTACTCGTTTAACTTTAGAGTTCCCTAGGAACTAAAGCCAGTGAGCTCCCAAAAGGCCTCATGTTGGATAGATGCACACCCACACATATAAGGCGCATCCCCCAGATTTCCCCGGGCGATGTGGGATTGCTAACCATGCCTCCAAGGAACGGATCCTCACAATCAAACTTACAGGACCCATCCCAATTCCCCTAGATTATCATGGGATGTGCCCTGCTTCCGTTCAACACCACGTGCCAGACCAGGGATAAAACCGTAGCCCGCTCAGGGTTATCTAGAGTGCGCTATGATATGTGGTGTGCGTTGCGGCATGTGATGTCTCTATCTCTGTTACAGCCTGTATCCGCAATCAAATTGGAGGGGTGCCAAAAACAACAAAATGTGTGAGTGGACAAAAATAAGTATTTATTAAAACCATGGGTGCCACATGGTAGGGGTGTCATGTGGCAAGTGGTCAGTGGTGCCACTTGACATGGGTGCCACAATTCATATTTCAGAGGTGCCACATGGTAGAATGTAAGATGTTTGGTCCACGTGGCAAGTCCCATGTCAGCAGGTGACGTTACGCCCTTGGTGGCGCGTAGGATTAGCCGTCAGACTTCTCCCAACGTGTGAGGATGCATGGGCATGAATCTCGAGCTGAAGCTGGGCGTATTCAAAAGTTTCGATGAGTTGAATCCAATGGTGGTGGTTTCAGGCCAATCGAAGTTCATTTACGGTAGTTTTGGATATTTTTCTCCTCGGGATGTGTGTACAATTCCAAAGTTTAGTGGAAGTTGTATGAGCCTTTATGGATTGTTGATAACCCCTAGGTGTTATGTAACGACCCGTCCCAAATTCTGGATTAGGTTAGTGACTAATCAAGGATTATGGAGGTTAATCGGTGATTAGTTGAGAGAAATCGGACGAACGATGTAAATGACCGTTTTGCCCCTAGTCATGGGTAAAATGTTGACTTTTGACCCGGGAGGTCCGATGGTTGGGGGCCAAGGACCGTTATGTAGATCGAGTCGATACGAATCCATAGACAGGTGGCACGTCAAATTCGGCCGTTCGACGGAGAAGTTATGGTTCACGGAAGTTTCGGGTCACTATTGCACGTTTTACGAAACGAATACCTTTTGGCATTAGGTAGGCCCCAGATATTTTGAATTGGCCCAATGGATGAGTGACAACTGTCACCCATCCATTGCCCAGTATGTTACATACATGCATATCCCTATTTCCCCATTTCATACATGTTTCCCCGAACTCACCCAAATGCCCATTGACCTCGACCACACCCCAATCCTCCCCCCTTCACTTGGTTTAATCTGAGGATGAGGCAGAGAATGGTGGAGGACTAAGAGGTGGCTGCAGGGAGGCCTGAACCGCCGTGGACGGTGGCGTAGAGGAAAACCCGACAAGGTAATCGGTTTGGCCCATTTTCTTCTTTTCGATTTGTGACATTATGGGTCGTTTTTAGTGCTTAGGGTAATTTTATTAGGTTTCTAGGAAGTTAATAAGGTGGTTTTGGTGGTGGTTCACGACCGAGGAGGCCCTGGGGAGAAACTGGAAAATTAGACCGTGGGCATGGTTTCGAACCAATGGTTTTTAGGACGTTTTTCTTCATTCTATTGATATGGTTAGGACCCTAGGATTTAGATAGGAAGGTTAGAATTGAAAAGGGTTGGAAACGGACTGAAAAAATGGGGGGAAAACGATTGGACCGATCACGCTGGTCCAGTTGCAGGTTTTGGACTGGACCGGCCGGTTCGGGCCTGTCTGACCGAGGAAGAAGGAGGACTGCACCGGCTTATGGTTCCCACGCGCAGGGGCTTTGGTCGACGTGTGTGGGTGCATGGCCCACTTTCTGGGGAAGGTTCCAACACACGAAATCATCCTTTCGATGTAACGAACATTTTGGGACTAGTTTCGTGTCGATCGGACATCGTTTCGATAGGTTTTGGGATGTCCAAAGGTTTAGGATCGGGATTAAAAATACTTAAAAATTCCTGAAAATTTCGGGGCTTTAGTGAGAGGTTAATTAAGTAGTTAGTAACCCTCTAATGTGGTTTGGACAGGTTTGGGAGTCCCGGTGAAGGTGATTGACCCGGAAGAGCGGAATGGAACACGTATCGAGGCGGCAGCTCGAACGGTCTGTGAGTGGACCTTGTTTTCTAAATTGATGCATGCATACATGTTTATTATATATATTAATACTTATTTTGTGATGCTATGAGTGCATTTGTGTGGGATTACGTATTAGCACGTATTTCGAGGTTTCGGCCTTATACGATGGCTATACGGGTTTGTATTTCTACGATGATTTAAATGAAATGATTTTGTATTTAAAAAGGATAAACTTGGGCATGAGACCCATTTGGTTTTTTCTCGGGCATGTAGCCCTATTGATGACCTTCGGGTTTGAGTCGTGATCGCGGTGAGTGCTATGTGCACGGAAACGGACGATACGCCGCTCGCCTCCGGATTGGGATATGTTCCTTCCGGAGAGGTCACTATGCACGAACCATTGTCGAGCAGCCGATGGAGGCTCAACTTCGGAGTACTGACGGTTCAGGATATCAATCGGTAATGAGTGCACCATGATCTAGTGGTGGTCGCGTCGGTTGATTCGTTCACGGTGACATACCGGGATTGAGGGCGTTCCTGGACGGATGGTTGCACACATTACTAGGATCGAAATCGTGACTGACCCTGAGATATCGAGAACAATGACCAGTTGAGTCATGAGTTCGGGCACGAGGCCCAGTTACTTTACGTTTATGATTTCGAGTTGAGGACCCTAAATGGATTTATAGTTTCATAACAGTTTATGGGGACCGGGTATGAATGTTTTAGTTATATATATATATTCATATATATTTCTTATTTGGATTGTCTCCTTCGGGGAGGTTCGTTGGCCTGAGTGGACCCCGGAGCAGTCACGGAGCACTAACTAAGTAGAGTCGCCCCCGTTGGGTACCTTACTCTCAGGAGGGCTTAGTTTATAACCTTAGGGGAGGGTCATTGATCTACGGACATTGACCTGGGTGGACCCTGGGAGACTTAGGCTATGAGACCCCGGGTAGCACGCGCGTAGCTTTAGAATCCGTGACAGGATTGGTAGCATGATTTATATGTATATGTTATATGATATGTGATGTGTACAGGTTTTGGCCTGAGTCCCATATGGATTTGGGGCGGTGGCCCGTATGGTTGGTTTCATTATGGTTCTCTTGGATAAATGGTTTTTGAATGCATGCATGCTTTTTAGTGAAGGGTACAAATGTCTTTATGAAAATGTTTTTATTAAATGTTTTGTTTTTTCCACTCACATTGTTTTAAATGTTTTGACTGCCCTTCAAGTTGATAGCTGATGCGGCCTGTAGCAGAGACCGAGACATCACATACCTCCTCTGGATCCTTGCGTACTCTGAAGCCAGAGTGGGCTGAAGTCAGAATTTCCCTTGTCTGACACTTCGTGTCAGACCGGATCAGGAACGTCCCGCATTAATCCCGGGGGGGATTGGGACGGGTCCTAACATGTTACTTTGACAGGCCATGACGCCCCAAAGACTTCTGAATATCTTACGGTCCGGTATTGAGCGTTCGACTGTACTATGAGTGGACACTTTCTTTAATCACTGTGATGTATGCATATTTACATATTTATATGGTTTTATAGCATAGTTTGGATGGTTATGGTTTGGCTATGATTTTAAATGTTTTATGGATAAATAGGAGGTTTTAGAATATATATATATATATATATATATATATATATATATATGCAGTTGTGCTTTTCGAACACATGATTATGGTGATTTTTGGAAAACCGGATAATGGGGCTAGTCCCGGGGATGTAAATGTTTGGATTGGTGCTCAGGTTTTTCAAAAGCATGTAAAAGGTATTTTTTTTGGTAAACTATGTTATGGTATGGTCAACCTCAGACGATTGGATCGTTTTTCTAGAGTTGGACTCCGATAATTCTCAGGGATGGACTCAGACGTTGTATGTAACGATCCGTCCCAAATTTTGGGATTAGATTAGTGATGAATTTGAGGATTAGCGTGGCTAATCGGGGATTAGTCGAGGAATTGCGGACGGACAGTGTGAATAACGATTTTGCGCCTAGGAATGGACGAAAAGTTAACTTTTGACTCGGTTTATGTGAAATAACGATTTTTCCCCTAGGAATGGACCGATGACCGTAACGTAGATCGAAACGTCACGAGTTCGAAGACCGGCAGCACGTCGAAATCAGACGTTCGACGGGAAAGTTACGGGTCTAGGAAGTTTTACGGCACTATTCACATAAACCAAGGATTTTAACATGTGGACTGTTTTGATTGCAGAAAAATCTGGAAGGACCCACAAGATGAGTGACAAGTGTCACCCATCTGATAGGCCCAGAACCCAATATTTTGTGTTTATCCTCATCCTCATCAGCCATCATCTTCATTTTGTCCATCCTCCTCGTGAAACCCATAACTCGTGTGCACCCAATCCTACACAAACACCCTCAAATCTTCATCTTTTGCTTGTGACCCGTGAACAGAAGTTAGAGAGAAAGGTGAGACGATCACGACTGTGGCCACGACAGAGCAACGACGTCGAGGAAAGGCAAAACCTATGAGGTACAGTTTTTTGTTAAAAAAATGGTAGACTTGGTTTTAATGGTTATTGATCGTTTAAAAGGTTTAGACGAGGTTCTGGGGGATCATACGAGCTCAGGGGAATCGAAATCAAGGGCCGAGGTCGCCGGAGCTGGACGAAAAACCCAGCTGAAATCCCCATTTACTGTTCCTTTTCGTGCAGGTAAAAATCTAGGCTCGATTTTCCAGTTTTGAGTCCATGGATCGAGTTGGGATGTTGGGAAGATCACATAGGAGAAAAATAGGATTAAAACGGATTAAAATCGAGGGTTTTAAGGTCAGGTCGGGTCACGGGTCTGTGCGACCCGGTTGCATGCAGTCGGGTTGACGCAGCTAGAGGTCAGGGACGATGATGACATCAGCGGATGACAACATCATCTGACAGCTTCCAGAGGTAGACCTATGGGATGTCGACACGTGTCACATGTTAGTTCCTAGTTAGCATTGACATGTGAGTGACGTGGACCAATGTCAGGTTAACACATGGCACTGACACATCTGACAGTTGTCAGACTTGTTAGATGACATCAGTAGTGACGTCAGTGTTGACCGTTGACCGCTAACGTCAGTGTTGACTTTGCTAACGCCAATAACGTTGACTTTGACTTGCGTTGACCAAGTGCGTAGGGGCGTGTGAGCTTTAATTTTGAAGTGGGACCAGTGTCATTCAAAAGGTTTCAACGGTCTGGATCCAATGGTGGTGGTTTCGGGTCGATTAGAGATTGTTAGGTTCGCCAAATCAAGGTTTTTCACCTCCGAATTTTATCCTATAGACTTGTATAGATAGTTAGTGACCTTCGGGTATGTTTCTGGACAGGACCGGAAGTTCTAGAGATGGTGGATTAGCCTCGGGGAGGCTTATGACACGCGTATCGAGGCAGTAGTTAGGACAGTCTGTGAGTTGACTTTTGTTTTCTAAATATGATGCATGCATAACTGTTTTATATGTTTTATATTTATGCTTTGAATTCCTTGAGTACATATATTTATGGTATTTTGTATTTACGTATTTGCACATATTTCTAGGCGTATGGTTTTATGTGGATTTATATGTGCTTGTGTTTTCAATAATGGTTTGATAGAATGCTTTTGGATTTGGAATTATGAAATCGGGCATGAGACCCAGTTGATTTGGAAACTATTAGATTTGGAGTCCATTTGATTTAACGAGATATCGGGCTGGAGGCCCACTTGGTTTACATGATCGGGTTAGAGGCCCAGTTGGTTATGATATCGGGCATGAGTCTGATTTGTGGTTTATATATATGATTTTAGGTTTAGAGACCCTAAATGGATTTGGATTTAAGAAATTGGATTTATGGATTTATGGTGATTTTAAGGAAATTCCGGGCATGACCCCTTTAAGATGTTTAAATGATTTTATAAAGATGTTTCCATATACCATCCTTATATGAGGATATGTGGATGGTCTCCTCCAGATGTCTGGGACACTGGGGAAGTCACGACCCATTGCCTACAAGGGGTCATTGCACGGAACGACCAGACCATATAATGACTCAGGAGCAGGATTGCTATGATTAGACGTCTGGGACATCAGGCATCTGGGATATCAGAGATTGACCCAGAGAGACCCCGGGCAGCATGCATTGCTTAGACCGTGATATGACATCTGGGACGACAAGCGTCTGGAACGCTAGGCATCTTAGATGCCGAGGATGGGTATTTGGTAAACATTATTTATTGGATTTATAAAATGGTGTTTCTGTGTTTGATAAATGGATTTGGACAATGGCCCACATGGATTTGGATTTACGGATTTCGGTGTTTTATGGTTTTGGGCTGAGTTCACACACTTGGTTGATTTTATGGTTTTGGGCTAAGACTCTAATGATTTGAGGAAAGAAATGGCTTCGGTTTTACGAACAGTTTTTATGAGAAAACGGGGTAGTTGACTGATATGAGTATCGAGGTCGATAAATGCCGCAGGTTTGAGTATGACATGCAATGTGAGATTCGTGCCATCGTGACGGCAGAATCTAGTGGATGTTGTCAGATTGGATGCTGAGCAAGAGGTTAGCTTGGATGTGATAGCCTTAGTGGGAGTACGTATTTTAGCCTAACGGCTACAAGTTGGAAAGTGTCAAGGTGGTAGCTTAAAAGATGACTAGGATGTCAGCTTCGATTATTAGATAAGAAGAGTCGTCAGATTGAAAAGCTGATTATGATATCAGCTTAGTATATCAGACCTGTCTGACTGAGTGACAGTCAAGATCAACGAGTATCAACGTCTCGAGTGAGACTTATTAGCCGACTTGTGGTTTCTCGAGAGTGAGTTGGAGTTTTGGAAGCTCCAGTGACCGTGTGTAACGACGAGTACGATGGTTGTGTCAGACGTGTACGTTTACACAAGAGTGCCCCGAGTTGGAAGCATGATTGGATTTCCACTAACTAGTTGTGGATTTAGGCCGGTTTGAATTTCGAGGACGAAATTCTTTAAAGAGGGAAGTTTGTAACGAACCGTCCCAAAGTTTTGGGATTAATTAAGATTAAATCGAGGATTAACATGACTAATCCCTGATTAGTCGAGGATTATTGGATGTTTAGGACGGAATTACGATTTTTCCCCTAGATGAGGGCAAAAAGTTAGCTTTTGACCTGGGAGGTCCGATGCACGAAGGCTAGAGACCGTTACGTAGATCGAGTCGATACGAGTCCGTAGAAAAGCGGCACGTCGAAATTGAACATTCGATGGGAAAGTTATGGGTCACGGAAGGTCTGAGGCACTATTGCACATTTTACAAGATGGGTGGACTTTTGTCCTGAGTGAGGCCCAGATATTTAGTTCAGGCCCAATGGATGAGTGACAAGTGTCACCCATCCATTGCTCCCATTACACAGATACATGCACCCACCCTTCATCCTCATATGTTTCATCCATTCGAACCAAAACCGTGCAACCCAAACACCAAACCCTTCCCCATTTTTTTTCTGCGTGAGGCCAAGAGAGTGGCTGAAAGGAGTGAGGGACGAAGAGAGGCTGTGGGAGGCGGCAGGACTGTCGTAGGTGGCGGAGAGGTTCACGGCAAAGGTAAACCCAAACCCCCTTTACCTTTCAAATTTCTAAATTTGTGTTTTGGACGTTAGGGATGTTGTCTAATGAGTGGATGATGGTTGTGGGGGGTTGTACGAGTCGTATGGGACTGGAATCGGTGGTTGAGGTGGTCGGAGACGGCTGTGAGGAGTTTTCGGTGGCTAGCCACCGAATTCAGTTTCTGGCCAGGTAAGCTCGAATCAAACCTCCAAACATGTTTTTAAGTACCTTAGAAACTAAATGGGATCATTAGGATGAAGTTTTGGTCCCTAGATATGCCCAAAACATGGAATGGAATTTTGGGCTTTAAATGGTTTATTGAACCAATGAGTTTTAGGTTAGTTTTCATCAATTTGATTTCATAAAACCCTAGTCTATGATGGGACGAAGTTATAGGGATGATCGTGATCGATTTTGGTGGTCAGAAAAGGGGGTGAACCAGTCACGTCGGCTTGGTTAGACCGACGTTGCAGTGGACCGGTTCAGACTGGTTCGACAAAGGTTGAAGATAACCCTGTTCCCTAGAATGTGAAGCCCACGCGCTATCAGGACCCACCCCCAATCCCTCGGGATTAAGGGCTAAATCCTGCTCCCGTCTAGCTTACGCATGACACGAAAGCTAAACCGACGTCCAACCTCCATGTGATATGTAAGTCGGACAAGGGATTCTGGAGCCAACCGTACAAAAGCTTCCGGACTTCCCATAGTGTGCAAACTCTACTGTGGATAGCGTATGTGATGTCTCTGTCTCTCTCTCGACCAACAGCCTGCACTGCAACAACTTGGAGGGTATCGAAAACACGAAGAGACTGTGAGTGGAGAAAAATAAGGATACTTTTATAAAACAGTTTATCAGAAAAGTACATTTACAATTATATCCTCCATTTTAAAAACCAATGCATGCATATCAAAGACATTTCATAAAACTATTCTGTACTCAAGTCATTCAAAACATTTAAGAAAACCGAATTCATTTCCTTTTCTCAAATCCCGGCCTCAGCCGAAAACCATCAAAATCCATAACATCCGGGCATAGCCCAAAACATCGGAAAACCATTATTAAAACCCTCATCATCAAGTCTCAGTGAAATCCAAAACGCATTTGAAACGACATTTCCATCCATCGAACCTGCTGGATCTATCCGAGCCTTTAAACTCCCGAGTCTTTAAACTCAATCCAGGCCTCAATATAATCCAAGTCTTTAAACTCCCGAGTCTTTAAACTCAATAGGCCTACGGGGGAAATATCAATATCCGAGTCGTTAAACTCCTGAGTCTTTAAACTCAATTTGGGTCTTTAAACCCAATCTGGGCCCTCCCACGTCATAATCATATCCGGGTCTTTAAACCCAATAACCAGATCCAGCAAATCCAATCCAAAACCACTTGAAAACCATTATCCATTTCCAAATGCGAATCCGCAATCTCATCAGGATCCCGAATCCAAAACCAGAACTCATATCCATATATGTTTCTAAATCCGAGTCCAAAACCATCATTCCGTAAGCCGACATCCTGAATAACCATTCCAAACCCAAACCCGGAAATCCATTCCCAAGTTTCCAAAATCGAATCCAAAATCGTCATTTTGAAATCCGATTCAAAAACTCGAAATCACGTTCTTTAAAACCACTTTATTGAACTGGGCTTCAAGCCCGAAATCACTTTCTGAAATCCATTTTAAATCATTAAAATCAAATCATATTTCAATTCCCGAAATCAAATCATCTAAATCATAGTCAAATCACAACAACGATCGAAATCTCGTAAAACGTGAAATTCCATAAATATCTCGAAAATCGTGCAAATAGTAAATCATTAAGATCATAAATCAAATCATAGAATCACGTATAGAAAAACATATAAAAACGTATATGCATGCATCAAGAGTTAGCAAGCAAAGTCCACTCACAGACCATTCCGCCACTACCTCGATACTCGTGCACCTATACCGTTTCCAGCCAATCCACTATCACCGGCTTTTCCGAACCTGTCCAAATCCCATAATAAGGTCACTAACTACTTCATAAAGCTTATACTAAAGCCCCGTAATTTTTCCGTATTTTTAACTATTTTTAAACGAGCCTTAAAACCTTCGGACATCCCAAAAACTATCGAGACGATGTCCGATTGACTCGAAACCAGCGCCAAAATGTTCGTTACATCGAATACTTTAAAAGTCAGGTTGGTAGATTTCCCAAACTACCCTTCACGCACCCCCACGCGCGTCTGGAACTTCCTGCGCGTGAAACCCACGCGCGTGAACAGTGTCACCATCAACCTTTGGTTCGAACCGGTTCGATCGAACTGGCGCAGGCGGTTCACGGTGATTTCCAACGTTTTCCAACATCGATTTCCCTCCTGTTAGTTCCTACGTGCTTTTCTCTTGATTTACAATTGATTTCTCACATGAACCTATGAATTTAGACCTTAGAACTTACCTCCCGATTCGAAGGACAATTTACAGAAAATTGCAGCCCTCTGTTCCCGGCCACCGCGAATTCTCCGGTCACGGTTTCCTATCCTCTGAACTCATCTCAGTCTCTAGGAGCTAACATAGTCAACCAAATCAGGTTTCAACTTATAAAACAATAATTTGCTCTTTTTTTAATCAAACCGAGAAACAGAGGTCGTTGGTATAGTTTACCTGCACCCTTCGATTTCACCGAGGCATGACCACCGTTCTCCAGTCTTCCTCACTTCTCTTTGATCACTGAACACTACCAACAGCTCTAGTTCCACTCAGACTTGCCTACAACCCAGATAAACCCGCACAATCCCCTGTTTCTATTTTTCTCTATTCTTCTCCCTTCTCTCACACGCTTCCCTTAGTTTTCCACTTGATCACAACCGCACAACACAAGCTTGCTCACGGCACGAGCACAAACTGAAAATAGGCACTACACCCACACCCAATTGCTCTGTCTTTGTCTCTGTTCTCATAAACCCGGCAACCAAAACTTCCAATTTAATTGTTTTGAAACGAAGTGAGGCGGTGAAACAAAGTTCCACAGACTTCTAGACCTGGGACACGTGTTCCAATCTCTGTGGGTTCACTTCCCCAAGGCAGCCAAGTGTCCACCCTTGACTGGGCATAGATCCTAATGCAGGCCAAATGCCATTTTACCCCTGCCTCGCAAAATTACCATTTTACTCCTCGTATAGTTAGCCCAATAAATAATTCATCCGAAGTCCAACGATGTTGTGCCGCCTGTCGTTGTATTCAGAGGATCGAGACTTACCTAACGGTCCTCGAATCATGTGACAAAACCATGTTGTTTGTAAAGTCACCAAATCGCCCCTTTTTAACCAAATTACCAAATTGCCCTTGAACTTCCCAACATCATAACTTCCTCATCGAGTGTCAAAATCGGACGTGCCACCTATCTATGAACTTATGACGCCCCGAACTACGTCACGGTCATTGGTCAAAATCCATTTGACAGCCCGAACGAAAGTCAACATTTTTGGCCGTTTTAGGGGCAAAATCGTCATTTCGCACCGTCCCTCCGAAAGTAGCCAACTAATAACCGATTAACTTTACTAATCCATCATTAATCACTAATCTAATCCCATTTTCCAGGATGGGTCGTTACACGCTCAACCCGTTTAGGCAGCGCGTGGTGGCACGTGGGGCAGAATCTAAGGATGAGTTGAACATATGAAATCATTATTTCGATGTAACGAACATTTTGGGACAGGTTTCGAGTAAATCAGACGTTGTTTCGATATAGTTTGGAATTTCTGAAGGTTTAAGGGCTAGTTTAAATAGGTTTAAAAATCCTGGAAAATTAAGGGGCTTTAATGAAAGGTTATAGAAGTAGTTAGTAACCCTCTAGTATGATTTGGATAGGTCTGAGAGTTCCGGTGATGGTGATTAGCCCAGAGAGGCTTATAGCGTGCGTATCGAGGTGCAGCTTGGATGATCTGTGAGTTGTAATGACCTGTCCCGAATTTCGGGATTTGATTAGTGATTAATGAAGGATTAGTGAGAGTAATTGGTGATTAGTTGAGCGAAATCAGACAGACGGTGTAAAATGACCATTTTGCCCCTAGTCTTGGGCAAAATGTTGACTTTTAACTCGGGGAGTCAAATGTATGGGGACCGATGACCGTGACGTAGTTTGGGACGTCACGAGTCCATAGACAGGCGGCACGTCAAAATCGGACGTCGAACGGAGAAGTTATGGAGGGTGGATCGGGAAATCGAGTTTGACTGGTTGTTGCTCGTGTTAGAAGGGTGGATGAAGTTCCTAAGGTCGAGATGACCATGGTGGAAGCCACGACTGAGCTTACGACAGTGAAGGTAAGAAGTTCCCGAGAGCCCTATTTCTGGTTCGAACATTGTAGGTTCTGTTTGTTGGTTTTTGACCGTTCTGGTTAATTGGACGATGTTATGGAGACCATGGCGAGTCGGTTAAGCTTGGAACCGTAGTCAATGGTGGTCGGGATCGTGAGATTATGACAGCCGAAGGTTGCCGGTTCAAACCAGGAAACAAGAAGGTGATTTCTTGTCCCTAAACTCATGATTTTATCACGTAGATGACTAGGAAATGGTTGGACGAATCTAATGGTATAAATAGGATGAAAAATTGACTGAAAATGGAAGAAAACTAGGAGCGATGTTTGATTGGACCGAACTGGTCTGAACCGGGTTTGCCCGAGGAAGACGATGAACAGTGATTAGTGCGTGGGTTTCACGCGCAGCCATTTACGGCGGCGCGTGGGGGCGCATGGATCACTTTTGGGTCAATTGTTCAACATGACTTTTAATCTATTGGATGTAACGAACATTTTGGGACTAGTTTCGTGTCGATCGGACACCGTTTTAATATTGTTCAGGACGTCCGAATGTTTAGGATCGAGTTTAAAAATAGTTAAAAATTCGGGAAAATTAAGGGGCTTTAATGAGAGGTTAATGAGGTGGTTAGTAACCCTCTAGTGTGATTAGACAGGTTTGGAAGTCCCAGTGATAGTGGTGTGGCCTAGGAAGGCTTATGGAAAACGTATCGAGGTGGCCGCGTAGGACGATTTGTGAGTGGACTTCGTTTTCTAAACTGTGATACATGGATAACTACTTTATATGTTTTATATACGTGATTTCAATGATGATGATTGTGGCACTGGTGGTTTACACGATTGCACGTATTTCGAGGTAATTCCGTATTTATGCGTATTTCGAGATTTACGAGTTTATACTATTGCTATGTGATTGTGAGTATAATAATGGTTCTGTGGCATGGTTTTGGTTTTAGAAATATGAAATCGGGCATGAGATCCATTTGAATTATGTGATCGGGTCAAGGGCCCAGTTGGTTTACGAAATCGGGCGGAGTTTGAGTTATGTGATCGGGCCGGGGGCCCAGTGGTTTACAAAATCGGGCATGAGGCACAGTTGAGTTTTATAAATGTGATTTCGGGTCTGGGACCCTATGTTTCATAAATTTGATTTTGGGTCGGGGACCCTAAATGAATTTGTAATGTTTTATGGAAATTTCAAGCAGGGCCAATTAAGATGTTTTGAAATGACTTTGTAAAACTGTTTTCCATATACCATCTTGATACGAGGATATGTGATGGTCTCCTCCAAGTGTCTGGACACAGGGGAAGTCAAGGTGCATTACCTACGAGGGGTCATTATACGGAGCTACCAGACCGTACAGTGACTCAGGAGCAGGAATGCTATGATTAGACGTCTGGGACGTCAGACATCTGGGATGTCAGAGATATTGACCTGGAGAGACCCCAGGTAGCACGCGTTGCTTATTACCATGAGATAAGATGTATGGGACGTCAAGCGTCTGGGGCGCTAGGCATCTGGGATGCCGAGGATGGTTATGTGGTGAATATGGATTATTGGATTTATGAGATGGTATTTCGATGTTTATGGATTTGGGCAGTGGCCCACTTGGTTCTGGATTTAGGGATTTTTATATTCTACAATTTTGGGTTGAGCTCCTACACTTGGTTTTTATTTACTGTTTTTGGGCTAAGGCCCTAACAGTTTATTTTAGTAAATGTTCTGATTACTGGTTTTCGATGCATGCATACTTTTTAGCGAAGGGCATAAATATCTTTATGAAATGTGTTTCTATGAACTTATTGATTTTCGTCCACTCACAGTTCTTAATGGTTTTATTGCCCTTCAGGTTGATCACGGATGCAGGCTGTAGCAGAGACCGAGATATCGCACTCCTCCATCGATCCTGGCGTGCTCTGGGAGCCCCGTATGGATGAGATACGTATTATCCCTTGTCTGACACTTTGTGTCAGACGGGAGCATGATGCATCCCACGTTAATCGCGGGGGGGATTGGGATTGGTCGTGTCAAGTGGACCTTGCTTTCTAAATTGTGATGCATGCATAACTGTTTTATATGTTTTATAAACATGATTTGAGATGCCATGAGTGCATGTGATTTTAATATGAATTGTTTGGGATTTCGGAGGAAAATGCATTATTGCACGTAGTTCAAGTTTTATGTTTTATACGATATTTGGGCTTCGGTCGAGTATACTACGTACTTGTGTTTTTATGTGATGTTGATGGTTTCATGGGGAGGCGTGAAACCGAGAATTTGAGAAATAGTTTTAAAAAGAGATTTCACGGAAAGGCGTGAAATAGAAGTTCGGACATGAGACCCAGTTGATTTATGCTATCGGGCTTGAGGCCCATTTGGTTTACGATATTGGGCTTGAGGCCCAATTGGTGTATGATATCGAGCTTCAAGCCCAGTTGATTTATGATATGGGGCTTGATGCCCAGTTGAATTGTAATATCAGGCTTGAGGCCCAGTTGAATTGCGATATCGAGCTTGAGTCCCAATTGATTGTGATATCGGGCTTGAGTCCAGTTGTGGTTTATGAAATGAAAATTCAGGTTTAAGACCCTATTGAGATATATTTTTGGGCTTGAGGCATGTGAGATTTGGATTTGAATTGGATTCGAGGAATCCTGGATTATGAATCGGGTATGAGACCCAGTTGAACTATGATTTGAAAAAGATGAATGTTTTCACTATATGTATATACCCTCCCGCATGAATAGTCTCCCCCAGACGACGATGATCCTAGAGTGTCACGATCCACTGCCTGGGATTAGTGACTCCGAGAGGGAGCACATGCCCAGGAGTGAGAGATATGATATAGTCTCATACAGGGTCCAGAGACAGGTCCTCCCAGACGTCGTAGATCCTGGGGCTAGACTAGGAGATAAGTCCCGAGTGGTATGCATATTGTAGATATATCGTGACGGGTTGTTGATTGGGCATATGAGATGCCGAGGATGGGTTATATATATATATATATATATATATGAAGTTTCACTGAGGTGGGTGTGGGGCTGAGACCCCGTGTTTTATGATTTCGGAGATTAGTTTTGGGCTGAGTTCCCATGCGATTGATTTTACAGTTTGGGCTAAGGGCCTAATGATGATTTGAGGAAGGAACTGGTTTTGGTTGTCGAACCAATTTATTGAGTAATGATTTAATCAAAGTAAATGGTTTGATAACTGGGTTTATGATGCATGCATGCTTTTACGTGAAGGGTATAAATGTGATTTCGATATAAATGATTTTTATAAAACTGTTGTTTTGTCCACTCACATCTTTTATGGTTTTAATACCCTTCAAGTTGATAGCGGGTGCGGGCTGTAGCAGAGATCGAGACATCACATGCCACCACCGATCCTGGGGTACTCTGATGGACCCCGAGCGGGGTGACGAGTTTATCCTTGGTCTGACACGCGGTGTCAGACGGGAGCAGGCATGTCCCACGATAATCTAGGGGATATGGGACGGGTCCTGTCATTAAAAGGGTAGGTTGTAACGACTTGGACCTTTAAGGATAAATAAAATTTGGAAAATTTGAGTAAAAAAAGGATTTTACCCCTATAAAATCAATAGTTGAATTTTTTATACAGACAAATTTTGGGAATTATGAGACTACCGTCATGTAGATCTCAATGTCCTGAGTTCTTGTATATTAGTACATTGAAATCAGAGATCATAGGAGATTTGATACGAACCAAAAATGATCAAAGGGGTATTTTGGTAATTTTGGCTCGTAGAGGCATTTTGGCAATTTCACATGGGGGGTTCTAGCCAAATATAGAAACTTCCATCTCCTTTATCTCTCAGCCTTCCACCGACTTCCCTTTGTGTATTTAAGTGTGTGTGTCGTTGTGTTTGGGTGTTAGGTGGGATAGAACAGAAACACACCAAACCTTCACGCGTGGAAGGAAAATCAGAAAGGACGGGAGGAAACTAGGGAAAATGGAAGGGGAGAAGGAGAGAAAGTAGAAATGGGATAAAGTGGAAGAAAACTACAAAGAAAACAGTGAGAACTGAAGGGGGATACAGTGAACAAAACCATGAACCCATGAACATGAACTCGAGTTTTTGGGTTCTAGGATAAAAACATTAGAAGTAAGCATCTTTGTGTGTTTCTGGGGTCCCTCGGTGACAGGACCCATCCCAATCCCCCCGGGATTAGTGCGGGATGACCCTGCTCCCGTCTGATACGAAGTGTCAGACAAGGGATATTTCCGACCTTTGCCCTCCCGGGCTATCAGAGTACGCTAGGATCCGGAGGAGGCATGTGATATCTCGGTTTCTGCTACAGTCCACATCTGCTGTCAACCTGAAGGGCAGTCAAAACATTAAAAGCTGTGAGTGGACAAAACAAAAGTTTATAAAAACATTTTAATGAGAAGACATTTGTACCCTTCACTAAAAACCATGCATGCATTCGAAAACCATTTATCCAGAAAAACCATCGGTGGGAACTAAGCCCAAAACCAAGATTGAAAGAACCATAATGAAAACGACCATACGGGCCACTGCCCAAATCCATAGTGAAAGAATCATAAAGACTCAACCGTACGGGCCACTGCCTAAAACCTGTTTAACCACACATCACATATCATATATCATATTTATATCATATACACATATAATTCACACAACCAATCCTGTCACGGTTTGCAAAGCTACGCGCATGCTACCCAGGTCTCAATTCGAGTCTTCTCAAAGTCAAGATCAATGTCCGCAGACCACTGACCCTACCCGAGGTAATAGTAATCATAGCCTTCCTGAGAGTAAGGAACCCAACTGGGGGGTGACTCCACTCAGTCGATGCTCCGTGACTACTCCGGGGTCCACCCAGGCCAACGACCCTCCCCGGAGGAGATAATAGAAGTAAAGAAAGGTATATGAATACATATATATACATAACATAAACATTCATGCTCGGTTCCCTTGAACCGTCATGATCCATAACATCCATTAACCAGGGTTCATGCTGGTTCCCATAAACCGTCATGAACCACAATGACCTTTCCAGAGTTCGTGCCGGTTCCCATACATCGCCATGAACTTGGAAATCCATCTAGGGTCCCTGACCCGAAATCATCAGTGTAAAACAACTGGGTCTCGTGCCCGAACATATGACTCAACTAGGCACCGTGCCCAATATCTAAGGGTCAGTCACGACTCCGATCATAGTGATGCGTGCAACCATCCATCCAGGACCGCCCTCAATCCTGGTATGTTGTCGTGAACGTATCAACCGACGCGACCATCACAAGATCATGGTGCACTCATCATCGATCGATATCCTGAATCTTCAGCACTCCAAAGTCGAGCCTCCCCAAGCTGCCCGACCACGAATCGTGCATCGTGACCTCTCCGGAAGGAACACATCCCAATCTGAAGGCGAGCGTCATATCGTCGATCGCCGTACACATAACACCCGTCGCGACCACGATTTACACCTGAAGGTCGTAAATAGAGTCATATGCCCGAGAAAAAACCAAATGGGTCTCATACCCGAGTTTATCCTTTTAGAAATCCAAACCTTTTCATTTAGAACAAAAAAGACATACCGACCCGTATAGGCACCGTATAGGGCCGAAACCTCGAAATACGTGCCTATACGTAACCACATAAAAATGTACCCATGGCATCGTCAAACATGTATGAAAACATATAATAAACATTTATGCATTCACCAATTTAGAAAACAAGGTCCACTCATGGACCGTCCGAGCTACCGCCTCGATTTGCGTGCCATAGGCTCTCCCGAGCCAATCACCATCACCGGGACTCCCAAACCTGTCCAAATCGTAATAGAAGGTTACTATCTACTTAATTAACCTTCTACCAAAGCCCCGTAATTTTCCCGAACTTTTAACTATTTTTAAGCCGACCCTAAACCTTCTGATGCCCCGAAACATATCGAGATGGTGTCCGATTGACACGAGACCAGTCCCAAAATGTTCGTTACATCGAATAGAAGGTTTCGTGTGTTGAACTCATCCCCGGAAAGTGAGGCACACGCCCCCATGTGCCCTGAGAAGCCACCTGCGCGTGAGCCCACGCGCCAAGTGCACAGTGTTATCTTCAACCCGCGTGAACCGGTCCGCACTGTGCTGAACCGGTGTGACCGGTTCAGTGCTTTCCCCTCTTTGTTTTGGTCCGATTTCAACCCCAATCAATCCTATAATTCCTATTTTCTTGTTTCCTATCTATTCCAATCATTAAACTTAGCTAAAAACACCTAAATCCTATGGTTTGATTTTGAACCAAACGGTTCAAGTTTTCCAAAATACGGCCATGGCTTCACAGCCATCCCTAGCTTCCTAAAATCGTCCTAATGACTTCCTAGCAACCTAATGGACTCATTAAAACCATTAAAAACGACCTCTAACAATAAAAAATGGAAATTGGATCAAAAATGGCTAACTGGGTGCATTCTCGGGTTCGTGGCTACACCGCCCACGGCGGCGCCGTCCTGGGCCGGCCACCACATCCTCTTGTCTTCCCTCACTCCCTGGTCCTCCCAGCTGATCATAGGTTGAAGGTTGGATGGGTTTGGGTTGCACAGATGAGAGAAAAATGGTGAGATCGGGGAAATGGTTTTGTGTGTTTGAATGAAGAAAATGAAAACGCACGGGGAAGGTGCATGAATACAATTTGGGTGGCCTGTGGATGGGTGACAAGTGTCATTCATCCATTAGGCCTCCATAAAATATCTGGGCTCCACTAAATTCCAAAATGCAACCGTTTCGCAATTCGCGCAATAGTACCCTCGAACTTCCGTGAACCGTAACTTCGTCGTCGAACGTCCGAATTCGACGTGCCGCCTGTCTATGGATTCGTATCGTCCCGATCTACATAATAGTCTTCGGCCCTCGGCCATCGGACATCCCAGTCAAAAATTCAACTATTTGCTCCTTTTAACCAAAATTACCAAAATGCCCCAAAACTTCCGAGCGTCATAACTTCTTCCTCGAATGTCAGAATTGAACGTGCCACATGTCTATAAACTCGTGATGTCCTAAACTATGTCACGGTCATCGGTCAAAGTTCATTTGACCGCCCGAATGAAAAGTCAACATTTTTCCCACGCCTAGGGGCAAAATGGTCATTTTGCATCGTTCTTCCGATTTCGCTCAACTAATCTCCGATTAACCTCACTAATCGTGATTAGTCACTAATCTAATCTAGGAATTTGGGATGGGTCGTTACACTCGGGTTGTCGTAGACTTGTAATAATGGAAGTTGGAACATGGGATCAAGAAGGAAAGGAGCTGCCTACCATTGCTGAAGTGCAAACCCTCGAACCATGCTTGCAGGTAAGATTTCCTTGAGTTTTAATCCATAGATCTCTTTCTAGGACTATTGGGATGAATGTGGACGTTTAGAACGTGAAAATTGGTGAAGAAACAATTGAGTTTGAATCAGGTCAGATAGGCGGGTCGGATGACCTGAATTGTAGTGCAACCGAGTCTGTCACAAGGTTAGGGATAGTGAATAATGACACGTGTGGTTCCCACGTGCAATGAAGGTTTTGGGGGCATGGGTTTTATGCTCCAGTTATAGTGAAAATCCCCCCACGCACCGCCAAAAGTGGTTACGTGTGGGTTTCACGCGCCTGCTACAGTGAAACTCCCCAAATCATTGTTCATCATCCCCAATCTTGGTCCAACCCGATTCTCTGCTATTCGGATCGCCCGACTCGGAGACCTAACTAGGCCTCATTTCACTTATTTTTCAACCGTTTTCTTCCATGTTTCCTTCTAATTACTCTACATAGTCTTATGAATAGATCTATATACTCAAAATTTGAAGAAAGCTTACCTAAACTCGTCGCCTGATTCTCCTATTTAGGCCAAGACTTCACCTCGGTTCCTGGGTAATCCCAGCATCCAACCACTCGACTTAATAGTATGTTAGAGTCGTAGGGACCTGAGGAAGATTATAGGAAGCTTGGTTTCAAGATTCTTTGTCAAAAATCGGTCAAGCAACCCCAAACTCGAAAGAAACCTCACGGGTCCCCTATTTTTCTCTCAATGACAGTCTGCGATCAGCTACATGCCTTCCTCTCTCTAGCTTCATTTTTCTCTGGTCTCACTTTCTTCTCCTCCCTCTCTCCTTCTCTTGTTTTCTTCCTCTCTATTTTCATTGTTTTCTCTCTTTAATCCTCTCACCCTATCACGAAACTCACACACACAACACGACCAAATAACCAAACATACAACACATAGACGGTGTCACAATGCCTCAAAAGATAGGGACACTTGTCACACTTCAATTCATCCACAAATAAAAAACTCACAAGATAAGTACCAAAATGCCCTTTGAACAAAATTATCAAAATGCCCCTACCTAAGCGAGACCTAGAACAAAATTTTTCGAACTTCGTTTCTGGTATGCCGCCTACCGACATACTAGGGAGATTGTGTAACGACCCTCCCATATTTTTAGGATTAATTAAGATTAAATGAGGATTAGCCTCGCTAATCAGGGATTAGTCGAGGATTATTGGATGTTTATGGCAAAATTACGATTTTGCCCCTAGATGAGGGCAAAAAGTTAATTTTTGATCCCGAAGGTTCAATGCCCGTGGACCAAGGATGGTTACATAGATCGAGTCAATACGAGTCTGTAGACAGGCGGCACATTGAAATCGGACGTTCGACGGAAAAGTTACAGATCACGAAAGTTCCGAGGCACTATTACACGTTTTACGAACCGAGTTGACTTTTGTCCTCATGTGGGCCCAGATATTTTGAACAGTCGCAATGGATGAGTGACAAGTATCACTCATCCATTTCTTATCACCCCACATTCATGCATCATCCATCCTCATCTGTTCCATTCAAACCAAACTCGAAAGCCCCAAAATCAACCCTTCCCCCATTTGATTCAGTTTGAGGTCAGGTGAGATGCTGAGGATGAGACGATGACGTCGAGAGGGTGGTAGGACCGCCGTGGACGGCGAAGGAGCCAAATCACAGGTAAAACCCGATAACCCGATTGAGTTCAAAAATTGGATTTTTAGTTTGGTATGTTTTGGGTGAGTTCTGATGATTGGATGATGTTCATGGGATCCTTGCGAGTCGAGGAGGATAGTTTTGAAGGGAGGAGGATGGCCAAGCAGCTTGGACGGAGGCCTGGAAACTGGGTAGTGGCGTTCACGATTGAACAGGTATGGTCTCAACCTGTTTTCCCTGTTTTGAACCCGTGGATAGATAGGGTAGACTGAGACGAAGAGAATGGGAGGAAAACGGGGTTGAATGGTGGTCGGACGGAGGAGATCCGGTCTCGCCGATCTGGTCGAACCGAAGTTGCAGAGAACCGATCTGGACCGGGTCTGCAAGAGGTTAAAGATGAACAGTTCCCGATGAGTGTGTTTCACGCGTAGCACCTTTGGGCGGCGCGTGAGGGCACGTGAGGCCGTGTCTCCAGTCAAGGTCAACACATGTTTTCATCCTTTCAATGTAACAAAAATTTTGGGATTGGTTTCGAGTCGATCGGACATCGTTTCGAGATAGTTCGAGATATCCGAAGGTTTAGGTTCTATGTTAAATACCTTTAAAAATCCCGGAAAAATTGGGGGATTCAATGTTAGTCTATTTGAAAGTGGTTAGTGACCTTCGGGTATGGTTTGGACAAGTCTGGAGGTTCCGGTGATAATGATTTGGCCAGGAAGGCTTATGGCGGGCATATCGAGGCGGCAATTTAGGACGGTCTGTGAGTGGACATTGATTTCTAAATTGATGCATGTATAACTATTTTATATGTTTTATATCGATGATTTGAGATGTCTTGAGTTCATATGATTGTGGTATTTATGATTTACGTATTTGGATGTATTTCAAGGTTTATGGTTTTATACTGTGCTTATACGTGCTGGTATTTCCATGATGGTTTAATGGAATAGTTTTGGATTTGGAAATATGGAACCGGGCATGAGACCTATTTGATTTGGAAACTATCGGACTTGAAGTCCATTTGATTTAATGAGATATCGGGCTAGAGGCTTATTTGGCTTACATGATCGGGCTAGAGGCCCAGTTGGTTATGGTATCGGGCATGAGCCTCAGTTGTGGTTTATATATGTGATTTCGGATTCAGAGACCCTAAAATGGATTTGGATTTGAGTACTGGGATTTACAGGTTTATGATGGTTTTATGGAAAATCCCGGGCATGGCCTTTTGAACGATTTGAGATGATTTATGAAATGGTTTTCCATATACCATCCTCAAGATTGGTTGTCTCCTCCAGACGTCCCGTAATATCCTGGAGCAGTCACGGAGAATTTCCTGCGAGAAGTCATTACACGGAGCAACTGATCCGTATAGTGACTCAGGAGCAGGATTGCTAAAGGTTAAAACCTCCCCCTAGGAAGGGTCACTGATCTTCGGGTCATTGACCTGGGTGGACCCTAGGGAGACTTGGGATTGAGACCCCGGGTATCACGCGTAGCTTTGGAACCGTGATGGTATTGATTGTGACATTGGTGTTGATTAGGCATCACGGATGCCGAGGATTAGTTTTTGGACTAAGTTCCCACTTGATTGGTTTTGGGCTCAGACCCACGTGTATTGGATTTAGGCTGAGTTCCCACATTATTATTTTTGGGCTGCGTTCCCATATACTTTGATTTAATGTTTTGGGCTAAGGCCCTAATGGCTTAATTATTGATAAATGGTTTGATAATTGGTTTTCGAATGCATGTATACTTTTTAGTGAAGGGCATAAATGTCTTCTTATGAAATGAGTTTTAATTAAATTATTGGTTTCGTCCACTCACAGCTTTCAATGGTTTTAATGCACTTCAGGTTGATCGCGGATGCGGGCTGTAGTAGAGACCAAGATATCACACTCATCCACCGATCATGGGGCATTCTGGAAGCCCCGGTAGGGTTGAGGTTTTGGGTTATCCCTTGTCTGACACTTCGTGTCAGACGGGAGCATGGCACATCCCTTGTTAATCCCAGGGGGATTATGATCGGTCGTGTCAGATTGAGATCTCCCTAACAGTATTTTTGAAATCGCCAAAAACCGTCTTGATAAAAAAGTCAACATTTTGACCTTAACAAAAAGTCAATCCTTTGACTTTGTCCTTTGACTTTGACGAAAAAAGTTAACCTTTGCCTTTCAAGGGTAAAATGGTCTATTTCATTTTTCTTTTCCGATTTTCCCCCAATGAAAATTCGGGTCGTTACACGATCATCCTTCTTATCCCCCTCTGCGTTATTTATCCAAAACTGTTCCTGAAATTGCTGCCCATTCTGCTTATATTTGTAATGTCTGCCCTTTGGCAAAACAATCAAGGTTATCTTTTGGTTCAAGTTCAATAAAATCGGTTGCTCCTTTTGATTTAATTCATTGTGATGTATAGGGGCCCGAAAAAACTCCAACACATTCTAGAGGTCGTTATTTCTTAACAATTGTTGACGATTTTACCCGATTTACATGGGTTCACCTTATGCGTTTCAAATCTGATACCCACTCTTTATTGAAAGCCTTTTTTATTTGGGTCAAAACTCAATTTAAGTGTGGTATCAAAATTGTTCGTGCCGATAATAAGGGTGAATTCATATCTTTACGTTCTTTTTTGGATGACCAAGGCACCATTTTCCAACATTCATGTGCCAATACTCCCCAAAAAATTGGTGTGGTCGAACGCAAGCATCGACACCTTCTCAATGTGGCCTGAGCCTAAAGCTTCGAAGCCAATGTTCCTTTAAAATTTTGGGCAGTGAGTCTCTTTACCTCCTATTATATCATTAACCGCCTACCCACCCATTTACTTTCCCATAAATCACCCTACGAACTTTTGCATGGACACACACCCTCCTATAGTCATCTTTGGGTCTTTGGCAGTTTATGCTCTGCCACGAACCTGCATCTCACCTACAAGTTTGACCCTTGTGCCCATCGCTGTGTTTTTCTTGGGTACCTCCGTGGCCAAAAGAGTTACACCCTTTATGACCTCACAACCCACAAATTTTTTACCTCTAATTCTCTTTCTACCCAATCGCCCATCCACCACAACCCCTCATTATGACTCTATTTCCCCTTCACTTACTCTCCCTGGTCCCTACGACGACCACCTTCCTACTCCTCTCTCCAATCTCCCCATCGACACTTCTTTCACACTTCTCTATCTCCTACCTCGCTATCCCTTTGTCCCCTGGTTACAATTCCCCGCCTCGACAAACCTCCCGCCCCTGGTCACCGTAACCCTTTCTTCTGACTCTGTCCTTCTCGACACACACCCATTTCCCCCTTACAACCTCCCCTCCCTCTCTTGCACCTTTTCGAAAATCCAACCGACCATCCTATCCACCCTCTTACTGAAAAGAATACTCCACACACCATGCCGCCCTTATGCTGCTTGGTGCCATGTCCACATCTTCCTCCTCGTCTAGTACACATCACCTGCTCCATATGTATGTCTCTTTCTCTCATCTTTCCCCTACTCATGCACATTTTGCCCATCAAATTTCTTCTCTAATTGAGCCAGCGACATATGATCAAGCCTGCCAAGGCTCTCTCTGGGTTGCTTCCATGGACACTGAGTTCCAAGCTCTTGTTGAGAATCACACATGGTCACTGGTCCCCTTATCCCTCAACCATCTCCCCAACAGCTACAAATGGGTGTATAAGCTTAAATACCAATCTAATGGCTCGATTAAGCACCATAAGGCCCGGCTTGTCGCCAAGGGCTTCACACAGCGCATCGGGATTGATTATAAGGAAACCTTCGCCCATGTCGCCAAACTCATCAGCGTTCGCACTCTTTTGGTTGTTACTGCCGTTCGGGACTGGCCCCTCCATAAAATGTACGTCCAGAATGTTTTCATCCATGGAAACCTCCATGAAGAAGTTTACATGTTGCCCGGCTCTTTGTTGATAGGGGGAGAACGTTGTTTGTTGACTCCACAAATCATTGTACGAGCTTAAGCAAGCCTCCCACAGCTGGTTTCGGCGATTTTCATCTACCATTCAAGACTTGGGTTTTCACCAATCCTGGGCCGATTACTCATTATTCACTCATATTCAAGGTAGTTTAATTATTGAGGTATTACTGTGTGTGAACGACATGGTTATCACAGGAAACAACGAGGAGGAAATTCAATCCCTCAAACTCTTATTGGGCAATTGTTTTCAAATTAAGGATTTTGGCCCCTTAAAATATTTCCTTGGTATTGAAGTTACCCATTCTAAGGTTGGAATTTCTATTAATCAACGTAAGTATTCACTGGATATACTAGAGGGTGCAAATTTACATGGGGCAAAGCTAGCAAAAGTTCCTATGGAGTCAGACTTGGCTCTCTCGTCCATAAACAGTGCACCTCTCAAGGATCCCACACGTCTTCGACGATTGATTGGAAAGTTCATTTACCTCACAACTACTAAGTAGGAAATCACCTTTGCAATAAACACCCTGAGTCAATTCATGAAGGAACCCACACTACACCACCTTAAGGTAGCCCATTTTCTCCTTCATTACCTCAAGCAAGCAACGGGCTAGGGCTAGTTATTTTTCTCTAGCAATCAATTCAGATTAGTTGGGTTATGTGATGCAGATTGGGAAAAATGCCCCATTACCCAGCGATCCATAACCGGTTATTGCATCTCCCTTGGGATGTAACGACCCGTCCTGAACCTACGAGATTAATTACAGATTATTGAGAATTAATCGAGGATTATCGGAAGATCGGGGTAAAATGACGATTTTTCCCCTAAACGAGTGAAAAAGATGACTTTTGACCCGGGAGGTCAATTGCACTAGGACTGAGATTCATTACGTTGATCGAGACGATACGAGTTCATAGACAGGCGACACGATGAAATCGAACATCATACGGGAAAGTTACGGGTCAAGGATGATTTTGGGAACTGTTCATGGTTACATGTTTTACAAAGAGTTGACTTTTGGGTTTGTCTTTAGTGGGCCCAAAATATCACTGTGGACCAATAGATGAGTGACAAGTGTCACTTATCCCATTTGCCCATTTCCCCTAATTCATGCATCTACTCCCATTCCCTTTTCATTTTTGCACAAACCCGAAACCCCTTTCCTCTTCCTTGTTCTTCTGCTGCTGCCTGAGAAAGAGAGAGACAAAGAGTGAGTAAGAGGACTGGAGAAACTGAGGAAACCCGAAAAAGGTAAACTCGTAACCTATGAACTTGGTGGATTGGATTTTGAGTTTTAGATGTTTGGGTTTGGTTCTAATGATTTGGACGTGTGGGTTGAGCTTATACATGCCTGTAAAGATCAAAATGGACGACTAAGGACGACTTGATGGCCTTGCGTGGTGGTTTGAAGAACAGCCGTGAAGGTTTGGATTCGGCCAGGTAATTTCAGGTGTTGTTTCTCATTTTTGAGGTCGTAGAACCCTTTCTAGGAAGTAGACGAGTCATTAAGAAGAAAAATGGTGAGGAACGGTGGCTAGACAGCTGAGTTCTTGCTAGATCGAGGTCGCGGGTCAAACCGACCAGTTACAGTCAAATGGGTCGACCCGTCTGAAGGAAGACGATGATGACGTGGAAGTCCATGTCATCTTGACAAGCCACATGGTGATCTAGAGGTTGTTAGGTCCACGTCAGCATTATCAGACCACGTGGACTAGTAGGGTGTTTCCATGTGGCAGTGTGTCAAAGAGATGTCAGACCTGTCAGTGACATGGGGCAAGACATGTGGCACCAATCAGGGTGTGCCACGTGGTAGGTTGTCATAGCTGATAGGTGTCACAGTTGTCAGGCTGACGTCAGCGTTGACCGCCGTTGACCAGCGCGTGTGAACTTTGATTGGCGCGTGAGCATGAATTTTGAGGTCAAACAGATTTTTTCGTAGGGGTTTCGACGATCTAAATCCAATGGTTGTGGTTTCATGTCTATCGGAGATCGTTTGATAGGTCATTTGGGGGTTTTTAGCCTCAGGAAGCGTGTGCAGGACACGTTTACTATTCCGGGAGTTTTGAGGGTTTATGGTTTAGACTTGTATAGATGGTTAGTGACCTTTGAGTATGATTTGAACAGATCCGAACGTCTAGGTGATTTTGGATTAGCCTCGGAGTGGCTTACTGGGCAAATTGTGAGCGCACAGCACAGACGGTCTTTGAGTGGATTTTGTTTTTTGAAATGATGCATGCATATCTGTTTTATATGTTTTATGAACATGATTTGAGATGCATTGATTGCATATGATTTAAATATGATTTATGTTGATGATTTGGCATGTTCTTAAAAAATGTGCTAGTGCACGTATTTCGAGATTTCTTTTTTATGTGATACTTGTACTTAGGCCGAGTATTCTATGCGTATGTGATTTAAGTGATTTGAGTGATTTCATGGAGATGCGTGAAATCGAAGATATGACTATCGGTTTTGAGTGATTTCACAGATATGTGTGAAATTGACATTTCGGGCTTGAGTTCTAGTTGGAAATCACCTTTGACTGTTTGTGATTTGGAAAATTGATTTGAATAATGAAATGGTTTTCAAATTTGGAAAAATTTCGAGGATGTGATGATAGCCTCCGGATGTAAGACCCGTGTCCTAGAGGGAACGGTGAACAATCCCACATTCCTGCGAGGGGAGAATGGTTTGGAAAGGGAATGGTGGTATGCCTTAAAGGTGTAGGCACACACCTATCTAACACGAGGCCTTTTGGGAGTTCAGTGGCTTTGGGAGGGATTGGAACCCCAAAGTTAAATGAGTTGAGGTTGGTGCAATTCCATGATGGGTGACCCCCTGGGAAGTTGCACCGTGAGCTCCCGAAAACAAAACCGTGGGGGCAAGGGCAAGGAGGCCCAAAGCGGACAATATCGTGCTAGATGAGTCGGGTCCTGACCGAGGAGGGTCGGGTCGTGACAGAATGGTATCAGAGCCAGACCCCGACCGGGAAGTGTGCTAGTGAGGACGCTGGGCCCTAAGCGGGGTGGATTGTAAGACCCGTGTCCGGGAGGGAACGGTGAACAATCCCATATTCCTGCGAAGGGGGAATGGTCTGGAAAGGGAATGGTGGTGTGCCTTAAAGGTGTAGGCACACACCTATCTAGCACGAGGCCTTTTGGGAGCTCAATGGCTTTGGAGGGGATTGGAACCACAAAGTTAAGCGAGTTGAGGTTGGTGCAATTCCATGATGGGTGACCCCCTGGGAAGTTTCACCGTGAGCTCCCGAAAACAAAACCGTGAGGGTAAGGACAAGGAGGCCCAAAACGGACAATATCGTGCTAGATGAGTCGGGTCCTGACCGAGGAGGGTCGGGTCGTGACAGAATGGTATCAGAGCCAGACCCCGACCGGGAAGTGTGCTAGTGAGGACGCTGGGCCCTAAGCGGGGTGGATTGTAAGACCCGTGTCCGGGAGGGAACGGTGAACAATCCCATATTCCTGCGAAGGGGGAATGGTCTGGAAAGGGAATGGTGGTGTGCCTTAAAGGTGTAGGCACACACCTATCTAGCACGAGGCCTTTTGGGAGCTCAATGGCTTTGGAGGGGATTGGAACCACAAAGTTAAGCGAGTTGAGGTTGGTGCAATTCCATGATGGGTGACCCCCTGGGAAGTTTCACCGTGAGCTCCCGAAAACAAAACCGTGAGGGTAAGGACAAGGAGGCCCAAAACGGACAATATCGTGCTAGATGAGTCGGGTCCTGACCGAGGAGGGTCGGGTCCTGACACCGGACGTCGACCATGTTGTTTGGTGTGTGATCCTGTAGAGGTCACAAGTACACTGCCTAGAGGTTAGTAGCTCCTAGGGGAGGCTCGGGCTCAAGAGTGTCATAGAACACCTAGGCTTCGAGCTGCGGACTCCGAGCCTGGTGTATACTCGGATGTGTAATCCCGAGTCGCACGCGTAGCGCTGATAAGTGACTAGTGGTGATATGAGATGATAAGAGGATGTGTTACTTATGTTTACATACGAGTACGAATGTGAGTCTATGTTCGAGTAGAGGTCACGAGTGGTGTGTGATCCTGTAGAGGTCATGAGTACACTGCCTAGAGGTTAGTAGCTCCTAGGGGGGGCTCTGGCTCAAGAGTGTCATAGAACACCTAGGCTTCGAGCTGAGGACTCCGAGCCTGGTGTATACTCGGATGTGTAATCCCGAGTTGCATGCGTAGCGCTGATACGTGACTAGTGGTGATATGAGATGATAAGAAGATGTGTTTCTTATGTTTACATACGAGTACGAATGTGAGTCTATGTTCGGGTAGAGGCCCTATTAAGATGATTTATTAGATTTTTTTGGGCTGAGATCCCATGTGATTTGATTTAGATTGGGACCCTACTGAGGAAATGGATTTGATTGAGAAGCATTTTTCACTGTGTATTGGTTTGAAAAGCCATATGATTTGCTTTTAAGAAAGTATTTAAAGTACTTGTTTTCTGATGCATGCATGCTTTTAAGTTAAAGGTATAAATGTCATTTTCGATAAATGATTTTAAAACTGTTTATTTTTTTCCACTCGCAGCTTTTATGTTTTTGATACCCTTCAGGTTGATCTCAAATGCAGGTTGTAGTAAGGACCGAGACATCATATGCCGCTGCGTACTCCACAAGTCACTGCGCACTCAAGTAACCTGCTCATGGGTTACAGTTTTATCCCTGGTCTAGGACGTCTTGTCAGACGGGAGCAGGGTATATCCCACGATAATCCAGGGGGATTGTGATGGGTCTTATCATGGGAACTTGCTCATATCATGGAAAAGCAAGATGCAACATACTGTATCTAGATCCTCAACTGAAGCATAGTATCGGTCCATGGCTGCAACTACTTGTGAACTTACGTGGTTGAGGTATTTATTGAAAGACTTGTGCATAACTCATCCAGAGCCAGCAAGCTTATTCTGCGATAATCAAGCTGCATTCCACATTGCAGCAAACCCAGTTTATCATGAGAGGACTAAGCACATAGAACTTGATTGTCAAATAATTCGTGAAAAACTTCAGTGCAAAGAAATTCAAGCTGCATATGTGCCCACAGGTAGACAAGTTGCTGATTTATTCACCAAGCCTCTAAGGGCACCCATCTTCCATTCACACCTTTGTAAGTTGAGTGTTATTGACATACACTCCAACTTGAGGGGGAGTGTTAAAGGAAACAATATTGTCAACGATACTAGCATCAGATTATTAGGAGAAATTGTAGGAGCATATCAAATCTACTTGTAATTAAGAAAGTTTACCTAGTATAGATGTTGATTCCCTGTATAAAGAACACATCCATGTAAACAGAGAGGCAATTCATATATACAATACATACCAAATTTCATAGAGGGAAGAAATTCAAAAATGGAAATCAAAATGGAAATTTGAGGGAAGAAAATGAAAAAAATTAAGCCCACAAATATGGAAGTTTAGGAGATTAGACGAAAGAAATGGGAGTAAATTAAAAAAAGGAAATTAAAAAATTGAGATTTGAAGGAAGAAAATGGGAAAAAATTAAGCCCAATGCTGCACCTCGTTTTCCCTCGAGAACATCGAGATAGAACCCCTAATTTTCTCCGCTTTGTACCTGATTGAACGCTACTGGAGAACAAGTGACAATCCAGAGGCTATTGAATCCATTGTCCAACCTTGATAATCCCTAAACTCATCCTCGTGTCGAGAAAAACCCATATCTCTGACTCTGAGCGTCGGAGACGATCGGGGCTCGGCCTTTAACCAGAGCTGACCCGCAGATCTTACTCTCCACTATGGGCGTTCGATGCTTCCATGGAGGAGCTAAGTTTGGGACTTCTTTTTTTTTTTTAATCTGAACAGGATTTGGATTTTGATTTCAGATTCAAGGGGAAGAGAGAGAAGATGATGATTTATAATTGATTTTTTTTTCTGAGATGATTGATGATTAATGAAGATGTTGAATTAGGGAAGATGAAGAAGGGAAGAGGATGATGAAGATAAAATAATGAAATGACAAAAATACCTTTATAATTTTGGCCAAATCATGTGTTGACTTGATTAAATCATTTTTTTTTTTGGCAAACTTGAATAAATAATTGATATGTGTATTTTTAATAGGAAATTGGATGAAAAATCTAATTGAGGTATTGATTTGTTAATAATCATATGGTTTGATAGTTGATGTACATTTTTTAAATCGACTCTATAATTTAGATATTTTTATGTAGTTAATCCTTAAAATAATCTAATGACCTTAAGCCTGCTACATCATCTAGAATAAAATCCAGTTTGGTTTTTTTCTTCAGTTTTCCTCTAAACTGATATTAGTTTTCCGTCATCTTTCTTTCTCTTTCCTGCTCTCGGTCTTCATCTGTTCCCAACTTCTCTCAGAAATTTGTTTATTTTTTCTTATTGAAACATGAGCATATCTGGACTAGTGGCCTCCTTTTGTTTTCCTTCCATTTGTAATGTTTATAGGAGATTAAGAAATCTTCCGAAAATTTAGCAATTAATGTCTTATAAAAAAAAAAAGACGAGTTTGAAATTAATATCTTATTATAACATGCACAATTCATTTGTAATTCTCAGAAAATGGGCTTCAGAATTGTGGATTTTGACGAAAAAAACAAAGAAAAACATCATGCTTATGGAAAGTTGAGATAATCAGACAACATTTTGAAAGCAATTTCTAACCGCTGTTGGTTGGGTTTACGATTCTCATTTTCAATTACTGAAAATTGAAGTTAAAAGTTAAAATAACGATGAGAAAATTGGAAAGATTAACTCAGTCTTGTCGAGCGCAGAGACTTACGCCCGAGAAATTAATCCTTACAAGGCCCCAGCTGACTCATTCTGGTCACGTCAGTTGTCTTTTGGGCTTTGGCCATATGCAACCCTACAAACGACCTGTCGTTTTCTGTTCTAATTACGCACTATAAAGTTACACGTCACCAGCAGTGAGTTATTTTTTTCCCAATTTCTCACGCTCCATCAGCACAGGCACAGCGTGAGTGAGAAAATGGCAGCGACGTCGTTTAGGTGGCTGCTGCAGCTGCACAAGGACGTCCCAAAAGCCGCTCAGTTCTACGCCCAGGGCTTGGACTTCACCGTCAATGTCTGCACTCTTCGCTGGGCCGAGCTCCAGTCCGGTCCCCTCAAACTCGCCCTGATGCATTCCCCTAAGTAACTCTCTTTCACCGAAACTTGTTCCCATATCTCCATGCACACCAGGTGTTTGATAATTTGTCTACAAAAGCTATTTGCACACCCGTTTCCTTGAATAGCACAGTTTCAGTTCGTCTGTGTGTTTTCCATAAGAACAACCCAAGTTAATTTTTTTCCGAATGAGGACATAAAACTTCGAATTGTAATCCCATTAGCAAGCTGGCATTGTGGTTTTCTTGTGTGTTTTATTGATCTCTTTGGTTGTTGAACAGTAATTTCATCTGGGTTTCTGCCTGCTGCTAAATTGGTAATATAATCCAGTTCTTTACAGTGACCATATGATGCAGAAGGGATACTCTTCACTTTTGTCTTTCACAGTGCCAGACATAAATGAAACAGTGACAAAGTTAATAGCATTGGGAGCTGAACTAGATGGCTCTATCAAATATGAAATCCATGGCAAGGTGATGACCAAATTTCGAAGCACACATTCGATATAATTTATGATGCCATGCAAAGATCGTACTTAACAGTTTTCATGTCCAGGTTGCAGCTCTGCGATGTATCGACGGGCACATGCTGGGGCTCTATGAACCTTTGGAGGGTAGTAAATGAAGACTGAATTAGAGGTTTACTGGAGTTTTTGACTTCAGAAATTTGAACCATTGAACCCATTTGTGGGATTACCACTTCTATGGGATTTCCTTCAATAGTTGATACCCTTTGATCCTCCAAAAATTTTATTGGATGTTGTAGCAACTAGCAAGTATAAAGGGAAACGGAACCAAGGCATAGTTTGGGCGGGAAACTGCTTCATTTATGTTCTAAAATTACCTTCTCCTCGTGTAGATGTAGATGAATCATCCATATTTCGAAAAATGAAACAAGTTGTAATGTTCAATGCTTTTCTTCGCTGGTGGCAATTTCCTGTTCCATTTGAAATTCACACCAAATTTATCCGGGTCAATGAGCTCTTATATTCTGTTTATTAAACGAGTGGATCTCAAGTATCCTGTGTAATCACAAATTAATCATTTTCATAAATGAGTCGATCACTAGCTAATAGGGGCTGATATAGTTTGGATCTATACAACTATCTCCTACAATTAAATCCAAATAATTAAAAAAATTTAATAATTATGTATGATTTAGATTTTCAAAACATAGAATTGAAATTGTTCGGATCCAAATTGTTAATAACGGTTTGGTTTGGACAAATAATGCATAAAATTTTCTTGCCATTTATTTGCCAAAAGGACTCCTTCAAAATATCACAATCTATAAAATTCTAACATTCATGTCAACCTTTCATGCATCCACTTTCAAGATTATATCCAAAAAAATCAAGATTTCATTCATGCCTATCAACAAATTAAAAATTCTAACATTTTAAACTTTAAATGTGGCTCATTATGTTTAAATATTATTTTGTATTCGAAAGTAACACAAAATGGATAAGGATATGGTGAGGTAGATCCATGATAAAGATTTACACTAACAATCAATGGGTGAAGAGTATTAAATAATAAATAAATAAATAAATAAAAATCTTAATAGTTTCATGAGTTACAACGGTTTTCAAAATTAAAATTTAAAACCAAACCGTTACTTAATGGAACTGTTTGGAATCCAAATCGTCGTGTCAAATCCTAATCGGAATGCCAATAATGATTTTAATTGAATCAATTTCGGATTTCAATGGATTTATACTCATTACAATGATACAAATATGATACACAAACTTATAGCTAAGCAAGAACGTACATTAAGTATAATTATGTATGTTATTAGAAATGTGAAAGACTATATGATCAAAAGTGATTCAAGGTTAAGAAGAAAGTAGGTTGAATCAAGTAATATTTCTATTTTATCTCTCCATAACTGTAGTTTGTAGATTGAGTAAACATATATTTCTTCCTTTAATTCTTTTTCCACTCCTTTGGTAGTTTATGGTAGTGGCAACTGGCACCCTCTTACCCATTTTCCTTTACATCCATAGTATTTTTTGTTTTCCCCACCGACTTCTCCCTCTATATATCAGTGTGGTTTGTGTTGTGTAGGGGGGGGAGAGGATTCGGTGACAAGAAGACGAAACCATAGAAGTTGACCACTCGAAAGAGAAACACAGAGATAACTAAGGAGAGAGGCAGGGAAAAAGAAGGAGAAAAAGAAAAGGAAGAAAATGGTGAAAGCGTGATAAGGTCGTGTAAGAAAAAGAGGAAAAATGGGAAGGGAAGCTAGGAACTTGTGAGCTCTTGTAATCGGGTTCACATTTTCGGGTCTGAAAACACAGGGACTAACACGTCGAGGTGCTTGTGAAGGTCATACTTTGCTTCTAAGACTGAAGGCAGCGAGTTGGGACTCAGAGGCTGCCAACGCTATGACTGGGAAGCCACAGCCAATCATTCCAACGCTCAGACAGTAATTTCATGCAAGTCTCCTCTCCTTTACATCTCATAGAACTCTTCCTGGTGTTAAGGCGATTCAAATGGGCTATTAGAACATTCAATTTGGGCGTAGAGCGATGGAGAATGACTGGGTTATGCTCGCGGGGCGGGCAACCCGAAACCAGAAAAACGAGTCAACCCGCCAGAGCTTGAAGGAGACCTGCAGGCGCGTGGCCCCCACGTACAAAGGACCACGGCGGTGCGTGAGGGCGCGTCTAGCGATTTTTGGTGGTCCGATGAACACAAAGTTGTTTCTCTATTAATTCTGAGTATGTTGGGATAAAGTTTGAGTTAATTGGCTCACATTTGGGGACAGGTTTAGGCGTCCAAAGGACTATAAACAATGAAAATATGATCATACATTTAGACAAGTTCAATCCCGAGTCGTACGTTCCACTGAGTCCTAAAACAGTTTTACCTACTTTACTCTAATACTAAATTGATAGGTCCCTTTTCAAAATTAATTTGATAATCGTGAAAGATCCCACTCCAGTCTGACGGCTAAACAAAAAAATACCCTTAATATCTTAAAATATAAATATGAGAATTACTTCAAAAAACTAACAGAGCCTCCCCTGTAAGAAAGTCAAACCATCTTTAAATTGATTAGACAATGGATATCTATTTACGAATACCAATCATAAGTTGTCAATCTGGGTCTTTCCCGCACCAATACATTGACCCTATTGACGAAGTATATCCTGGTTTGATAACTCAGATCTTAGTTGTTAACCACAACATAAATTATTGAATCAAATAAGCCTATAATTTCCTCAACTATCAACCATCAACTCACACGTCATGCTTCAATGATCTGATCTAATTCAGTGTCCAAGACTTAATTGACTTAAGACTTATTAATTTCATTTTGAGTCATAATCCGATATCCTGGTGCACCCAGCTCAGCCTGAGTCCTTATATGATATCTTTGGTTCTTTATGAGCCCTAATTCGATATCTCCAACTCTTCTCGAGTCCTTAGCTGATATCTCCTATTCTTTTAAAGCCTTAATTTGATATCATCGGCTCTTTACAAGTCCTAATTTGATATCTTTGGCTATTCTTGAGCCTTAATTTGACATCTCCAGCTCTTCTCTTGCCCTAATTTGATATCTCTGGTTCTTCCTGATAAGGAAATCCTAGTATTAAGGAATTCTTAAATATATGATAAATCTTGCTCCCTTGATCCTCAAGCCAAAACACGCCTCATAATAGATCGATGCAAATTGAACCTACTCAAATAGGGCTTAGATGAACTCCAATGACCCTAAAACCATCATAAATAGATTTGAAGTACTGTAGAACTTTAGATATGCGTTGTTGTGGGTCAACAAATAGTCCCACGTGTCGCCACGTGTCAATATAGGGCCGACGACCACCTCATGCGGTGTCATGCGCTAGAAAAAGGATGGTGGTCATCCTAAATGTTGCCACGCGCTGACAGAAGATTGGCGGACATGTCACACGCCCTTATAAGCTGAACTGCTGAAGGAAGACCAAGAAACACTTTGCGCACCTGTCACGTGCTTCGTCAATACTGATAGAATATCCTGACGATAAAAGAATATTTTGTCCAACTAACGGCGTTAGGCATCCATTATCCCGCCATAAAGATATGAAGGAATATGCTCCGTTAGCATATTTTGTCAAATCCTTGATGGTTTCACTAACGGCGTTACTAAACCATGGCACCCAAGAAGGTGACTGACACCACCGCGCTCCGTCGCCACCACTGCAATGCTATCACCGGAAACTGGGTTTCCTCCCTTGAAAACCACCATTCCGGTCGAACTTCAAATCTTCCTACCTTTCTCATTCTCAACCAAAATTAGAGATTCCATTAATAAAAAATCATCTATTCAATCCGGGGAACTCAAATCTAAGCTCAAATCAAAAGAACTTGCCTAGCTTTCTCAGAAATTCGATCATAATGTTTCAAATTTTTCTTGCTTCGGTTTGGGAAATCCGTGCGTGTTTTTCCTTCAAGTTTGGGTTGGGTTTTGGTCACGAAGGTGAGGGGATCACGTTGCTATAATTGGTTTTGTGAGTTGAGTCAAAAATCCAAATGTCGAATTCAAGCATGCACGGTTGAGTCCTTGTTCGAATTTGGGTTTTGGTGTTCTGTTTTGTTCCCATTTTTTCAGTCGTTGCATAGGAGCAAAGGGAAAGTAAGTGTTGTTCCAAACGGTGGCCTCCAATCCTCTTAAGCCTAAGGTGACACTTATCACCATTCTCGAAAAAACTAGGAAAAGGTTGATGACTCACCTTTTACACAAGCAAAAAATACTCATTTTTTGACAATTTTAAACCAGAAGCATACCCGTAAATCCATTTTGGACCCGTAACTCAAATATACTGATCTAATTTTGATGTGCTGCGTATTTACGAACTCGCAAGTTCGAGACCCGAGCAACGATCCAAGAGAAAGTTCCAAATTTCTTCTCAAATTCAAATTGATTTTCAACTCACCTATAAACTTGAGGATAAAATGATCATTTTTCAATTAGATTCCAAATTTTGATCTAATTTTGGGTCATATCGTTACAACTCTAGCATTTAATACTAGGGGCTAGAGAAACAATTTTGAATATTCTCTCTTTTGAGTTTGATTTTTATTGGTTAGGTTTACTATGACAATATGAGATTAAATTTTCGAAGTTGAATTTTTTTCTTCAAAATTTCGACCTTTGGTTTTGGACTTGTAAATTTCATATGAACTCTACCGTTTGTTATTACAAGTTGGAGGAAGAATTTTGAATTTTTTCTCTTTTGAGTTTGGTTATTCTATAGTAAGATTAACATGAACTCTCACAATATAATATTGGAGTTTCAAAGTTCAATTATTTTTCTTCAAAACTTTGAGTTTAAATATTTGAATTATAAGGTTCGTATAAACTCCGATGTTTGTTTGATATTACATATTGAAGAAAGAACTTTGAATTTTTTCCAATTTGAGTTTTATTTTCTATGGTAAAGATTAGCTCTTCTAATATGGATTAGGGTTTCGAAACTCAAATTTTTTCTTGAAAATGTTGAGGTTTGATTTGGAATTAAAATATTTATATGAACTTTAGTTTTTGGTATTAAGGGTTGGAGAAATAATTTTGAATTTTCTAATTTGAATTGGGTTTTTCTATGGTAAGGTTGATAATCATTTCTTACAATATGAGATTAGGTTTTGAAGTTCAAATTTTTTTTCTTCAAAATTTAGAGTTTGAAAATTTCAATTATAAGGTTCATATGAATTTTACCGCATTTGTTCAATATTCTGATTGAAATGATAATGTTTTTGTTATAATTGAAATATAGGACTAATTATAAATTACTTCAGTTTTTAAGCCTAACTTATAAATTAGTCTCGTTAACATATAAAATAGTCTATTTTTTATTATTTTTTTTAACTTTTACTGTGTTCTTTTTATGGTTTTGTTTTTTTAAGTTTTCAAATACCATTTATACCCCTTTTTCATATATTGTTGACAAACTTTCAAATCTCAAATTTTAAATATTATTAATTTATATTTATTTTTCAAAATTATTTAAATTTAGATAATTCTAATTAATTTCAGAAGATTTATTTTATATTTGTTTTATCAGATAATACTTCATACTTTTGAAGAGTCAGAGAATTACATGTACGTTATTTATTTTATTATATTTCCTAGGAAAATTAATAAGGATCCGTTTATTTTATTTTCTTTTGAGAGAGGCATACTGAAAAAAAATATATACATATTATGATACAATTAGAATTTCCATATATATATATATGTATCTTATTTATACGGGAGAGTTAAGTAAGTAATATTATTTAATTTACATGTTAAGTCTATAATCAAATATTGATAGATACATAAAGGATTTTATTACCTTTATGATGAAACTATAATATGTGACATTGAATACTCATGTATGCATCAGTTCCAATGAAACCTTACAAAATAAATATAATATGTAATGACACACATATAATTGTTTAAAAAATAACGGGCTAAAAAATGATGTAATTTGACAAATAATAAAAAAAAAAACGTTATTTCTTTTTTACTGTCTCTATTTATCATAGTGGATTAACTTATAAGTTGAATCAAAGAATATGATCTATTTATAATTATCCCTTGAATATAAGTCATTAATGATGGGAAAAGAAAAATAAAAATGACTACCAATTTCCAATGTAGATCCGAAAAGCTCCGTATGCAATTGTAATTCATGCTTCAACGGAGTTACTTTGAACTTGGAATTATAAGGTTGACCGGAATTGCAAGGTTGATGAGAATTTTAGAGTTTGATAATTTTGGATTGGAGAAAAAATTTTGAACTTCTCTCTTTTGAGTTTGGGTTTTTATGGTAATTAAGATTGATATGAACTCTCACAGGTAATATATATAATATTAGAATATCGAAGTTCAATTTTACTTTTTCAAAATTTTTTATTTAAATTTTAGAATTATGAGGTTTATATGAATTTTAATGTTTGATATTATAGATATGGGAATCAATTTTGAAATCTCAATCTCATATTTAGAGAAAAATAATAATTTGACTTCAAAATACCAATTATTAAGAGACTACTATATCAAAAACAAACACAAGAAAAACAAAAATCAAATTTTTTTTTCAGTCTGTAGTATGAAATGTTAGAGTTCATATGAACATTTTAATTCCGATATCTAAAATCGAAATTTTGGAAATAAATTTGAACTACAAAACCTATTGTGAGATTCAATAGACTTAAACTAGAAAAACCAAGCTCAAAACAATTTTTTTTTTCTTTTGTATTATGTAATTCAAGCTTTAGGGTTCATATGAACCTTATAACTCAAAAATTCAAACCCGAAAATTAAAAAAGAAAAAAGAAAATTGAATTTTGAAACTTCAATCTTATATTATAAGAGTTTAGATCAACCTGTCATACAAAAACCGAACTTAAAACAGAGAAATTTAAAATTCTTTTTCTAACTTATAATATCAAATGATAGAGTTTATATAAATCAATTCCAAAATCATAACTGTAAAGTTTGAAAGAAAAAAAAAACTTTGAAAACCTTGATCTCATATTGTGAGAATTCAAATCAACTTTATGATTAAAAATAAAAATTCAAAAGAGAGAAATTCAAAAAAATTTCTCCAACTTGTAATACCAAATGCTAGGGTTCTTAAGAATATTATAATTCCAAAATGAAATCTCGAAATTTTGAGAAAACAAATTGAACTTCGAAACTTAGTTTCATATTGTGAGTTTAAATCATTACTATAGAAAAATCAAACTCAAAACTGAGAAAATTCAAAATTCTCTCTAACCCATAATATGAAATGCTATATTTCAGATGAACCTTATAATTGCAAAATCAAAACTCCAAAAGAATGGGGGGGAAAAACTTCGAAACCTTAATTTCAAATATTAGAGTTCATATGAAACTCAAAATTTCAAAGATCCAAACTTGAAATTTTAAAAAGAAAACAAAAATTGAACTTTGAAATCTCAATCTATTTTATTTGTTATAGTTTACATCCACCTTACTGTGGTAAAATCAAATTAAAAACTGTTAAAAGTCATAATTCATTTTCAATCTACAAGATCAAACGTTAAAATTTATATGAATCTTATATTTCCAAAATCTGAAATTTCAACTAAAAAAGTTTTCACTTCAAAAACTCCAATATTTATCATATTGTAACCAAAATCTATTTTGTTCGGATTGGCTCTTCTCAACCAAATTATTAAACAAGTCGAATTTTAGTCCTACAGATAGAAATAAAATTAATAATACAACACAAACTTGACAACACAACCCATCAATAGCCCTAGATTTGGCAAATTACTAGCCCTAGATTTGGCGAAGTAATTAGGGTTGGGTACCTCATTTTGGAAGCAAAGTATCACCATTTCCAATTTGCTGAAAGAATATCCACATAGAACAACCCAATAAAGAATCTTGCTCTTATTTCTCCATACGCTATAAGACCTACGAGGCAGTCAAGCTAAGTAAAAAGTGGAAACCGAAAACAATCTGCGAAATCGAGGGAGCATTGGTAGTTTGTAAATCCAATAAAAAAATCTCCAAAAATATTTCATTGAATTGATGACAGTGAAACAAAAATATTTCAGTGAAAATGACTTGATGGGCAAGGGATCCTCGAATATACAAACTTCCGAAATCAAATCTATTGCTATTTAAAGCCTACTAATTGTCTCACGAATAGTTAGCTATTGTAAAATCTACTGCACCATTTTGGCTATGGCTTTGTACAAATCCAGATGTTCTGATTAATGTAGCATTAAGCTGAGTCCTCACATATCTCCCGAAGAGCTTGTGGCAAGTTCAACACGATCTCTGCATATGCTGGGGAGTAGGAGCAGCAAAAGAATAAAACAAACAAGGTTTAGGAAAATGTAGATGCATATGATGAAGGCTTTATTAGGATCATGCGATCATTAGTATAAATTCTCAAAGTTGTGTCGAGTTGTTTAGTTACATTGACAGTAGTGATGCAAGGAAACGATTCATCAGCTAGAAGAATTACCTTCAGGTAAGCTCATAGTTCGCAAGGCGTCCTCTGCATAGAGGAGGGTAGTTGGACCTTCCAGTGAGAAGTTTTCCTTTCTGTTCATGGTGGATGCACCTAGATTGTTTCTCCTGGACACTGGCCAGGCTACCACACTGACATGAGTTGGAAGTACAGAAACAAGCTCCGTATATTTAAGCTTAACTATTACCTTGCTGCAAAGGGAAACACACATTCTTCAGAATGATGGAGACATAATCGTTTGAGACTTTGTGAGGATGCATCTTATCATGTATACTACCAAAATGACAAGGACTGGCAAGCGATCCATTATATTATGTGATGATGCAAAAGGCAACGGATACCATCCACTACTTTGTCAGAGAAACATAAAAGTTAACAAATTTATCGTTGTCCTACTCGGGACAAAGCTAAGAATTGAGTGTCTGCCAGACAGCTACATAAGGTAACTTAGAAGCTTTGGTATACCAAGCTCAAAAGATTACCCAACTATACAAGGAACTGGCATGTTCAAAACCGTGTGAGCGATTATTATTAATATGCTCAGTCAACTAAAAGATATGGATATGCTGGCAGTTCTGTTATTCCACTGGGAGATTAAGAAAATAAATTGTAAATGCATGGTGTATATAATGCAGGAAAAGAAATGCACCAACCAATCAAAATCAACTAGCGAAAAGGCAATTAAGTTGTAGGGAAGGGAAAAATAAACTTCTTTAATCTGGTTCCCATATAACTCCTTGGCAAGCCGAACCTGCATGACAATCAGTGAATTTTATTGATAAGATTAGAATACAAATACGTGAGGTTGAAGTAGTAACAAATTAAATCTTTGCTATTTTAAGAAAATATAAAATGGGGTTAAAAATAGAATGGAACATGGCTGTTACATTTCCACCCCCAAAATAAAGATACAAAAAAAAAAATCTCTAGAACGAAAAAATGATCTGAGGTTTCTACGTCTCATCTAGCATTTCTTTTAACTTTCCAACATTTCCAATTTTAATCTGAACTCCAAACATTACCATCCTAATTTCATGGGTACAGAGAAGGAAAAAAGCAGGTAACCTAACCCATCGCCCAACTCTAATTTAATACCTTTTATCTTTAACAACTACAAATCAACATCTCATATATATACAAACATGTTTGGTTCTACACTCTCAATCATGTTTACATATGCCAATAGCATACCTGTTCCCTTCTGTCCACATAAGCCTGCAACAGCTCTCCAACGAAATCTATAAATTTCTGAAAGCAGATTACCAAGAATATAATATCGGAGCAAGTACTATAACATTGAATCAGCAAGGCCTGTACAGGAAACCAATCTTACCATAGCATTGGAAGAAAGAAGATCAGTTTCTGCATCTCGTACCGGCAAAAAATATGGAATAGTGTGTTCAAGGACAGTCATCTTCTCAAGAAATGACTTGCTCTCAAGCACACAATGGTACAGGTCACAAGGTTCACCTGTACCATTACAGATACAGATGAGTCAGATTCCCCACCGCGAAAAATTGAAAGTGATGAACAAGGCTTTGTCTCCCAAACAATAATAGTTACCACCTTATCGTAGATTTTTTCCTTCTCAAATGTAAAAGTATTTTGTCTATGACATACAAGTGAACGGTGATAATGGCTTTTACCTTACAGACTACAAACTTAGGATACCAAAACAATCATTTTACCAACAAAATACATGTGCTAGGAAGTAGTACCTTGTAATTACTGGAAAGTAGTCAAGGAGAAACATATAAAAGGGGAACTGATCGAACTGTTTCAACAATCTTAACAAGCTAATTACCAAGTGTTAACCTTCAGTTTGCTAATGGGAGACTACAAGCAGCAGAATAATGATGTCACATAACAGGAAAAAGACATGACCAACACTTGATATGCTAAAAAGTTAAAGTTACTCACTGCATACCCGCATAAGATGTCTCATACAGTATGCCAATTCTTGCCCCTTCCAAGCAACAAATTACCTGTTCACAGATTGAAACAGTATTCAGCAAACTTCTCACCCACAAACAATACTCAATAAATTATCAGAGAAAGATTGCAATACTCACAATGTTATAGCTGCTAATATTTACAAAGTACAACTGGATTTTAACCAAATTGTCTTTAAAAACCTTTCATTGTATCCAGGCATTAATGTTTGATTTTATTTCCGGATTTTACTAGAAACTGGATCTATAAGAAGATAGTAAGATTATTATGACCTGATTGACTACAATTATCTATGTTTCAAGTAGAAAGGCTTCTTGTCTTGGTCATTTAAAGGAGTTCTCTAACCATTCTATGGACGCATCATGACCAACCCCATAAACCTCATTAGAATAAGCTTCCCAAAATTACCTTATTTCCAACTTTATAAGTAATTTTTTCTTGGAAATGAGGACTATGCGACATGTTTACGTCTCCTGCCATTGCCTTTCTGTCAGCCTCCATGTGAACCTGATTGTAATCTAAAACAATTAGATTAGGCATTTTCTCATGTTTAACATGAAACAGAATACGGAAAATCAGATACGATATAATCACTGAGTTCTAATATCAAAGGATTAAGGGGAGCCACAGTAAATTATAATCACTCGAAAGTATTGGATGGAACCATACCCGCTCTCTTATTGTAGCTAGAAGTCCATCATTCCATTGTTCACCATCTAAATAAATCTCTGCAAGATCAGATATATTTTACTTCTCAATAAATAACACAAACAAAGTGCACACAACATTTGGATAAATAGGAAGACTGGGAGAAAGTACTTATAATATTGGATAAGTTGTATTGTTAAAATCAAGCTTAAGATCCCATCTAATGCTCATACATTCAGGTGAAGTCATCTCTGAAAAACCATAACTTTTCTGGCCAATAAGATCTCTGGAACAACTTTTCAGAAAAGTGTGAGCACCACAGCAGTTCCAAACCACAGGTGAGCCATCACGAGAATGCTCAAAAACACAATCACATATTTAGCCGGATACACTCAGGGTCAACCAAAAATATTGAACCATGGTTTGGGTTCCTTAGACCTATATACCTAAGATCACCACGGTACACAGATGATGTGGGACTGCAGGTATCACACCCACAGTTGCTCTCCAAGTGCGTCTAGGAACCCATGAAGCAAAGAAAAAGAAATTGGCAAAATGCAAAGCTATATGCTACTGACTGATTCTGAAATGAGGCATTAAACATAAAATCCATTAAAAAGAAAACCTTGAGTTTGTAAAGCCCGTGCAGCTTCAAATTCCCTTTGTAGACGCTCATAAACTGTCTTGTCAGCATCTCTGCTAAATCAATAGAATCACCAAGACATCGAAAAATACATGTCAATCAAGAATTAAGATGATGTTTCTATTATGCATCTATCTGTTTGCAAGCATGACCAAGATATAAACCAATAGAAGGTTCTATGTACAAATAACAAAAAGTTCAGTATTATAACTGGAACAATGATGAGCAACAGAACAAGTGGTCTTTTTCTTCATAGGCATAACATAGATGATCAAATGAGGTGTATGTCCAGTTGTCCACACTTTACAGAAAGAAATCAACAAAGACAGGTGCATTTGCCATAAGTAACGAGTATTTTTTTTCACTGGTGTACTAAATATGTACAAATATAAGTATACATATTATATACATGTATATATATAATATGTATACACATGCAAGATAAAAGTACCAAACCCATTGATGAAGAGCTTAGGAAACCCTTTAGCATCTGAAAAGCCAGCTGGCTAACATTTTATCGCACTCATTAACATTTGATCACAAGAAAGAGCAACACCCATAATAAGGGTTCGTTTATAATCTTAAGAGAATGAAAATTAACCTTCAAGTTGAGATGGGCTCTTATATTCACGTATCATTAATTAAAACCATCTGCTTTAAAATTTCTTCTTGATTTTGTAGGAAAGAAAAATTGCATGCAAAATAATAACTTATCAAAAAGGCTCCGATCCAAAAGTAGTTCCTGGTCCCAAAACTCACAAAATGTCATATGAAACCATCAGGTGATTCAGAAGTGTTTTGGTCTTTTTCCAAAAGAATTTGGACGTTCCAGTGACCAACACATCAAATAATCAAATTCAAACGCAGCATAGAAATATGCAAATAAACAGTGCTGCTACCCACATTTTTGAGATAATCAAGGGACAACTGGACTCCATTTTGGGTGTGGCCGAAGCCTCTAAACTGCTTGCATTTATAAACATAGATATAAAATTAAGATTTCTTACGTTCCTCTTCCACTCTTCAGAGATGTTCATTAGTCTTATCTGGTTGCGTACACACTCTCTATAATGATAGGCTCTAGTAAGAGAAATTCCAGGAAAAATGTAAGACAAAATAAAAATAATAATTCTACAAAATATATTATTGAGCCTAGAAGAGCACATCCTGGAAAGCATTCAGAACTTTTAAGTCACTCAAAAATAATTTCTCAAATCACGAGCACTTCATAGTACTTCAAAGCAATGGCACTCCATAAAAGTATAATATGATCTCAAAACAACCAAAAGCTATATGAAGAATGAAAGGGTTAACAATTCCCAGAAAATGCTACCTAGAAAGACGCTCTGCTAACTCGTTATGCCTTTTGAGAACACTTGACACTGCCAAGTACAAGAAAATCTTTAGTGGCCTCCTAATAAGCAAGCAATCTTATACACCGAATCACAGAACAGAGATGAATAGATATGGAAAGAGATTGGTTACATCTAGCCCGTGTGGTGTCTAACGAAATATCTTCATCTTGCAGAAAACTCTGCAAAAAACAAGAAAAATATAATCTTATGAAAAACCCTGCACAAGACCAAACACTAATGGTAACAAAATAAATCTGCAAATCTCAAAAAACCCAATATAATTGACTTTAAAATGAACAAAACAAAGCATATAAAAGAGAAAACAAGTAATAAATACTACCACATCTCCCATTAGGCCATAGGGACGTCCGCTTAGTGATTCAAATGGCTACATTGTTCAACAGAAATGAAACCCTCATTCCATAACAAGTAATATCAGCAATTTAGTATCGACACAACCAAAAGAACCAATAATTGAAGCAATGCTGAAGAATACAAGGACACTAAATTTCAGAAATTCAAAGAAACCCAATCAACTACTCAGCAAAAGTATATCCGTAAACTAAATTAATCGAAGGATTGTATACGAAAAACTGACCCTGCGAGAGGAGTCTCCAAGAAACGCCATTTTCCTCGGTCGCCTCCTGTACTGCTCATCTGTGTCGGTGTAATCCATTCTTCAGACGGGGAGAGAGGACGAGGAAGAAGGAGAAATTGGCTTGGTACCTGGAATCAAAATTAGGGATTTGGCGAGATCAGGTAAAATCAATTGACCCGAACCCGATAATGAAGTCGGGTAACGAACTGGGCCGCCCAAAAAAAGTTCAATGTCCTTCGTTCGCAGACAGGGCCGAATGAAACAGCTCGATAGCATTTTTTTTTTTTTTATTAAATGGGAAAAGAAGAGCTAACAAACAAACAAACAAATTATAAAAGCAAAAAATTCAAATTTCCTTTTAGACAACCAAAAAAATTCACCTATAAGATTTGGACCAATTTACATAATTTGTAAATGAGTAAATTATTGTTACATATTTAACAATTTTTATTTTTATTTAAAATCTTTAATGTTTATATATTAAATAAAATAAGACATTATCTCAAACGTTTTTTTATTCAAAAGTCTCTAAACAGAATTTGTAAGTAATAAATTCTACACTTATCCTTTTATATCTCAATAAAGAGGATGCGTGATGTAACGACCCGTCCCGAATATCGAGATTTAATAAATATTTAATTATGATTTACTAATCTGGGATTAGTTGGGTGATTTCGGACGAATTGTGCAAAATGACCGTTTTGCCCTTGGGCTTGGGCAAAACGTTGACTTTTAATTCGGATGGTCAAATGGACTTTGACCGATGACCGTGACGTAGTTTGGGACGTCACGAGTTCATAGACAGGTGGCACGTTCGATTCCGACGTTCGTGGTGAAAGATATGATGTACGGAAATTCAAGGGCATTTTCGTAATTTGGACGAAAGAAGGGGAAATGTTGACTTTTTGGCCGGGATGTCCGATGGCCGAGGGCCAAGGACCGTTACGTAGGTATTGTCGATACGAGTCCGTAGACAGGCGGCACGCATCAATCGGAGTCCGTATGACCGGGTTACGGGTCAGGATGCGTGAGGGGCATTTTGGTAATTTTCTGCACAAGGGCAAAATGGTAATTTGGAATGTTGATTTTTGAACAGCCGTGAGTTGGAGCCATGATTGAACTTGGTGGAGTTCTAGTGCGATCTATCCCTGAATTGTTTAGTATGATTAGTAACATGGGGGAACATTATGATTATGTTTTATTAATTATTTAACTTAATTATTGTTTATTTCCTCCATTAATCTCTTCAGACTTCTTCAACCGTGTACAACCAAACTTCAATTTTCTTCTACCCTTAATCTCCTCCCTATCCACTGAATTTGTGAGCGAATATTGGAGAGAATTGAATTTGATTCGAACTGAGATTACACGGGGGATTGACTGAGTGAGGGAGACTGAGAAATCGAAAATTTGGTTTTTGGGGGGGAAATTCGAATTGGAGGAATTGGGCCGTGACGATCAAAATGGAGTTTAGTTTGAGTCTTCTGGGATTGCCACGATCATTTACATCGAAAGAACGAAGAGAATTGAGGCCCGTTTGAGGAAGAACAGAACTACTGTAGCTTCAGAAATTTCGAGCTTGAGTCGTGGGATTTGAGGCTTGGATTGATGCAATTGGACTGGGGATTTAGTTCATTATGACCTCACGATGCTAACGGATGCATCAATTGAAGGAATCGATTGACATGGGAGGATTTCGGATGATGAACAGTGATCGGATTGTTCTTCGTGTGATCATCCTTGATCTTAAGGTTTGAGGTAAGATTGTTTGTAATTTAGTCCACAGATCTCTAATTGAAACTAATTCGATGCTAATGGACATTTGAATTGTTGGAATCGATGTCGAATTGCTAGGATTTGAACCGGGTCTGTTCGCGGGTTTTTCAACCCGTTTTACAGACAAACGGGTGAGAGGGATGACTGTGCGAGTACTGTAGCTGGCGCGTGGCTTCCACGCGCAGCCACTTGCGGTGGCGCGTGGGGGCGCGTGAGTGTGAATCCCGAGGTATGATCAACATGACTTTTGTCCTATACAATGTAACGAACATTTTGGGATTGGTTTCTTGTCGATCGGACACCGTCTCGACATTGTTCGGGATGTCCGAAGGTTTTAAATCGAGTTTAAAAATACATAAAAATTCGGGAAAATTACGGGACTTTAATGGGATGTTAATGTGGAGGTTAGTGACCCTCTAATGTGATTTGGACAGGATTGGGAGTCCCGGTGTTAGTGGTGTGGCCCGGGAAGGCCTATGGCACGCGTATCGAGGCGCTCGGTTAAACGGTCTGTGAGTGGACATTGGTTTTATAAATTCGATGCATGCATAACTGTTTCATGATTTTTATAATTGTGATTATATGATTTATTTTGGATATCAGTGAATTTATATGTTTTCATGCATTTCGAGGCGATTTACGTGTTTGCACGTGAATCGAGACGTGAATCGAGATTTTCTGGATTTGCACTAATTTCCATAAATATGGATGGATATGATTTCATGAAACGGTTATGGATTTGATAAAGTAAAATTGGGCCAGGGGTCCAGTTAACTTGTGAAATCGGGCCAGGGGCCCAGTTGACTTACGAAATCGGGCCAGGTGCCCAGTTGATTTATATATGCGATTTCGGGTCGGGGACCCTAAAATGGAATTGAATAAATGATTTTGGATTTAAATCAACTATTTGGACTTATGACGGTTTTATGGAAATTCGGGGCAGGGCCCTTGTGATATTTTGGAAATGAATAATAAAATGTGTTCCATAAAACCATCTCGATATGAGGATATATATATCCTGGTCTCCTCCAAGTGTCGGGGACACTGGAGAAGTCACGGTGCATTGCCTGCGAGGGCTCATTGTACGGAGCTACCGGACCGTATAGTGATCCAGGAGCAGGATCGCTAGACGTCATGGAAGTCAGACATCGGGGATGTCAGAGATATGGACCCGGTGAGACCCCGGGCAGCACGCGTTGCTTAATACCGTGAGATATGACGTCTGGAACGTCAAGCGTCTAGGACGCTAGGCATCGGGGATGCCGGAGATGGAAAAATAATAAATGAATATTACTGGATTGATGAAATAATTCTTGGATTGACTTTTGGAAATTGAAACTATGCTTTGGTTTCCGGGCTAAGGCCCTAATGGTTATTTCTAAATAAATGTGTGATCATTGGTTTTTGGCGCATGCATATGTTTTACTGAGGGGCATAAATGTCTTATAAATGTTTTAAACAGACTTGTTTATTTTCGTCCACTCACAGCTTTTGTTTTTAATGCCCTTCAGGTTGATTCCGGATGCGACTGCAGCAGAGACTTGAGCATCGCACACCTCCTCCATCGATCCTTACTCACTCTGGAAGCCTGTTTGGGCAGTGGCAATAGGTTATCCCTTGTCCGACACCTCTTGTCAGACGGGAGCATGGCACATCCCATGGTAATCCCGGGGGGGATTGGGATGGGTCGTGTCACGTGAGTTATTGAGAATTCTTTTAAACAATTGAAAATAATATTGTCTTTTTTTATCCTCTTTACCCAATGTGTCTCTTAATGTTTGATTTTTTTGGCCTATTGGACCCTTTATTATATTATGCATATAATAAATATTATATATGTATACTATATATATATATTGTATATAGTTACAATTGAATTGTTTCTATAAAATAAAAAATAAAGCCCATATTGTCTGGGGTTCAACGGTATGGTATAATTTTTTTTTTAGGGTGGGTGAGATGGTGGTGGAAAATCGTACGACATAGAGTTTAATTCTTGAATTTAGCACAAAATTTAAGAATTAAATCCTAAGCTATATGAAATTAACCAAATTATTTAATATCGGAAGATAAAGAATTTTTAAATTTTAAATTTAAAAGTATTTTTGAAGAATTATTGCTTTTAATTATCTTACTTTAAGTTAGATTAGATACTCATATTATTTTTAAAATGAGTAAGTGAAAAAAAAAATATAAATAGGAGTAATGTTTTCATAATTTTCAATATAATCTTATAATAATAATAATAATAATTAATATTGAAATCATAATATATTTTGGTAAGTGCTTTTTAAATTGTTACTCGACTAGTTTACAATTAAATGACATTGGTTGTAATTTATATAAAAACTATGGTCTATTTTAAATTGTATAGTCCTTTAACTAGTCAAATAATATATGAGTTTAATTTTTCTATATACAAGTTGTTGAATAAACTTATATTTTAGTAAAGACCTATAAATTAATTGACATTTGTATATCCATTAGTTTTTGCCTTCCTTTCAATTTGGGACATTTTAGTTCATCGTGCAAATGCAATTTTTTGAAAAACATAAAAATATTATCAAATACTATAACAATTTTGAAATTTTGGGTTACAATTTATTTGCTGTTGATGCTTTTAAGGGCGCCTTATGTTTAATGTATTAAAAAATTTTGATATGGATAAATTTTGTGGATATTGATTTTGATTTGTTCGTGTTGAACGATTCAAAATAATACGTAAAGTTATTTTTTTATATATAGTGATATTAGGGAAGGTGGATTATTATATATATATATATATATATGTATTTAGTATCGATCTCGTCATTTATGAGAGTAAAACTCGAGAGGCTGAAACTCCCACATAATGTGCAGATGAATACCACAATGATATAACACTAAATGTCATACATGGTAAATTTAAAAGTAAAGGAAAATGTCAAAAGTAAAATTTACGTAACAATTGTGAATGTGACATCAACACGGGTATTTTGGTAATTTTTATTATCGGGTACTGTGGAACTCAAAATCACTTGAAAATTGTGGCATTGTTACGTGACCTATAATTTTTAGAATGTCCAAATTGCCCTTAGAAATGACACTAAAATCTCACAAAACAAAACACCCACACATTAAATAATATATTTACCAAATAAATGTGTTATTTGATCGGGTTAAAGACTCAAAAAAAATTCTTCTTCAAAATTAATTGTTTTTAATATTCAATTATTAAAAAATATATTTTGTAGAAAAAAAATTATTTATTAATTACAAATTCTAACGATCAATCAAAATGCTCCGAGATTTACAAGCTTTCCCTATAAATAGCGAAAATGCATTTCACTTTTAAGATACTTCATTCCTAGCTTCTTACGTTCTCTTTGATTTCACTCTTAAATCTAACTTCAACATCAAAGCATTCTTGGTTGAACAATCCCCTCAGAGCTTCAACCTTGACTTGTTTTTTTTTTTCTTTTTGTAGGGATCGTGTAGAATTTTTTGGCGTGTTTGATTATTGTTTCAACAATTGGTATTTTCATTGAGAGACGAATTAAGAAATACTTAACGAGTGCTCTATAGTTCGCTAATTGTTCATGAACTTCGTTCATTATTTACCAACTTTATTAGCCGTTCTTGAACTTCTTTCATCGTTCATCAACTTGTTCATCGACTTTATTCTTCATTCTTGAACTTTGTTCATCGTTCAACAAATTTTTTCTTCGATCATGGTAAGAACACAATGTTCTGTTTGTTCAATCGAAGTAGTTGCTTCCATCTCTGTAGCAGAAACTAGGAACAGAGCATACACTGGGAACTAGAACATACTACTAGGTCATTCCCCCCACGTGACGATACAAGCACCTATTGGAACACAAGCACCGATTTCAGCTTTTAGTTTCGGAACTTTCTGGAACATTTTAACTCCTGCACCATATTGCCTGCAACGGGAGTGGTAACAACTACCTTCCAGCATACAGACGGGCGACTTGTGGGAGAAACATCCATGCAAAGCCTGAATCGACCCCATGCCAATAACGGTTTTTTTGAAATTTTTTGGATGGTCTTCATGACACATAAGAACAAAATAAAATGCGAGAACAACATGATATGGCTTAGCAACGCCGGAGCATAAAGCGAAGGTTCTGATGTCATACGTGTCATAACACAAACACCTTGTGATAGGACCCGTCCTTGATTTTTGTGAAAATCTGAACCGATCCTACTCCCGTCCGACAAATTCCAGTAAGACGAGATTTTCCTTTTTTCTTTTCACTTAACTAAACAAGAACCCTCCATAGCAGGTTACTGTCCACCTCTAACCCACTAGCCCGACATGGAGAAGAACCTACCAATTTAAAATGCGTTCCTTTTATTACCTAGTAAGATTGCCATTTATCACAATTATGATTCGTTTAATTTCTAATAAAATCTTAATCAAATATTGAACCATGCCTCGCAATATATGCTTGTCTTGTAATATCACTTCTTAAAATAACACCTTATCTTACATATCTCCATGTTATTATGCAGATGGTATTACAGACCATAATCATATATTTATTGTCACCACAAAGTTATACTAACACTCACAACAAAAATAATAACCATAGATAGGATAAATTAGCATATCAACTTAAGGGGAAAAAAAAAAAAAAAGCCTTTTCACAACTCCTTACTGATAGCCGGGTCCTTCTTTAACCGTTCCCTACCTCATATTTGACATATAATTAACTAGTGTTCATAACATCACTAGTATTCACTTTCCCAATTTTTCCCAAAATTAATCTAATGTGTAGAAGTTGACACCACCACCACATACATGAATATAAGTACACATACATATACATATACAAGATCACCATTTACATGTGATCAGACGTTAATACTACTATCGTAGCCATCATCAATGTAGTCATCAACCTTAAACATTATAGATTTATCAAAGCAATTAGTAATATAAGCACCACTATGGTTCTTAATCTAATCCTCATCAAACATCACCAATTACATCAGGTCACAATTATTCTTCCCATTTTATCACTATACGTCAATATTAACCTCTACTTAATTACCTTAAATTAATTAAACCAATCTTGGAATATAACATGAACCTATAACTTTGGACATATAAAACTATACTCATATGACGTCCAATCAACTTGAACCTTGTACCAATAACCTCCTAACTGAAAGGGGAATAATTTTCATGTTGATCAGACACCCAGAAAACACTGAATGCACCCTCACGTGCCACTGTAGTTCTTTGCGCGTGGATGTCACGCTCCTGCAATGTCACCTTCTAGCTCTAGCCTCTAGCGAGGCCAACCTGTGATGATCCGGAAATTCGAAAAAGGAAAATTTGGAAAAATTGGAAAGAAATGATGATTTTGCCCCTGGTTTTGAGAGCCGAAAGTTGACTTTTTGACTGGGACATTTTTTGGACTGGACGTATGGACCATTGGGTAGGTCTCGAGGCGCTGAGTCCGTAAACAGGCGGCATGCGTCAATCAGAGTTCCGATGGCAAAGTTATGGGGTCTAGAAGTGTGAGGGGTAATTTGGTAATTGTTCAAAGAAGGGCAGAATGGTAAATTGGACGGGTTAATGGCTGATTCAGCCTGATTAGTGATTCACTATGCCAATTGTGTGACATCTGTCACTCTAATAGCTTAATTAGTGGCAAGTATAATGATGATGCTTGGTTTGAGTACGTATATGTATGTGTATGTGTGTATTTGCGAAGGAAAAACAGAGCATCAGTATGCTCAAACAGCAGACATCAAATCTTCCTTTCTGATCGATCTGTGAGAGGGATAGAGAGATAATGAGATAGGGGAGAAAGAAATAATGGGAACAAAGATGAAAGGGAGAGGAATTGTGAAGGAAATCCCAACAAACCCGAAACGAACCCAGGCAATTCAAACTTAATCAAATTTCGAATTGGACATTTAAGGCCATAAACATAGAAATTGACACCGAATTAAGCTTCATGGCCTCAAGGCGAGTCGAACCCAATCAAGAACGAAGGAAAGGGAGGTCGTTTTGACCGTGAACGGATGTCCTCAATCCCTTGAAAACTTGAGGTTGAGTTCGAGTAATTGGAGGGGTCGAAGGATGTAATTGAACTTGGAAACATACTTGGATGGGCCCTGCGAAGCTTTTGAATGAATCAATTCAAAGGAATCGATGATAATTGAAAGGATTAGAGGACGAACATACCTTGGAAATTCGAAGTTTGGTTGAACGTCTTCGAGGTAGGAAATCATCGAATTGAACTTACAGATCTCTAATTCATGTGATTTCGATGCTTTTAAATGGATCAATTAAAGAAATAGGGTTGAAATTGGCATGGATTGAACCGGGTTGCATGATCCGTTTACCAGAGAATCAGGTGAAGACGGTAACTGTAGCAGTTACTGTAGCTAGCGCGTGGGGACGCGTGAGCGGAAATTTCGAGGTGAGGTCAACATGACTTTTGTTCCATTTAATGTAATGATAGGTCATCAAATAAGCATTATTTTATATTATTTTATACCCTTTATACTTAGCTTTTAATATTAAAATAATAAATAATTAGATAAAATAGTTTATTCTGTGTTATTTTTGTTTAAATAAATAAAGTTTGTATTTTGGAGTATTTTGGCGAAAGAATCGTCTCGATCGGAATTATAACGAAAATATTATGGACGAATTTCGGTGAAATATTACTAAGTTAATTAATTTATTTATTTTGCAGCCCAAAACAAATCCCGAGCCCAACAGAAAAAAAGAAAAAAAAGAAAAAAATAAAAAGCCCAGCTGTGATCCAGCCCAATCCGTGAAGCCCAATCCGTGAAGTCCAATCCGTGCAGGCCCGCGTCTTCAGCCTGTCCAGGAAGCTTCGGCGCGCGCTTGCCGAAGCAAGCTCCAGGCGCTCGGCCAGCGCCTACCGACGACAATATCTGCAGCCCAGCACATGCTTGCCGACCAGCCGCCTCCTTTCCAGCACAACTGTGCCGGCCACTGCTGCCCTTTTCAGCACGCCCATGCCGAATATTCCCCCTTTTTCAGCAACTCTGAAAAGCCCTCCTCTTTGCTGTTTTTCAAGCAATTCTTTCCCTTTTTTTTAACTTCTTTTCCCCAAAAACCACCCATACTCATCATTTCACTTTTGAATATTTTTATTATAATTTTTGTTTAGTTTTTATTTATTTTCTAGGGTTTAAATTGAGTTTTTCCCCTATAAATAGGAGTTGATTTCACTTGTTGAAATCACTTCCAAGTAACACAAAATTGAGCCTCTCTTAGGAGAAATCTTGGCAAAATAGTTCCAATACAATTTTGAGAGTTCAAGTCCGAATTTCCTTGTTTAATCTTCTTCCATCTTCATAAGGTTCCAGCCGCTGTTCGGTGTTCCTTGTGAAAAACAATCCATTGTTCTCATCCAATCTGAAAAGTGTAACATTTGCTCTCCATTCTCTTAAACTCTTTTATTTGTTATTGGTTCTAATTATAATGCAATATATATGTGTTGGTTTCTCCTTCCTATCTTTTGTGAAAATTGAGTATAATCTCCATGTGTTTTATTTTCTAAAAATCATTTACCTCTTACATTCTAGAGCTTAAACTTCATTTCGAAACTAAATGTTGATCCGCTGTTCGGGGCATTTAGAGTAGATTTGGAGAGATTTAATGTTTGACCGCTGTTCGGCGCATTAAATCATTAACTTAAGGTGAATCATATTGTAAGTAATAATCCGCTGTTCGGTGCATTTATAATATGAAAAATGTATGAAGAAATTTGAGTTTGTGAAGATATAATTTCGTGATTAATTCAAATTTATGCAATTGTAGTATGTTGGTGAAGTTGTGTTTACGGGAAGTCTACCTTGTGAATAAGTTAGAGTAGAAATAGAATGAGTTCATCTATGCTTTTACATATTTATTACAAACCTCTTCAAAACCCCCCTTGCTTATTCTTTTATTCTTTGATGCCTTTATTCTTTCATTCCTTTATTCTTTAATTTATTTATTCTTTGATTAATTAATTCCTTTATTCTTTTATTATTTCATTCTTTAATTCGTTAATTTATTAATTCTTTGTAATTCATTAATTTATTATTTCTTTATTCTCTTATTCATCTATTCTTTAATTTATTAATTCTCTAATTCTTTAATTCTTTAATTCATGATTCTTTTATTCATCTCCCACTAACACATTATTAATGTTCCCTAATTTCCCCGGTTAAGAACGATCCCTATTTATCAATACTACATCTACACAAAAAGGGTTTAAATTGCATAACACTCGAATTACATGTTTAATTTAATGCGTAGTTTGGGCTTAGTCAATTTTTGGCGCCGTTGCCGGGGAAATTGAAAATCATTTTTAATTTGTTAGTGTATGTATATAAATTGTGCATATTATACGTGTTTATGAATTTTACTTTTGTTAATAATATATTTGTTTATAACATTTACTTACTTGTTTATATTTTATTTATCCATCTTATTATTGTTCTTATTATTTTTATTTATAATGCTCATACTTTACTTATTCTTAATTTCTAATTTATACTTGTTCATAAATGTTCATAATTTTTATTTTTTTTATTTTTTTTATATATATTTGTTCATATTAAATTTGATACTTGTCATAAATGCATATTTTATATGATCATTTTTCTTTACTTTTACTTTTATTTATTCCATTATACTTTATTCCATTAACTTTCTTTTAATTTTATTCCATAACCTTATAAATTAAAAATTTTAAATTTTTTTATGAAACTTTATTCATCTTTGAATTTCCTAAAGTGTAAGTATTGTTTCCTATTAATTGTTTTAGAGTTGCATGAATCTCTTAGTCCCTTTTTCTTCAAAATCTTACTTTCGGGAACAGGTAGTGCCCCTCTTATTTACTTTCTCCTTAACCCTTCATGATGTGTGGATTTCATCACCACACACCATAGACTCGAATCTATGGACATGAGGTTGGGGCGGAGTTTGTAAACACTAGGGTTTGGTAATTCTCTACGTCATCATTTGGATTAATTATGGTGTCTAGGAGAGTTATGACTGGTGACAAGTTTTGGATTAAGAAAGGGAACACCAATGGAGTATATGCCAAGCTAGCCTCGGGGTGCTCTTAAAATTATCCTTGCTTCTCGCGTTACATTTATCTCAACTGGCCATGATTGATGTTGAATGGTGGAATGGTGGTTATCAGTACGCGCAGGCCGTACGCCCAGGAAAGTACTATGAGAAGCGGAAGGGGAAAGTTATTCATGACACTCTAAAACTCTACCTATTGCATTATTATTTTGCATTTGGAACTTGTGTATTTTCTTTCCATAAACATGACTTATTGTTGATTCTGATATTTTATGCAAGTCTCTACTCTCTTCTTGTGCATATGTAATATCGGTTTAAAATTTTTTGCAGTCATACTTGTTACATCTCACATTTTCTTGCTAATTATGATTTCCTTGACTTATATTTTCACTACTAACCCTAACTTTGTAACAACTATCCTGTCTTAATTAACTTTCACTAGCTACTTGTGTATACTTGCCTTCTAACTTAGTGTTCTGTTAATATAGGTACGAACTTATGAATGCGCGCTCATCAATCTAAGCTTGATCGGCTGAGAAGACAACTTGACATCTCACCAAGCAACGCGACATTCAGAGACGCACTTAAGCAAACCGGCTCATCCGGACCTCCATCCCCAATAATCGGTGAGTCCATAAGTGAGAAGAGTAATTCAGAAGAAGAACAGACTTTCGGAACACCAATAGCCATGGCACGAAACCTGAGTATCCGGGAGCAGACATGTGCAAACACAAATGGCACTACAAACTTCTGCATCCAGTATCCCGAGCCTAGAACCAACAAGAAAGATATTGAGCTTAAGAGTGGAGTCCTTCATCAACTACCCAAGTTCCGTGGAGTCAGAAATGAAGATCCACATAAGCACTTAACAGAGTTCCAATTCATCGTTGGTAGTATGTGTCCGGATGATGCGGACTTGGAAATCATGAAGCTGAAAGCTTTCCCGTTGTCATTAGAAGAAAGAGCACGGGTATGGCTTTTGGGTCTTCCACCCAATCATATTGACTCTTGGGAGAAGTTGGTTCAGGAGTTTCTTACCAAGTACTTCCCTGCCTCAAAGATTACGGTCTTAAGAAAAGAGATCACTAGAATCAAGCAGAAAGAACATGATGAGAATTTCAGCCAGTACTACGAGAGGTTTAAGGAACTTTGTGCTTCATGCCCTACTCATGGGATCACAGAAGGCTATCTTTTAACCTACTTTTACGAAGGACTCAAGGGCTGGGATAGGGGACTGCTTGATGCTGCAGCTAATGGAAGTTTCTTAGCTCGGAGCCTAGTAGATGGTCGTGCACTACTTGAAAGCCGTGCACTCAATGATGCACAATACGAAGGTGCCGATCCTATTTCTAGAAAGGTACATGAGGTAAGTTCCCATGCTGTAAATGATTCAAAGTTAGATAAGATCACCTCTATGCTTTCGAATATGCTTGAGCTAAAGAAACAGGTAGCTCCAGTTTGTTCCATATGCTCTCAAGGCCATCTTGAGGAACAATGTCCCTACACTGCAAGGGAGGAAAACTCCGGAACTGAAATGGCACACGCCATTGGAGGCTATCAAGGAGGGCCAAGGACCCAAGGTTACAGTTGGAGAGATCCGAACAATGTCCTAAACCCTCAGCACATGTCGACCGGGCCAAACCGTGTCCCAGACCAGTTCCCAAGGCCCACATGGCAACCAAGGCCCCCGGTCCCATTTTCTAACTTTTCTCATAATCATGCAAATAATCATACTTCTTCATCTTCTAATCCTGATTATGATAAAATACTGGCTGCTCTTTCCCAAGGGCAGCAAACACTAATGGCTTCAACTCAGGCTCTTGTCACAGGTCAGCAAAATCAACAAAAAGACATCGCTGATCTCAAGGACCAAATGGGTAAGGTCGTGGACTTCATGGGTAAGATCCAAGCTAGCGGGGTGCTTCCACCTCAACCTACGCCCAACCCAAATGTAAGACCTGAAGCCAATGCCATTATCACTCGAAGTGGTAAAGTGCTCGGAGAAATAGAACCAGATCCAGCCGTTTCTGAGGCTGAAAAGCACAAGGTGGCAACTAAGACCACCACGACACAACCGCCAGTTCAACCTACCCACACACAAGGTAATAACCCAATCCCTTCAAGTTCGGTTGTTACTAATTCCCCATTTGTGCATGCACCATTTCCAAGTAGGCTTGCCAAATCTAAGAAGAATGAATCCGATGAGGAAATCTTGGAGATCTTCAAAAGGGTGCAAATCAACATGCCCTTGATCGAGTGCATCAAACAAGTGCCGAAATACGCAAAATTTCTGAAAGAATTATGCACTCCAAGGCGCCAGACGAGGGAGAAGGAGGTTGTGATGGTGAGTGAAACAGTTTCTGCTGTAATCCAGCGTCGGCTACCCCCAAAGTTGAAGGATCCCGGGAGTTTTTCTGTTCCCTGCGTGATTGGTAACAAGTCATTTGATAAAGTTATGCTAGACTTAGGAGCATCCATTAATGTTATGCCATATTCACTATATGTTGCCCTAGGTCTAGGTAAATTACAGCATGACGATATTATCATTCAGTTAGCCGATCGCTCTAATGTGTATCCTAAGGGATACGTCGAAGATGTTCTTGTGCAGGTTAACCAGCTCATTTTCCCCGCTGACTTTTATGTCCTAGACATGGAGGATTCCCCTACGAATCAAGCTCCACTAATGCTGTTGGGAAGACCATTCATGAGAACTGCCAAGACAAAGATTGATGTGTTCAATGGAACATTAACTATGGAAGTAGACGGAGAGGAGATTGGCTTCAACATCTTTGATGCCATGAGGTACCCTAGTTCCGCAACTCATACTACTTTTTCTATTGACGTGTGCACTTCTCTCGCAGAGAAACATTTTGATTCAATTCGAGAAGACACACTCAACATGATAATCCAGAAAGGAGTTGGCCTAGCGCAATCAGGGGACGCCTTGGTTGAGGATACGGATTACAAACTAGAACCTCGAATTTGGAATGAAGTCATGACCCTAAATGAGACCCCCAGCATAGTGAATCATCAGGTACCCTCGTCATTTCCAATTAGTACTAATGCCACTCCTCCTTCAGTGATTCAGGCCCCCGTTCTCGAGCTCAAAGTTTTGCCTGACCACCTGAAGTATGCCTATCTTGGCCCGGACGACACTCTGCCTGTCATAGTGTCTTCTGCACTAACCGAGTCACAGGAAGATAGATTGGTACAGGTCTTGACGAAGTACAAGACAGCCATTGGATGGACTCTGTCAGATATCAAGGGAATCAGCCCTACAACCTGTGTGCATCGAATCTTACTAGAAGATGATGCAAAGCCCTCTCGCGAAGCCCAACGTCGCCTCCATCCTCCGATGATGGAAGTCGTGAAACAGGAGGTCATCAAACTCTTGGACTGTGGTGTCATCTACCCAATTTCAGACAGCAAATGGGTCTCACCAGTCCAAGTAGTCCCAAAGAAAAGTGGAGTCACAGTTGTTGCGAACAGTGAAGGAGAGCTAGTGCCCCAACGAACAGTGACCGGATACAGAGTCTGCATCGACTATCGACGCCTGAACAAAGCAACTAGGAAGGATCACTTTCCTTTGCCCTTCATTGATCAAATGCTTGAAAGGTTAGCAGGTCACTCTTATTATTGCTTTCTTGATGGTTATTCCGGGTACAATCAAATCTGTATCGCTCAAAATGACCAAGATAAAACGACTTTCACTTGTCCTTTTGGCACTTTTGCCTACCGAAGAATGCCTTTCGGTTTATGTAACGCCCCAGGTACTTTCCAAAGATGCATGCTTTCTATTTTCTCTGAATACGTCGAAAAAATAATTGAAGTATTTATGGACGATTTTAGTGTCTTTGGGGATAGTTTTGATGCATGCTTAGAACACTTAGCACTTATCTTACAAAGGTGTGTCGAAACTAATCTGGTACTTAATTGGGAGAAATGCCATTTCATGGTTAGACAAGGGATAGTCTTGGGCCATATTGTCTCTGAAAGAGGAATTGAAGTCGATAAATCTAAAGTTGATACTGTGCGCCACTTACCCTCTCCCACTTCGGTGAGAGGAATCCGTTCATTTCTTGGTCACGCAGGATTTTACAGAAGATTTATCCAGGACTTCTCCCACATTGCAAGGCCCTTGTGCCGACTGCTTCAGAAGGAGACACCCTTCGTCTTTGATGCAGACTGTCAGGAAGCTTTTGAAAAGCTTAAAAATCTCTTAACCACTGCCCCCATTCTTTGTGCCCCTGATTGGTCCTTACCCTTTGAACTAATGTGCGATGCCTCTGATTATGCAGTTGGGGCCGTACTCGGACAAAGGCGGGATAAGAAGCCCTACGCCATCTACTATGCATCCAGAACCTTGAATGATGCCCAGATGAACTACACCACTACAGAAAAGGAGTTGCTTGCTGTTGTATTTGCTTTAGATAAATTTCGTTCTTATCTACTTCGAACTAAAGTCATTATTTACACTGATCATGCAGCACTGAAGTATCTCCTAGCCAAGAAGGAAGCGAAACCAAGACTGATCCGATGGATTCTTCTTCTTCAAGAGTTTGACATCGAGATTAAAGATAAGAAAGGCGTAAAGAACGTGGTGACGGATCATTTGAGTCGCATTGCACATGAGCGAGATCCTGTGGCGATTCAAGAGATGTTTCCAGACGAACAACTCTTCAGAATCGAGGGAGGTACTCCTTGGTATGCTGATATTGTCAATTATTTAGTCACCAAGCAGTTGCCCACCACCCTCTCCCATGCACAAAAAGATAAACTTAAGAAGCATGCTAGGCACTATATTTGGGATGAACCTTATTTGTGGAAACACTGTGCAGATTTATTGATTAGGAGATGTGTCCCTGATATTGAACATAGGTCAGTCCTAGAGTTCTGCCATAGCCATGCTTGTGGAGGCCACTTTGGATCTAGAAAAACTGCACTCAAAATCTTAGAATCTGGACTATATTGGCCCACACTTTTTAAAGATGCACATTCATTTTGCTTAGCCTGTGATAAATGTCAGAGATCAGGAAACTTAGGACGCAGGGATGAAATGCCACAACATTATGTTCTTACTGTTGAAATATTTGATGTTTGGGGTATCGATTTTATGGGTCCGTTTCCTCAATCTAATGGCTATCTCTATATCTTACTTGCCGTTGATTATGTATCAAAATGGGTGGAAGCTAAGGCCACCAGGACTAATGACTCTAAAACTGTTGCAGATTTCCTCAGAACTAACATTCTTTCCAGGTTTGGGATCCCGCGGGTCCTAATAAGTGATGGAGGAAGTCATTTCTGCAACAAGACCATTGAAGCTTTACTGAAACGGTATGCTGTCACTCATCGAGTATCTACACCTTACCATCCTTAAACGAGTGGAATGGCGGAAGTCAGTAATAGAGAGATCAAGAAGATACTAGAGCGAACTGTGGGTCCTAATCGAAAGGATTGGAGCCAACGGTTGGATGATGCACTTTGGGCATACAGGACGGCATACAAAACACCTATAGGAATGTCTCCCTGTAGGTTGGTGTACGGTAAAGCATGTCACCTTCCGGTGGAACTAGAGCATAAAGCATGGTGGGCCGTCAAAACGTTCAACATCAAGCTAGATGACGCCGGTCTGCATCGGAAGCTCCAGCTGAGTGAGCTTGAGGAAATCAGAAATGATGCATTTGAAAGCACTCTGATCTATAAGGAAAAGACAAAGGCATTTCATGACAAACAGATCAAGAGTAAAGCATTTGACATTGGCCAGAAAGTTTTGCTGTTCAACTCTCGGCTTAGACTCTTTCCTGGTAAGTTATGTTCTAGATGGGTAGGACCTTTTGTTATCACTAATATTTTTGCCCATGGAGCCATACAGATAAAACACGTTGGAACTGGAAAAGAGTTCAAGGTCAATGGCCATAGATTGAAGCCTTATATCGAGGCAATTGGCGAACACGATGTGGAGTCAGAAAGAGTGCTACGACGTCCCATCAGATAAACTGAATTTGGTCTAGGCTGCATGGACGTTAAACTTCAAGCGCTTGTTGGGAGGCAACCCAATGTGTTCGCAAGTGTGAAGGGGTCATCAACACAGATTTGCTTTCTTTCAGCCCTTCACTCTCTTTTATGTTTTTCTTTCTTATTTCATTTTCTTAAATCATCTTCCTTACTTTGATTCTATGTTTAAATTACTTCGTATTTTCCTACATTGAGGACAATGTAGAATTTAAGTGTGGGGGAATGGTTTACAAATTTATTTGTGCATTTGAAATTGATTTATTAAGTCTTTCTTAATTTGCAATTGTTTTATTTCTTTCTCAAAAAAAAAAAATAATAAATAAATAAATAATTTTTTTAAAAAAATTATTGCTTTCTTGAGTCTTTTTAACGTAGTGTTTTTACGAGTCATCAAGTTGCCCTTTAACTTGTCAATGATATAAGTGAATGAAAATAATTATGTTATGGCCATAAAGATAATCACTACAACTTGAATTTGTTTGTTAATATTTTGTGATTAAGTGTTATAACTTGAAGATAATGCATGTAAATTGGCATATAAACAAGCATGATAAGATAAGTATGAATCATATGAACCTTATGTGAGCTTTAGAACTTAATATACATCTTTGATGAGTGATTCATAAGTTCTTTGTTTAAATTGATATACATATGCCTCATAACTACTTGCAATAGATTTTAATGAACTCTAGAGTACTAGAACTTATTTTATGTGATTTTCAAAGCTTTTAAGTCGATAAACTCTCTGATTTTGGATATGATTAAGGCATTAGGGTTAACACCACAAATTCAAACATCCATGTTCCCTATTTTGTGCGCACAAGTTGCGACCCCCTTAGTTTTAACCCTTTTGAGCCCACATTAAGCCTTTCTTTCATCACCATGATTATCTAAACACTTGAGCTTAGTATAGACATCCTTTACCCTTGTTCCAAGAACTCGGTTGAAGATATAAAGATTGTGTAAGGAGAAAATGATGATGTTAAAAAGACTTTTATGTGAACTATTTGGATTTACCGACTCAAGTTTTGTTGTATTGTTGACACATGTTATTACCTTGATCTAAAAAATCAAAAAATCAAAAAATCAAAAAAAAAAAAAAGTTGAGTCTCGATCAAGGTAATAAGGTTTGGTTATGTAATGTTTGAGTTAAGTCCCTTACATTTGTAAATCCGACACAAAGAATGATTATGAGGCCCAACATGATGGAATTAGGCCTATGTTCGAAGGGATGGATTACCGACATCATTGCACTAAGGTTGAGAATCTATGATACGTTTTGGGAGGCTATTGAGTCTTGGAACGAATTGAGCACCACTTGTCCTATATTTTCCTTACCTCTAAACTTAGCCCCATTACAACCTTCAAAGACCTTATGATCCTTAAGATGGTAAATTTTGATTAGTGGAGTCAATCACTTGAGTAAGCTTATGGTTTTGGTTCATTTGTGCAAGTATGTTTTGTTTTTATCTTGAGGTGTTTGTTTGAGATTTTGCAAAAGTACTTCATTTCAATTATGTGAGTATTTCTCACATACTTTGAGTGCAAACACAAACCCTTACAAAATTGAGTGAATTTATGAGTGCATATCCTTGTGAGTTGATTCATACTTGTTTTATTCATGTTGAGATCCATTTCACCATATTTACTCATTATCTTACTTGTTAAAACATTTTGTTACAATGTATTAACTTTTGAATTCCATATGCTTAAACGCTTTAAGTGAAAATCTTTTATGCCATGATTGTAATAATGAAATATTGAGACAAATGGTTAAAGGTTACTTGTTTTGATTTTGTAGTTTAATTTTAGTATTTGCTAGGGACTAGCAAAGTTTAAGTGTGGGGGTATTTGATAGGTCATCAAATAAGCATTATTTTATATTATTTTATACCCTTTATACTTAGCTTTTAATATTAAAATAATAAATAATTAGATAAAATAGTTTATTCTGTGTTATTTTTGTTTAAATAAATAAAGTTTGTATTTTGGAGTATTTTGGCGAAAGAATCGTCTCGATCGGAATTATAACGAAAATATTATGGACGAATTTCGGTGAAATATTACTAAGTTAATTAATTTATTTATTTTGCAGCCCAAAACAAATCCTGAGCCCAACAAAAAAAAAGAAAAAAAAGAAAAAAATAAAAAGCCCAGCTGTGATCCAGCCCAATCCGTGAAGCCCAATCCGTGAAGTCCAATCCGTGCAGGCCCGCGTCTTCAGCCTGTCCAGGAAGCTTCGGCGCGCGCTTGCCGAAGCAAGCTCCAGGCGCTCGGCCAGCGCCTACCGACGACAATATCTGCAGCCCAGCACATGCTTGCCGACCAGCCGCCTCCTTTCCAGCACAACTGTGCCGGCCACTGCTGCCCTTTTCAGCACGCCCATGCCGAATATTCCCCCTTTTTCAGCAACTCTAAAAAGCCTTCCTCTTTGCTGTTTTTCAAGCAATTCTTTCCCTTTTTTTTAACTTCTTTTCCCCAAAAACCACCCATACTCATCATTTCACTTTTGAATATTTTTATTATAATTTTTGTTTAGTTTTTATTTATTTTCTAGGGTTTAAATTGAGTTTTTCCCCTATAAATAGGAGTTGATTTCACTTGTTGAAATCACTTCCAAGTAGCACAAAATTGAGCCTCTCTTAGGAGAAATCTTGGCAAAATAGTTCCAATACAATTTTGAGAGTTCAAGTCCGAATTTTCTTGTTTAATCTTCTTCCATCTTCATAAGGTTCCAGCCGCTGTTCGGTGTTCCTTGTGAAAAACAATCCATTGTTCTCATCCAATCTGAAAAGTGTAACATTTGCTCTCCATTCTCTTAAACTCTTTTATTTGTTATTGGTTCTAATTATAATGCAATATATATGTGTTGGTTTCTCCTTCCTATCTTTTGTGAAAATTGAGTATAATCTCCATGTGTTTTATTTTCTAAAAATCATTTACCTCTTACATTCTAGAGCTTAAACTTCATTTCGAAACTAAATGTTGATCCGCTGTTCGGGGCATTTAGAGTAGATTTGGAGAGATTTAATGTTTGACCGCTGTTCGGCGCATTAAATCATTAACTTAAGGTGAATCATATTGTAAGTAATAATCCGCTGTTCGGTGCATTTATAATATGAAAAATGTATGAAGAAATTTGAGTTTGTGAAGATATAATTTCGTGATTAATTCAAGTTTATGCAATTGTAGTATGTTGGTGAAGTTGTGTTTACGGGAAGTCTACCTTGTGAATAAGTTAGAGTAGAAATAGAATGAGTTCATCTATGCTTTTACATATTTATTACAAACCTCTTCAAAACCCCCCTTGCTTATTCTTTTATTCTTTGATGCCTTTATTCTTTCATTCCTTTATTCTTTAATTTATTTATTCTTTGATTAATTAATTCCTTTATTCTTTTATTATTTCATTCTTTAATTCGTTAATTTATTAATTCTTTGTAATTCATTAATTTATTATTTCTTTATTCTCTTATTCATCTATTCTTTAATTTATTAATTCTCTAATTCTTTAATTCTTTAATTCATTATTCTTTTATTCATCTCCCACTAACACATTATTAATGTTCCCTAATTTCCCCGGTTAAGAACGATCCCTATTTATCAATACTACATCTACACAAAAAGGGTTTAAATTGCATAACACTCGAATTACATGTTTAATTTAATGCGTAGTTTGGGCTTAGTCATGTAACGAACATTTTGGAGTTAGTTTCGAGTCGATCAGCCACCGTCCTGATATTGTTTCGAGGGTCCGAAGCGTTATATGATATTTTAATTTGTATTTAATTCTCGAAAAATTTGGGGGAGTTCAATATGCTATTAATTGAGTCATTAGTGACCCTTAATGATGATTTTGGGCAGGACTTGAGGTTCCTGGAAAGTTTCAGAAATTACGGAAAAACGTGCAACTCAGAATCGAGCGGTCTGGGCGGTCTGTGAGTGGACATTTGTTTTATAAACTGTTATGCATGCATAGTTAAATGTTTTATATGATTGCTTGATGATTTGGTACGATTATTTATTGGATTTATGGATTATTTTAATCGGTCTTTTGATCACGTTTTACGAGGAAAGTGCAATTAATGTTTTGGGCTAGACCCGGAGTAAAAAAGGTTTTAAAAAGGGTATTTTGACTTAGTTGATGAGTCAAGGATGATTTTGGGATTATTTTAATGAAATTTTACGGATTTACGTACAAATGAAATTTTGGGCTTGAGACCTAATTGGATAAATAGTTTGACTTGGATTTGGAGTCAAATGTGAATATATGATTGATATGTGTTTGTGGTATGGATTGTGTTTGTAATTGTGGATACTGGTACATGTCTAGATGATGCGAGTACAGTTCCTGGACGTGACTCGGATGTTGCGTGAGTGCAGTCCCCGAGTATGTGGTACGTCTAGATGGTGCTACGCGTAGTGTCGTCGTGATGTTGTGATTGATTGTGCACTTGTGAGTAGTGCTGTTTGATGTTGATTTGATTTTGATTCCTTGCGTACTGGTAATGAGTACGGGTTTTGGTCTTTGTGGCCAGGTTAGTGTTTTTATATGTTTGGCTTGAGAGCTGAGATTTGATACTTTTCATGTGATTTGGCTGGAAAGCCGGTGATGGTTATTCATATGTTTTACACTATGCATGCATGGCTTGATAAACTGGAGAGGAAAATGGTCTATTTGAAATGTATTTTCAAAGGCTATTATTTTTGTCCACTCACACCTTTTATGTTTTGATGACCTTTCAGGCTGTGGCACGACGTTCGGGGCTGATCGAGAGACGGAGGCATGAGCGGAAATCAGTGCAGTTATCTCTTGTCTGATAGGTGCTGAGGGGTAGTTTTGGGACTTCAGTTGACTTGTCAGACGGGAGCAGGACTGGACACGGTTATCAAGGTCTAGTTAGGACGGGTCCTATCACAACCCACGGGTCTGTGCGTAGGGCTCGATTGGGGCGACCCGACTCGGCCCCGGTTTCTTCATTTTTTTCTCTTTTCCATTATTTCTTCGTCCAATATGTTCTAAATATACCCAGAAGGAGATCTGTATTGTTTAAAGATCTAGAACTTACCTTGAAACCTCTGTCCAAGGCTTCCAACTTTCGGCCATGGCTTCCTCTTGAGCCTTTCCAGTGTTTCCACGTCTCAACCTTGTCCCTTTGGCTCCTAAACGATCGTACCAGCTTACTTGTCACACTGATACCTTTGGGTTTGAGCTAGATGCCTTGAAATTGTGTGGTGATCTACGATCACCAAAGAAACCTCATGGTGTATGGAGTTCTTCATCATTTTTCTCTAATTTTCTTTCTCTCTTTCTTTCTTTTCTTTTCCTTTATTTTTCTCTCTTTCTTGGCTCTCCTTTTTCCCTCACGATGGTTGCTAGTTTCTCTTTTCTTTCCTTCGACCACCACCCACCAATTTCCACAGAAACACACCCGACACATATAAATAGCAAGAGTAAGTCGGTGGGGAAAATGGGAAGGAATTTCTAGAGTTATCTATACTACACTAGGTGCTTCTCATGTAAAATTACTAAAATACCCCTAATAGTAAAAATGACCAAAATACCCTTAGTTCTTTCTTGACCCAAAACAATTGTATCTGAACTCCCTTTCTAGCATGCCGTCTGTCTACGTTTTCAGGAGCTTGAGACTTTCATAACGGTCTTTTCAAAATGTCCAAAGGGTCTCCCGATCAAAAGGTCAATATCGCAAAGATATTGTCTAATGCTGAACAATGTCTTGTGATACATCACTAAGTTACTCTAGTGAGAAAAGTCTCACTCGTAGGTTTAAGAGTCAATGCCATCCAAGGCTATTTAACACACGATCATCTTGGAGAGCGGATTGGGGCATTGTCACAAATTGAACATTCGCATGGAAGCCGGGGGCGACCTGTAGCTTCTCAATACATTTACAACACCCTAGGACATGCTGGTTATCATAGCGAGGAGGATGAGACATGCTCACTAATATGCGCTCAAGGCTCGGAAACTGAGGTTTGGTAGGGATGGCCAAATGAGTTTTTTTTTAAGGGTATGAGTAAACCCTTACCTATATGGGTACAAATGGGTAGCAAACCCATCTAGACCCATTCTTAAGTTTCAAGGGTTTACCCAAACCCTACCCAATGGGTAATGGGTGGCCATGAAAATTCTATGTTTATTTTTTTTTTCCATTTTTTTCCTAACTTCTCATTTTCTTTTTAACTTCTAATTATTTTTCCTTTCAATTTCTTTTACTTTTAATTTGTTTTCTTCTTTTTCCTTTATATTTGCTTTTTTTTTTTCCTTTTTTTCTTCACATTATAATAAAAGTTCATAATATTGCAAATGTAAGTTCAATTTATAAAATTATAACAAAATAATGAAAACGTTTATGAAAGTTCAATCATCTTCATCATCGACATCATCATCAACAATCTAAATATCGATATCATCGTCAAATGTATCAGAATCCATATTTATAGAAGCCAAATATGAAGTCGAACCTGATCACATTAAAAAGAAAAATTAGCGAAAAACCAATAAGTAAATATTTTTCAACCACTAAATATATTACAAAAACAATTATAATACCTCTCATCTTACTCCGTAGCCAATCCAGAGCACACATTAAACTCTCAACTGTGTTTGATTTGAGGTGACTACGTTGTGGACTTACAATTTTTCCACTAGTACTAAATGCAGACTCTGAGGTAATAGTCGACACTGGAATGGCTAGGATATATCTAGCAATATCACGCATAATGGGGAACTTTTTTCCACTCACTTTCCACCAAGCCAATATATCAAAGTCAACAGTTCTTGGTAAAAGCTTTTTGTCCAAGTAATGATCCAAGTCTAACTTCGCAACATCACTGCTAGTGCACTCAGAAACAAACTCAAATTTCTGCATATTACCCCCGACTCCAATGTGTGGGCTTAATGATGGTTGTGAAATTGAAGGCTAAGAAGAATCACTAGGTTGAGATTGATACCTCAACTTATATTGATCAACCAAGGCACAAGCTAGCTTTCAAATCCTCTCAATTTCTACTGGAGCGTTCTTTGTATATGAGAGGGAAATAAAATTCAATCAATTTCATCTTATATTTTGGATTCACAATAATTGCAATTGCCAACATCCCATGAATGGTATCCCCATATTTGTAAAACTTTAATGACATTCTCATTGCCATTTCTGCTAATATGTACGGCCACAATCTGAGATAAGAAAAATCAATCAGAACAAAATATGGGCCATTCTGTCTATGTTCATTCATTCAGATGTTTTAGTCAAAGTAATTAAAACATCTATTCTTCACCCTATGCTTTGTCAGCAATTAAAACTCATTTCAACTTAAGAGCAATAATTGCCGATTAGAAGCAGCAAACAAGAAAGTGTCAACAAGGTGTGGATGGTTTGGGCATCTCATTTCAACTTAAAACTCATTCATTTTGTACCCTTTATCATAGTTTAGTTGAATCATGCACATACTCGACTCTATTGACAACAAAATCAACTAGGAATATTTTCTAAAAATTTAATTAAAATTCACCTAGAAAATCATACGTTTGCTACAAAGAAACACATGCATTAACCTCATTGACCTAGAAAATCAGAACAAATGATTTGATACCAAAACTAAATTAACTAGAAGAAACCAGACTACAGTAACCTTTTTATCCAACTGGTAACATATCTTACTCTGCAACATACTCACTAGAACAGATGAGTTGATTCCAAAAGTACAAGGTCTAACTAATAAAAACCAAAACCAACCTATAAAATCATTGCTAGATGGTACTTGCTGACACGAGATGAATGTACGATCCACAAATACAACAAATACTATAGTAGTTAATGCAACAACTTGACACAAATCATGATAAGGTAGAGTAACTTGATAACCACTACAACATGACGACGACAAGGTGTGGTTCATAATAGAACAGAAAAAAACCTATAGGCTGTAACCATCAAGAGCAGCCTAGTAAAGCATCCATTATCCATATCAGAAGAGCAAAATTAAATTTTGTGGACATTTTGGATGAAACTAATGGGGAAAATTGGGTCAGGAGACATACATAAATTTGACATAGACAACATTTAGAAGCTCATGTGTTTATTTTTGTCTTCACTGCCTTGATGTATTAGGTTTTCACTTCTTAGCTACGTCTTGTAACATGAATTCAAGTAGATGTGGATTTCAGGATTCTACCTCCCAACTTAATGAATCCAACCCAATTTAACCTAGCGTTTGGAAAATTGAATGAAAATTCATTCACTTATCGACACATCTGTAGTGACAGAAATAAGATCCCAAGTGAGAGCCTAAAATCTTCCACGTAATTAACTAGAAGCCAAGAAAGATAACTAAACTTGAGACAAAAGCTATAACATGTTTCTCATTGGTTCTACTAAGCTTTCACATAAGAAGAGTTACATGGTGTGAATAAGGTGAAATGGCCATATACATTTGTTTCTTTTAGACCTATAGTTGGTTAGAATAATTAAATAGCTGTAACAAAATTCCGAATACAAGAAAAAAATAGAAAAAAACAAGCAAACAAATTTCATAAGAAAGAAGAAATGAGCAAGAATTGCATCTTTATAGAGGGGGACAAACAATGTTTGAGAAATTGAATTTGGAAGAGGAATTCTTCCACCCCAATAAAATATTAGTATGTGTTCAAGTTAAAAGTGCAGCATATCATATAAAATCACACACAAGCTCATGCTCAACCACAGTCTCTCAGTCAAGTGGAACAAAAAAACTTAGATATTCTCTTCCACCACCACCACCACTCTTATCAACAACAATTAAAGTAGAAAAAAAAGTCCAACCCTTTCCCCTTTTACCCCACCATCCTATACAACAATTCCAATTCCTCTTCCTTTTTCCAATTTCATTAATCAAAACAATAAAACTGACAGAGGAACACAAACCTTGACAACAGTTTTAGAGCAACCAAATCAATTCAATCCATTAAACACTTATGGATTCATCAATCCATCAAATAACTTCGAACTTACAAAGAAAGGTATAACTTGAACATTTTGGCTGTTTGATAACACTAATAGTCGACCTCATTTGATTCAACATTAATAAAAATTGAGATATAACAGCGCATTCTTTAAGGAAGAATAGTCTTCATACTAATAAGCATGATCTAAAAAACAAAGAAATCTGACAAGCCCAAAAACCACGTGAAAGAGCAATGAAAGATCCGAAATTCCCAAATAAAAACCAAGTGAAGTAAGAGCAATAAAGGGTCACTTTGATCAAGCCCGATCAAGCCCAGAAACCTAAGGGAATCGAACATGAAAGCTATCTTCCCTGTTGAGAGAACTGGATTGAATATTAGATGAAATTGAGCACCTTTTGAGCTATGGTTGGGTAGTGTGAGGATTGTACAGCTGAAGCGATATCCTGGTCTTATCGTCGTGGTCGATCGAAAGGGAAGAGATGAGAAGGAGAAGACGAAGGGAGAAGGGATCGAGAAGGAGAATACGAACCATGAAACAGAAGTCAAACTTGTTCTTTCATTTTGCGGGTAAAGGGTACCTGTGGGTTACCTGCGCTCTACCCATCAAAGAAAGGGTAAATATCTACCCATTAAAATATTTACCCATATAACAAATACCCATGGGTAATTATGCCCATCCCTAAGGTTTGGGGAGCTTGACAACGTTTGGCACAAAATGGCTCCCCACCTCACTGTTGTGTGTTGCAAGTTGATGATGTCCAGAGAATGTTGGATTGACGACTCTAGGGCATCCAACTTGATGGCGAGCTAGAGATCATCTACATCATTAAATTCAGTCATCCTCAGCCTTTTGTGTGGGATATCAAGTAGGAACCATTTTCTCAACGGTTTGCGACTCGAAACTTTAATCAGTTCAAAAGGATTTCTGACCTAGTGAAACATCTTGACTATTATCAAGAATCATGGTGTGCAAAATGTTCCAAGCCTCTTTGCAAGCCCAAGCGATAACATGGCTCAACATCTCCCTCAAATATCTATTACCTTTTAGATGGCCTTCAATTTTGTGAAGGAGTATTAACAACTTTGTATTATTGAAGTGAAGGATGACCATCCTTTCACCATCAAAAATATATCCAAGGAAGCCCTCCAACGGTACATTCAAAGATTATGTGAGGAAAAGTCTCACATTTTTTGTCACAATGACCTCATTGCTACAATGACATTCAAAGACGGGCTTCCTCGGGGTACCCAACTTTATGGAGACATTGTCATGAGTAATTCTCGTACTCTCACCAAGATGTTTTCTCTAGCAGAGCGACATGCATGCTGGGAGGATAAGAAAATGTCATACAATCCAAGGAGTGCACTGGACCAAGCGAAAAAAACATCTAAGATGTTGGCGTCACCCAGTGATGACACCAATTCCAAAACTACATCAAGTAAGTCCAGCAAGCCCAAAGTGGTCTCAAAATCCAACATATAGTTCTTGGTGCATGTTCATCGAATTTACGATGAAATCAAGGATGAGCTAGTTCAATAAGCCAACACATGTCCAAGGAAATCAAGAAAAAGCTTACTAGGCTAGGTGGTGCCACTAAGTATCTGCAAAACCTCATCAAGGAAGAGCATTGCAACATATACACCATTGATTGTTTTATTCCTTATATTATTATTTTTAATAAAATTATCTAGCAATTTAAAATTTTACTTAAAAAATTTAGCATAGCAATGGAAACTGCAAAGCCTTCCTCCGAGAAGCAACCAAGTCTTCCTCCGGGAAGCAACCAAGCCTTCTTTCAGGAAGTACCAAGCCTTCATTTGGGAAGCACTCCAAATCTTTCTCTTGACAACATTTGAACCTTTGCTCTAGGAAGCAACCAAGTCTTCCTTCGGGAAGCAACTAAACATTCCTTCAGAAAGCATCTCCTTCGCCTTATGAAGCGACAAATCATTCGCCATGCGAAGCATCTAAGCCTTTGCCCTGTGAAACATCTAAGCCTTCGCATGTTGGTAAAAATAAAGCACAAGACTATGTATAACAATTGAAAATTCAAAAGAGATAATTTTGGAAATTTAAAAGGAAATTGATGATTTTACTCTTGTAGGTCAAAAATTGACTTTTTGCTCCGGGTACTTTTTGGACTTTTCGTGAAGATCGTTACGTAGGCCTCTGAGTCCTGAGTTCATAGACAGGCAGACATCAAAATCAGAAATCAGATGAGTTCGTTATGGGTCTAAATTAACTAGGGGTATTTTGATAATTGGGCATTAGGGGCATTTTGGTAATTTCACAAGTGGATATTTTGTGATGGTGACAAGTGGCCTTATCCCTTTGTCCCATGTGTGTGTGGGTGTGTGCACTACCTTAGTCTGGTTGTGGGGTGTTTTGTGTATGATTATATATATATATATATATATGTTGTGGTGTTGTGTGTGTTTTGGTTTGGGCCCGTGAGGAAACCATGGACGGATGTAACGACCCGTCTCGGGAGTCGGGATTAGCGAAGTGATTAATGACGGATTAATTGAGTTAATCGGTGGTTAGTTGGTTAATTTGGACATTAGGCGCAAAATGACAGTTTTGCCCCTAGAATGGGCAAAAATGTTGAATTTTAGTTCGGGTGGTCAATTGGACATTGACCGATGACCGTGACGTAGTTCGGGATGTCACGAGTCCGTAGACAGGTGGCACGCCCGATTCCGACATCCGAGGAGGAAGTTATGATGTTCGGAAGGTTGAGGGCATTACTGTAATTTGATTAAAAGAAAGGGAAAAGTTGACTTCTTGCATGACAAGGTTTTTACACGTAGACCAAGGACCGTTAGGTAGATCTCGTCGTCCTGAGTTCAACGACAGGCGGCATGCTTTCATCGGACGTAGGACGAGTAAGTTACGGGTCTAGAACGGCGAAGGGCAAAATGGTAATTTTGACTCACAAGGGGCATTTTGGTCTTTTTGCACATTAGGAATCGTGCAAACCAGATTGGGACAAGTGTACAGGGGGATTGGATATTTTGAGATGGGCCATGGGATTGTGGACACGTGTGGTGTGTGTAGTGTGTTCTAGGGTATTGCACGGTTCAAATTATTTTGGGATGTGTGTGTGTGGCCGTGCAATCGAAGAAAAACAGAGACTGAAGAACAGAGAGGAGGAATCGATCAGTGTTCAGTGTGAGTGTGTGTTGGCTTGAGTGAGTGATCAAGGGTGATTGAGTGAGTGTTTGATCGTGGTTTAGTGAAGGTTGAAGTGTGATTGTGTGTGTGTGGTGAGCAGAAGCTCAGTGAAACAGAGAGGGAGTCGAAGTCGTGGTGCAAACACAAGTGATCAAATCGAGCTACCTGGGTCTGAGGAACTGTTTAGGAGCTGGAGGAGAGACGCTAGGATGGGCAGGGCCACGGCGGAGCTCATGGCGGTGAGCAGATATGGGTAAGGTTCTCAGGTCCCCTATTTTTCCCAAAATGTTCCAGGTTAAAGTCGTGAGTTTTGACAACTGGTTGAGTGTTTTTGTTGACACTAAGAGCTTCAGGAAGTCACTGTCCAGGTTTAGAACTTGAACCCGTGGCTGGAAGGACGACGGGTGGGTGGAATCCAAAATCGTCATTTTCTGAGTTTCGGTTCAAGCTTTGAAGGTAAGGATTTAGGGCTTTATGTCATGATTTTGTTAGGTAAATCTGTTGTAAATTAAAGGACGAAATCAATAGGCTAAGTAGGACTTAAAACAGACAAGAATTGGACGAAAACTGCCCACGCCGGTTCACGGATGGACCGGATGACAGTGAACCGGACCGGACCGGTTCACTAGAGGTAGGGGGGTGACACTGTTCACGCGGGTTGGGTTTCAAGCGCAAAAACTTCCAGATGCACGTGGGGGCGCGTGACGGGTAGTTTGGGAAATCTTCCAACATTACTTTTAAAGTATTCGATGTAACGAACATTTTGGCACTGGTTTCGAGCCAATCGGACACCGTCTCGATAGTTTTCGGGATGTCCGAATGTTTTAGACCTCGATTAAAAATAGTTAAAAATATGGGAAAATTACAGGGCTTTATTAGAAGCTTAATTAAGTCGTTAGTGACCTTATATTGGGATTTGGACAGGTTCGGGAAAGCCGAGGATAGCGGGATGGCTGGGAACGACGTAAGTGTGCGCGTATCGAGGCGACGTCGGAATGGTCTGTGAGTGGACTTTGCTTTCTAACTCTTGATGCATGCATATATGTTTTTATTTGTTTTCTATACTTGATTCTATGATTTGATTTATGATTGTGATGGTTTACGATTTTGCACGTTTTTCGAGGAAATTACGGAAATTTACGTTTTACGATAAGTTGATGGATATTGTGATTTGAACTTGGTTTTAATGATTTGATTTCAGGATTCGAAATACAATTTGATTTCAAAAGGAAGTAAAAGGATTTCGAAAAAGTGTTTTCGGAAAAGGGTTTTCGGGCTTGAATCCCAGTTCAGAAAAATGGTTTTGAGAAACGAGATTTCGGGTTTTTGAATCGGAATTCCGGATGACGATTCGGGACTTGAAAGTGGATTCTGGGTTTGGGTTCAGAATGGTTATTCCGGATTCCGGCTTACGGAATGATGGTTGCGGACTCGGATCTGGAAAAGGAGATGGATATGAGTTCTGGGTTTGGATTCGGGATCCTGATGAGATTGCGGATTCAGATTCGGAAATGGAAAATGGTTTTCAAATGGTTTTGGATTGGATTTGCTAGATCTGGTTATTGGGTTTAAAGACCTGGATTATGTTTGACGGGGGACGGGCCCGGATTGGGTTTAAAGACCCGGATTGAGTTTAAAGACTCGGGAGTTTAAAGACTCGGATATATTGATATTTCCCCCGTAGGCCTGTTGAGTTTAAAGACTCAGATTATATTGAGGCCTGGATTGAGTTTAAAGACTCGGGAGTTTAAAGACTTGGATAGATCCAGCAGGTTCGATGAACGGAAATGTGGTATGCTTCTCAATAATGGTTTTCGATGGTTTTGGGCTGAGGCTCGGGATTTGAGAAAAAAGAAAATGTGTTTGGTTTTCGTATACGGTTTTAGGACATAACTTTGATATGCATGCATTTGTTTTTAAAACGAGGGTATAAATGAAATTGTGTTTTCTGTTAACTGTCATTGTTTTATGAAATGTTTTTAAACTTATTCTTTATTTTTGTCCACTCACAGTCTTTTCGTGTTTTCGATACCCTCCAGGTTGTTGCGGCAAGGGCTGTTGATCGAGAGAGACGGAGACATCACACATACATTCCACAGTAGACTCTGCGCACTCTGGGAAGTTCGGAAGTTATTAGACGGTCGGATCGAAAATTCCTTGTCCGACTTACGTGTCACATGGAGGTTAGACATCCGTTTAGCCTTTGTGTCATGCGTAAGTTAGACGGGAGCAGGGTTTAAGGTTTGAATGTGAGAAACACAGGAACATGAGCTTGAAGTTTGGCTGAAAGTGTGGAGGATCAGATTGTGTTTTCGAGGTGAGTTTTCAATATTTAACATCGTAAATCTCTTCCTCGCATTGTTTAGATGAATTACAAGTATTGGAACATTGAAAACGAACAAAAAATGAGGGTAAGGAGGTTAGGTCGAGCCATTGGGTTGAGTCGAAGTTGTAAACCCAGTGGGAGGTTGAAGACAGTACTATAGCTGGAGTGTGGACACCATGCACATAGGGGTTGTGGTGGCACATGAGGACACGTGCCACCCTATCTCGAGGTGCAATCAATACAACTTTTGATGCTTTCGACGTTATTGACATTTTGGTGCAATTTTCAAGTCAATCAGACATCGTTTCGTGGTAGTTTTTGGTTTTCGAAGTGTTATGTATATGTTTTTAATTTGTATTTAATCCAGAAAATTTGGGGATTTAAATGTAAAATTATTTAGGACGTTAGTGACCCTTGATAATGATTTATGATAAGTGGTATGACTTCCAATATTACGGAGGAATGCTCAGTTCGAGATTGAATTGAGACGACCGTGTGTGAGTGGACTTTGTTTTTATAAATTTTTATGCATGCATAGTTAAATATTTTAATTGCGTTATTGTATGATTTATGTTGCATTAGTTTTAATATGATTTTTTTTCTGGATTTATTAACTGATTTTTTGACACAAATTTACGATAGTTTTGTGGAAACTGTGTTTTGGGCCTAGACTCAGTCTTGAAAGTGTTTGACTTGGTTTTGAATCAGTAATTTGTGTTAAATGAGTTTTTCTTAGATTTTGTGGGCTTTTATCCACAGTCAAACCATTTTTAGATATGGTGAGTGCTCAAACGTCTAGAGCATGGCTTTGTTTTCCTAAGGCCGGAGATTTGATTAGTTCGTAGACGTGTCCGGATGATGCATGAGTGCATGGTGTTAAGTGCAGCTCCAAGACATGTTTGTATGGTGCATCATTGTAGTTCCCTGACTTAACTCGGATGGTGCTTTGTGTAGTTCCCGAGTTAGCCTACGCGTAGTGCTGTTATTCATTGTAATTGATACTTGAGTTGAGAATTTGTTGTGCCTGGTTATGAGGCTTGTGTGACTTACTTCATGGATTATGTTTATTGTTGTTGTGATGATTTCATAGACATGACTCATACGGAGGCTTGTGTGACTTAATCCATGGATTATGTTTATTGTTGTTGTGACGATTTCATATACGTGACTCGAACGATGCTTAATGTAGTTCCTGCGGTTGTCTATGTAGTTTGGTTATCGAGATTGGTATTCGAGCATTGATGTCATGACCCGACTCTCTTAGTACGATATTGTTCACTTTGGGTCATGCCCTCACGATTTTGTTTCTGGGAACTCACGCGTAACTTCCCAGTGGGTCACCCATCCTAGGATTGCTCCAACCCAAACTCGCTTAACTTTGAAGTTCTAACCAAACCCAAAGCCAGTGAGCTCTCAAAAGGTCTCGTGCTAGATAGATACGTGCTCACACATATAAGGCACTTCACATTTCCCTCCCCGAGTAATATGAGATTGTTCACCGGTCTTGCTTCCCAAGCTCACGGGTCTTACTTCCCAAGCTCACGGGTCTTGCTCATCTGTCTTGCTTCCCAAGCTCATAGGTCTTGCTCACCATTCTTACTTCCTAAGCTCATAGGTCTTACAATCCACCCACCTTGGGGCCTAGCGTCATCGCTAACACACTTCTGGTTAGGGTTCAGCTCTGATACCATTCTATCACGGCCTAAATTTTCTAGCATGATATTGTTCGCTTTAGGCTCAGCCCTCATGGTTTTGTTTATGGAACTCACGCGCTACTTTCCGGTGGGTTACCTCTCCTGGATTACTCTATCCCAAACTCGCTTAACTTGGAGTTCTAACCAAACCCAAAGCCAATGAGCTCCCAAAAGGCCCCGTACTAGATAAATACGTGTCCACACATATAAGACACTTCACCTTTCCTTCTCCGAGCGATGTGTGATTGTTCACCGGTCTTGCTTCCCACGCTCATGAGTCTTACTCACCGGTCTTGCTTTCCAAGCTCACGGGTCTTGCTTCCTAAGCTCACTGGTCTTGCTCCCCAAGCTCACGGGTCTTGCTTCCCAAGTTCACCGTCTTGCTCCCCAAGCTCACGAGTCTTACAATCGAGAATTGTTGGTTGTGTTTGATTATTGATGCTTGTGTTTAGATTTTCATATTGGTCTGACTTACTGATATTTGGGTCCTTGTGATTTTATATGATTTTATGTGGGTGAATTATCTGTGAGAAGACCCACCTCCACCTCTTTGGTTTCTTTCATATCAATGGCTAAGCAAGCGAAGAGTTTTGTTTTTTTAATTGATGTTACAAAATTCCATTAAATGAATAAAAAAATAAAAAGCCAAGAGTTCATTGGTAAATTATTCTGAGTCAATTGTAGAATGAAAAAGTTGAAGCTTGATCGCCTCAATTCGATGTTATTTTGGGCCCAACAAAATTTTTTCAACAGAAGAACAATATAAGAAAAAACGGAGTTTTACTCCAAAATAGTTTCTTGTGTCTACCAAAAACAACACCTACATCCCTTAAAATTCTCTATATTCCTAAGCTATGTGGGGGGTATTTGTGGAACCCAAAATCACCCAAAAATTATGGAGCTGCTACATAGCCCATAATTCATAGAATGAGTGAATTTTCCTGGATAATGACATTAATTGCTCACGAAATACCCACTCGTTAAATAATATATTTAGAAGCTAATTGTATATTTGATTGAGTTAGAGCTTCAATAATAATAATATTCTCCTTGAGAATTAATTGTTATTAATATTCAATTGTTAAATAATATCTTTTATTAACAAATAATTATTTTTAATTACAAATTCTAACGACCAATCGGAATGCTCTGAGCCTTACAAACTTTCCCTATAAATAGCGAAACTCATTTCACTTTCAAAGTACTTCATTCCTTGCTTCTAAAATTCTCTTTGATTTCACTCTCGAGGTTAGTTTAAGTATCGAACGTTCTTGGTTGAACAACCCCTCTCTGGGCTTCAATCTTGACTTCGGTTACTTTTTGTTGTTGTGTGTAGGATCGTGAAGATTTTTCTAGCGTGTTTGATTATTGCTTTAACAGGCACAAATTTAGTACGAGATGCAACATGTGTTGAATTTTTCTTCTTTTAACAATAAAGAGTTTTATTGATTAAATATAAATCTTACCTTTTAAAATATTAAGTAACAACTAAATTAAAATAGTGAAGTTAGAATGTGTTGCTAATTTCAACTATAGTGATGGTTTCAGTTATAAATGAAGTCTCGATGGCTTCATTACAAATTCTTGAAGTTAGTTAAAATATGACAATTTCAATAGAAATTAACTTTGAAAATTGTTTTTTATATTTAAAATGGTGAATATAAAAAAAAAAACCAATTATGTTTGACATGTGAGGGAGGCTTAAATTCAAAAGTGAAGTTCAAACTCATGTTGGTTTGTTTGGGTTTGATTACTCACACTCAATCATTATGTTGTTTGTCAAGTAGCTAAGCGTAGAGACAAATTACTCGAATTTCCAAAACAATACTTACTCGAAATTGAGGACTTCGTTTAATATTATATGTAAAGAGAATAACGAACAAAATAATGTAAATTGATTTTTTTAAGTATCATCAAGGTTATTACTGCTCAAACAACACATTTTACAATCCCTCAAAAGGGAAAACTTATTTTTTTGGTACATAAGCTAGCAAAGCTCAAAACAACACAAGGAACTAGAAGGTCACAGCCCTCTCAAAATCACTACAAAGGCATATCTATTGAAAAAATGCTGCTAAGAGCATCTCCACCGATATGTCAAAAGTGCCACATAGATATTTAACGGCTATAAATGACATCTCATACCACTCCAACCAAATTGTCAAAGCTGATGTGGAATGAAGGCTGGTGGTTCAGCTGTTATTTTTGACATCTCAAAAGCAAGATGTCAAATGAATATTTTATTATTTTTTTAAAACAGCTGGCAGCTACTTTCATTTATTATTTTCTTTTTTTATTTTGTTTTCTTCTTTCTCTTTCCAGTTTATTTCCTACTTTCATTTAAAATAATAATTTAATTTGACATATCGGGTGGAGTGTAAAACTGTATAAATGTCAAATTGTCACGTCAGCCATCACATTTAAATTTGATGTTTGAAATTTGACATCTCCCTTGGAGATGCTCTAATAGCGGCTAGAGGAATCTCAAGATTGCAGAGACCAAGGTTCAGATTGCTGTCCAAATTGTCTAGGAAATCGGCAGCCCGATTCTTTTCACGGTAAATATGCTTCAAATCATAATGTCAATTGCGGTCCTAAAGATATTTAGATTTATCAATCAAGTTCGGGAGGGGATGATAGGGATCAACGGGTCTAAAAAACAAGAGAGACGATAGCCTCAGAATCACTCTCAAGCTCCACAGCTTTGAACTCACCCTCCCAAGTGACCTTTAATCCCATGCACAACCTAAATAACTCGGCTTCCATGATATCACCATGGCTCATGTTAGCAACAAAACATTTAACCCATTCACCATTATGGCTTCTATGGATTCCACTTGCACTAATTTTACCAAAAATTGCTCCTACAAGAGCCGTTAGCTAGTATTTAATTGCACCAATCACTTAAGGGACCAGTGGATGAGAATAGTCTGTCTCAACAGATTACGATCAGGAGATTTTTTTGCCTCATAATAATACTTTGAAAACTGCTAAATTATGTTCTGAGGCCACAGGAGAATTTCATGCCGAACATTAAAATGAATTCATTCATCCAATTCGAGCAGGACCACAAAGTCGAAGGAGTAGAAAACTACATGAAAAGGACCAATGGAATTCTAGATAGTCAAAGCATGAAGGTAATACCTAAAGGGGTGTTCAAGATTTTCCTCAGCCGAGGGGCATTTAGAATAGCTTGTATCAATCGTAAGGTCTCTCTTTCAATGTTGCAGATAATCAACAATTCCTCGTGGCCAATCGTCTCGAAGAAGATTTTAACTTAGAAGGGATATTAGAGCCCGCCCCCGCCCCCCCCCCCCCCCCCCCCCCCCCCCCCCCCCCCCCCCCAAATAAAATTCCAACTAAATTTGATTGTCGTTCATTATCAAACATCAACAAATAAGTAGACTTAACAAGACATAGCCTAATATAGTTAAGTACCAGATGATCTTATCATCTTTGTCTTCATCAAGGCTGATATGGTTAGCAAATATGCGACCCACCAAGTCTCTAGGGAGATATTGATTGAGAGTTCCAAATTCCAACCAATAACATAGTAGAAATACCTTAGCCTCATATCCATCATAGAAATATTAAGAATGGAGGAAGCATTAGCAATAAGAGCTCCACGGCCAAGCCCATTTTCATTTTAGGAATTTACATGGTTATCAACACGTACTCTCCACTTGCCTTAATTTTTCAAATTTTGGCCCCAAAAGGATACTTCTCCAAATTGTGAAGAATTTTGTGGACTGACAATCAATAACTTCCATGATATTAGACGTCCTTAAATTCTTCATACTCTGGGTTTGCACCCAAAGTCCTTGATCATTATGCACCAATTTCCATCTTGTTTTAGCAAATAGAGCCTAATTCATCCAGTGAGACTTTGCAATACCTAAAGCACCAAAATATTTAGGTTTGCAAGATTTCATCTAGTGAGAAACACCAAAATATGTAGGTTTGCAAACTTTATCTCAGTTGATTTAGCCTTGTCTTAGGATTGGTCCCAAAGAAAGATTTATTCAACTTATCCAGTCTTTCACATAGAGACAAGGGCATCTGAATAGTTTGCATAGTATAAATAAAATAGCTACAATAACAGATTAAAGTACGCTAATCGGCCCACTAAAGATTGAGTGTGATTTCTCCAGCTTGCAAGCATCATTTGAACTTTATCCATAATATTACTATAAGTTTCCTTATTAATTCTTTAATATAATATAGGAACATCAAATAATTGCCAAGATTAGAAGTGATGGGAGAACCACATATAATATAAATTCCAGACACTTTGTGTCTAGGGATGTTGGGAGAACAAAACACTCGAGATTTCTCAAACTAACATGCTGACCCGAGGCCTCACAAAAGACATCTAAACAATTCTTCAAAACATGGGCTTGTTTCATACTTGCCTCACCCAAAAGGATCAAATCATCTGCAAAGAAAAGGTGGGAAATAGCAGGGCATCCTTAGAGATCATCACATGTTTCCATATTTTCTCAACCACACATTGATTTTATGATATGCGAAAGCCTTTCCATGCATAGAACAAAAAGATAGGGGAAAGCGGGTCCTTTTGTCTTATACCACACCGAGGAGTAAAAAAATTTGGTGAGCTCCACAATTCACAATAACAGTGTAGTTTACCCAGGTAATGCAATGCATAATTAGCTCTAGAAGTGTAACGAATCAGACTTTCAACAAGGGTAAAATCGGAATACTCAAATGAAATTGACTATTTTTCCCGTGAAAGTCAAAGTGTTGACTTTTTGATCGGGATGGCTTTTGAATTTTTCGTAAAGACTGTTACGAAGGTCCCGGTTTCCTGAGTATGTCGACAGGCGGCATGTTGAAAACGGAGTTCGGACGATTTCGCTCTTAGTTTTAATTATGTAGGGGCATTTTGGTAATTTGTCAACAAGGGCATTTTAGTAATTTCTATGGGAAATATTTCATGTGTATGAATAAGACAGGGAAAAGTGTCCCCTTATCACTTACGGTTGTGTGTAACGGACTTGGGTGAGTTTACGGGTTGTGTGATATGTTTTAAGTGCTTGTGTGTGTATGTGTGTTGTTCGGCCAAGAGAAAAAGAAAGGAAAAATGAAGAGGGAAAAGATCAAGAGATGTAACAACCCGTACCTTCAGGAAGGGTACAAATGTAATTTTGTAAAATATGTGTAAAAATGACGATTTTGCCCTTGCGAATAGTGTGCCAAAAGTTGACTTTTTGATCTGTTTGTTGAACGAGCGTTGACCGTTGACCGTGATGTAGTTTAGGACGTCACGAGTCCGTAGACAGGTGGCACGTCCGATTTGGACAATCGGAGGAAAAGTTATGGTGTTCGGAAGGTTAAGGGCGTTACCGTAATTTTGGTTAAATAGGGGGAAATGTTGACTTTTTGTTGGACTTTTGATTTTCATGTAGATCGAGGACCGTTAGCTAGGTCTCGACGTCCTGAGAACAACGATAGGCGGCACGCTGTCATCGGACATCGGACGGATTAGTTATAGGTCTGAGAAGTTGAAGGGCAAAATGGTAATTTTGGACCTAGGGGCATTTTAGTCTTTTCACCATTGGGCCAATCAGATAAGACCACTTGGGAGTGTGTGATAGGATATTTATTTTGTTGTCCATGGAGAGTTGGACACGTGGTGGAGAGCTAGAGGCTTTTAGGAAATTAGTGTGTGCACGGTCACAATTTGTCCAAGCTTAAACCCGTGCAATCGTCCATTTTGAAAAAACAGAGAGTGAGACGGTGAGGTTTACTGATCGATCCTGAGAGTGTGTGAGGTTGTGTGACTTGGTGAGAGTGAACGGGGAAAAGAGAGAAGCTAGTGAGTGAGTGGGAGTGAGACCTGTTCAAGAAATCAAGGTGGGTGAAAGGTTCGAGTTTCAGGAAAACAGAGAGGGTCGAGGTTGTGGTGCAGCCAAAGATGATCGAGTTGAGCCAAATAAGATCGAAGGGAGGCTAGGATGGCTGAGGGAAACCTAGTGGACACAGAGGTGCACGGCGGTGCGAACGGCGGAGGAAAATCGAAGGTAAGCCAATTACCCCTGTTTTTCCCGTTTTGCTCAATTCAAAAGTTGTGGCTTTTGGGCTGAGTCGAGGGATTTCGTGAGTGTTGTGAGACTCAGTAGGTCGTTAGGAGTCGTTTAAGGTTGAAGCCGTGATGGGGGATTGTCTGGTTAGCTGGGAACCGAAACAGGGGTTTTGGATAATTTTCTTCGAGCTTGAAGACCACGGGTTAGAGGCTTCAATGTTGAGTTGTTAGGTGGGGAATCGACTAATTAGGCTAGGACGAAGCTAAAGGAATGAAAAGGGTTGAAAATAATGGAGGAATAGCAGAGAACCGGTCACGCCGGTTCGGGTCAGCCAGCCCAGTTTGAACCGGCTGGACAGAGGTTGACGATGACACTGTAGCGGGCGCGTGAAGCCCACGCGCAGCCACTTTGGGCGGCAGGTGAGGGCGTGTGGGGAGGAATCTGAGGAACCTTCCAACATGGTTTTGAGTCCAAATGTTATAACGAATCTTTCAAGATAAGTTTCATGTTGATCGGACATCGGGTTAGGTTTGTTCAAGGGTTCGAAGGTTTAGGGTTTTTGTTTAAATTACGTTCGGAATTCTGAAAAATTGGGGAAATTAGGATAAGCGTTTTTGAAGTAATTGTGACTCGATTTTGTGACTTTTGACAGGACGGACACTCCTGAGATGGTTGAGGAGCGCACGGAGCGCGATTGACGCGTTCGGACTTGTGAGTGGACTCATTCTCTTTTAACGAGCATGCCTAACTGTTTTATCTACATGTTTTATGATTTTATGTATGTTTTCATGCTCATTGCTTATTCTATATCTAGTTTTACCTGTTTGCACATTTTTCGAGGCGTTACGGGTTTTAGCACATTTTTCGAGAATGTTATATATGATTTCCATGCCATGCTTTTTATTACTGATTTTATATGACGATAAATGGGTTTTGAAACATGATTTGACAAACAAGGTTTTCGGTTTTAGAATCGGATTTCGGAAACACGGAATTTGGTTTTAAATTTGAAAAGTAGATTTCCGGATTTGGGTTCGGAATGACGGTTCTGGATGCTGGAATGGCGTCAGACCAGTGGTTTCGGATTCGGATTTGGATATGGACTTAGAAATGATTTTCAAATGATTTAGATTGGATTTGCTGGATCTGGATATTGGGTTTAAAGACCCGGATCATATATGACGGGGGCGGGCCCGGATTGAGTTTAAAGACTTGGATATTACGATATTACCCCCGTAGGCCTGTTGAGTTTAAAGACTCGGATTACATTTGAGGCCTGGATTGAGTTTAAAGACTCGGATAGACCCAGCAGGTTTGATCGGACATTGACGTTGGTATATTTTGTTTTATGATACACTTTTAGCATGATCATTTTATTGTTTTATATTGCTGTTTTTCGATACTTAGTTAGGCATGCATGTTTCCTTTAAAACGGAGGGAAAATCCTGTTTTGTTTCATAAATTGTTTTCATACGTTTGTTTTCTTTTTAGTCCACTCACGTTTTTCTGGTTTTAAATTACCCTCCAGGTCGTGGTGAAAAGTATCGGGGTGATCGTTGAGGCAGGGACAGAGGCATAGAGCTTTGCGGCGTTTTCCGTTGCGTGGATAGCCTAGTAGGACTTTTGTGCCTGTTTTGTATAACACTATGCTCTGTGTTACTGTTGTATTACATTTTCTCCCTGGTCTGATAGTTATACTTATGGTTTCTTGAGGTTATTTTGGTACTTTAAGTGTGATTGTCAGACGGGAGCAGGGTTTGTCCCGGTTATCGAGGTGATAATCGGGGTGGGTCCTGTCAAGAGAAAAGAGAAAACCCAGAGAAGAGATGAAGGAAGAAAAAAAAAGGAGGAATGGGGTGCTCTATTTAGACCCGAGAGAGGGTGAACCCGAAAAAGAGAAAAAATTGGAGTTTTGAGTTGATTGGTTGTATGAGTAAGATTTCGACCAGGAACAATAAGTCCATAATCGTCCTTTTTGAGTTCCTATGAGCTTAACAAGCCATTGAGTCGTGGTTGGAATGCTGGAAATAGCCTAGTTCATGAGGGGGATGAACAACCGTGAAAGGGAAGAGTTTGAATGAGATCTCAAGGTGAGTTTTCTGGTTTTGACTGCGCAGATCGTTTCCTGGGTCAGTGTATAAGATAGTGGATGAAACAAAAGTAAATATTAGGGAGAATTGGATGAGTTCTGATTGGGTTGGGTCGCCAAGTCGAGTGACCCGAGAACCAGGAAAATGGGTGAGGAAGGTGATTGAATAGTGCTAACGCGTGGGTTTCACGCACATCCGCTTCTGACAATGCATGCGTGCCAGGGAATCTTTGGATGTGGCCAAAATGTCTTTTAATTTTTTTCAATGTTTCAGACATTCTGGCGCTGGTTTCGAGTCGATCGGAAACCGTTTCGAAGCAGTTGTGACTGTCCGAATATTTAGAGGTTAATTTAAACTCGCCTAAAAATCCCTGAAAATTATGGGATTAAAATATGAGTTTATGGAGATAGTTAGTGACCCTTATAAGTGACTTTTGGCAGGTTATGAGATTCTCAAAAATTACAAAAATACGTGCAAAGCGGGGTTCGGCTACATAGATAGTGTGTGAGTGGACTTTCTTTTCCCTAAACTATTATGCTTACATGATTTAAATGTGTTTCTATGCGATTTTGGTGATATTGGATTAATGGGGATTTTTATGTGATTTTTTCCGGTTTTTACGAAAGTTATTCCACTTCACATTTTACGAGGTTTTCGTGAGATAACGATTTCAAATTTCTTTTGAATTGTGTATTTGGGTTGAATTTGGTTTGTGACACGATAAATTATAATGTTGGTTTATTTATAAATTTCATATGATTTTCAGTGATTTTACAAGAATTATTTTATGGCACGTTTTACGAGGTTTTAGTATATGTTGTGGTTTAGGCATGGGCTCGGGTTTTGAATGATGGAATTGATTTATGAACTTGATATGTAATATGAGTATGTGATTTCTTAGTATTCGTGGGGTGTGAAATGTTGTGATGACTGTGATGATTGTGGATAACCCTCCTCGAGATGTGTGTTGATTGGTTAGTGGTCTCAAACGTCGAGCAGGGCTCCGATTCCTGAAACTGGTATTGTGATGACTCAGATGTCGAGCTGGGGTACGATTCCCGAGTGAATGAGTTGCCTACCAGTAGTGCAATTGATGTGATGACTGTTGTTGTGCATCGAGGATGGGTTGTATATGGATTGATTGTGTGTTATTGATGTGATGATTCGAGATGTATGATGTATGTTGTGGTTATACCTGTGACGACCCGTCCCGAATTAGCGGGATTAATTAAGAATTAATTATGGATTAGCGAGGCTAATCGCAGATTAGACGAGGATTAGCGCACGTTCGGGCTAAATGACGATTTTGCCCATAGAATGGGCAAATCGTTGACTTTTCTTTCAGAAGGTCAAATGGACTTTGGCTAATGACTGTGACGTAGTTCGTGACGTCACGAGTTCATAGACAAGTGGCACGCTCGATTCCGACGTTCGAGGAGGAAGTTATGACGTTCAGAAGTCCAAGGGCATTTTAGTAATTTTGGTGAAAAGTTGAATTTTTGACCGAGAGGTCCAAGGCCGAGGGCCGAAGACCGTTACGTAGATCAGGACGATACGAATCCGTAGACAGGCGGCACGTCGAATTCGGACGTTCGACGGAGAAGTTACGGTTCACGGAAGTTGTGAAATACTATTTATATTAGCACGATTTTCCAGGCAAGTGGAATTAGGTGGGGCCCAGGGAATTTTCAGTGGCCCAATGGATGAGTGACAAGTGTCACTCATCCACTAGCCATTCATTTGCATTCATGCATCTCCCCTTTGCATCGATCATTCATTTTCTTCATCCCAAAACCCAAACCGATCTCCCTACCACCCCAAATCCAAACCTTCAACCCTTGTGAGGCCCAGAGAGTGAGAGGAGTGAAGATTGATGATGGTGGCCGGCCTGGACGGTGCTATCGTGCACGGTGGAGGCCCAAACCCAAACGGGTACCCGGTTAGACCCAAATCTCCCCTTTTGTCGTTTTTTTACATTATGGATAGTTTTGGTTGATTAGGGAACGCTTTTTAGGTTGTTTAGGGCGTATAGAGATGGTTTTGAACGGGAGTTGACGGATGTGAAGCTTGGGGACTGAACGGGAAAACAGGGACCGTGGGGGGTAATTTTTATGGATCGATTTAGGACGTTTTGATTAGTTTGGATGATTGGAATTGATAGGAAACTTTAAAATAGGAATTTAGGGATTAAAATGGGACAAAACGGACGAGATTTGACGGTTGTAGGAGCCTGGACCGGTCACCCTGGTCCAGTTGCAGAACAAAACTGGACCGGCCGGTCTGAACCGGCTAGAGGAAGAAGACAAGCACGGTAGCGTGGCGCGTGAGGCCCACGCGCAGTGCATTCCCTAGGCGCGTGACGATGCATGGCAAGGAATTTGGGGATGGTTCCAACATATGAAATCATCTATTCGATGTAACGAACATTTTGGGATAGGTTTCGTGTCAATCGGACATCGTTTCGATAGGTTTCGGGCTGTCCGAAGGTTTAGGATCGGGTTTAAAAATAGTTAGAAAATCGGGAAAATTACGGGGTTTTGGTAGGAGGTTAATTAAGTAGTTAGTCACCTTCTATTACAATTTGGACAGGTTTGGGAGTCCCGGTGACGGTGTTTGGCCCGGGAGACGATTATGACACGCGTATAGAGGTGCGGCTTCGGACGGTCTGTGAGTAGACCTTTCTTTTGAACTTGATGCATGCATAAATGTTTTATAAGTGTTTTAATGTATGTTTTGTGATGCCATAAGTGCATTTGATTGTGGTAGCTTATGATCGACATATTTGCACGTTTTTCGAGATTTTCGGCTTTATGTTGTACCTTTGCGTACTGCGTTTTCAATGATAATTTAATGAACGGATTTCGGATTTGGAAATATGAAATCGGGCACGAGACCCAATTGATTTACAAACTCTCGGACTTGGAGTCCATTTGAATTGATGAGGAATCAGACCGAGGGTCCATTTGTGTTATACGATCGGGCCGGGGGCCCAGTTGGTTTACGATTCGGGTTTGAGGCCCAGTTAGTGATAATATCGGGCTTGATGCCCCGTTGATTTATGATATCGGGCCTGAGACCCATTTAGTTGAGATATCGGGCTTAAGGCCCCGTTGGTTGCGAAATCGGACATGAGGTCCTGTTTGGTTATGGTTTCGGGCTTAGGGCCCAGTTGATTTTGAAATCGAGCTTGAGTTCCAGTTCGGTTTATGAAATGGGTATCCGGGCATAAGGCCCTATTGAACTGAGGATTTAGGCCGAGGCCTGTGAAAGTGATTTGAATCGGATTCGAGGAATCCTGTTGAAATGAATCGGGTATGAGGCCCAGTTGAGAAATGAGTTTTGAGAAAGAAAGAAAGTTTATTTGAAAATGTATATGAAACCCTCCATATTGATTTTATGGTCTCCTCCAGCGTCGACCTGGAGAGTCACGATCCACATACCAGAGTGGGTATCCCCATAGGGGTCTCGTTCCAGGAGTGGTGGTTACTTATATTGTTGTGGTCCCGGACCAGATTCCGGAGAGATGTGTGGACTAGATCCAGAGAGAGAGCTCGGACTAGATCCAGTGATTGAGCCTCCCAGATGGAGATTCCTAGGAGAAGACTCGGAGTGAGACCCCGAGTAGTGTGCACACTAGTATAGAGATTGATATAGTGACTATATCGGGGATGTGTTCCCTAGGGGCTGTGTGCCCCGAGTTGGCATCTTCTCCGGAAGTGCCTAGGATGGGTTATACATATGTTGATACGTATGTGGTTTACAGAAAATGATTTGGGGGCGGAGACCCCGTGTTCCGTGTTTTATGATTTAAAACGTGATTTGGGGCAGAGACCCCGTATTCTATGTTTTAGTCCTTCGCTGAGAATGGTTTTGGGTTGAGACCCACGTACGGTGATTTGGGCTGAGTTCCCACATGTATTGTTTCATGGTTTTTGAGTTATGATTTTGGGTCGGGGACCCAATTGGATTTATGGGTCATGACGGTTTATGGGGCCGGGCATGAACCCTTGAAAGGTTTTGAAAATGTTTCCAAATGGTTTGTATGAATATTTGATAAATGGTTTTGAATGCACTGCATATGCTTTTATGAAGGGCATAAAATGTCTTTGTATGAAAATGTTTTTAATAAAATATTATTTTGTCCACTCACAGTTTTCGTGTTTTAATGCCCTTCAGGTTGATAACGGATGCGGGCTGTAGCAGGGATGAGACATCACTCTCCTCCTCCTACGATCCTGACGCACTCTGATAGCCCCGGCGAGGGCTAGAGATGGAATTTTCCCTGGTCTGACACTTCGTGTCAGACGGGATCAGGCGAGTCCCACGTTAATCCTGGGGGATTTGGGACCGGTCCTGACAATACCTATTGGTTGGTTAGTCTCAGACGTCGAGCTGAGCTCCTTTCCTGAGATTGACAAGACTCAGACGTCGAGCTGGGCTTTTTCCTGAGACTGACAAGACTGAGACGTCGAGCTAGACTCCTTTCTTGAGTCGGGTCCCCACTCGGACGTCGAGCTAGGTTTCTTCCCTGAGTGGTGTGTTTACTAGTAGTGGTTGTGATGATTGATATTGTGTATTGATGATGATCAACTACACTTAATTTCTATGGTGATGTTGGATATGGATTTGGTTATGTGTGATTGCTATGCTGGCTTAGTGTTTACTGTTGGGTTATTATGTGATGATTGCATCGACTTACTGATGGTTTTGACAGTTTAATGTGGCTTTTGACTTGAGGATTTTTTCCCGTATTTCGAGGCTATAAACTGTGTTTTATTTTAATCGGAAGTTGGTGGTTTTTGTATGCATGCATAGTTTTCTAAAATGTAGGGTAAATGCTAAATGTTTTTAAATATTTATTTTTGTCCACTCACACATTTTCTTAGTTTTGTAACTGCTGCACGGAAATTGAGGCTCAAAAGTTGGAGACATGAACTAGCAAGATTTACGTGTATCCCTTGTATGGCAAGGTTTCATGAGTAAATTTGGTATTTTTGATTCCGATCAGATGGGATCAGGACCTGGATGTGTTTTCAAGTTAGTTTTAGTGCCGGATCCAGTTAAGAAGGTTCCTAATTAAACCAACCTCCTTACGTAACTCATTGATGAAATGCCACTGCAATATGTTTTAGGCCTTAGAAAAATCTATTTTCCAAGAAATGCACTTCTTTCTAGTAGCAGACTTGTATTTATGGGGGATTTCCTTATAAAGAAAACAATGAAATTAATTGGCCCATGAGTGTTTTTCAGCTCCCAAAATCCCTATGTCATGTCTTATCAACCGAGATTACAAGATACTAGTGGGGAAAATCAGGGTACAAAGGTTCACTGGTTAGCCTAGCACAAGTTATGCATCCCAAAAAAGAGAGAGCCTAGGGTTTGAAAATTTTGAAGCTTTCAATCAAGCTATGGTGGCAAAACAAACCTGTAGACTTCTAGAACATCTGCATTTTTTAGTTTCTAAGATGTTCAAAACCCGTTATTTCAAGGATCAGGATTTCATGCATGCGAAATTGGGATCATCTCTTTCCATGGGTTGGAGATCTATTCTTTGGGATCAAGAAGTAATTAAGAAGGGCCTAATTTTTCATATAGGGTCTGGAGAATTAATTGGGGTGTTTCGTGATTGCTGGATTCCAAAGCCATCCACTTTTCAACCTATTATGAAATTTGACTTATCGATCGATTGCTGGTTTCCTCTCTTATTACCCCTAATCGATTATGGAATCAAGATTTTCTTCAAGCTTCCTTCTGTGAAGAGGATGTCTGGGCTATTCAGAGCATTGCCTTTTTTTCTACTCAATTTCGTCGATGATCAGTATTGGTTCTTTTCTAAAAATGAGAAGTACTCGGTCAAGTCTGGTTATCATGTTGCCTTGAACTTGTTGGAAGAGAGCTTAGGGACTGGTGTTGAAGGCTCATATATAGTGAGGACGGTTTTGGAAACATCTTTGGAGCTTTCATATCCCAAATAAGCTAAAAAATTAATTTGAAAAGCAAGCTCAGAAATCCTCCCTACCGGTGTCAATCTTCTCCCCGGGAAAGTTATTTCTTTGGCTGTGTGTTGTCAGTTTTATAAGTGAAGATGTTATGCATGCTTTCTGGGGTTATAAGCAGAGCCAAAAGGTATGGCAGTGCACTAGCCTACCACTGGATGGCTTCCTCTCTACGGGTCGTTTTATGGAACTTCTAGAGTTTGCTTTTCATAAATTTGCTATGTCTGAACTTGAACAATTCGTATTTGAATGTGGGCAAGTGTGGCGAGGGAGAAATAAAATTATCCATAAATTGCCATGGGTCATGCCTCAGACCGTGCAGTGCGGAGTTTAGCATCTCATGATGAGTTTTTGGGGGTTTGGGGCTCAATACCAGAGTTCATGGAACTCAACTTGTACGACAACCTAAATAGACTAAACCACGTCCTAGCATTTCAAATTGAATTGTGATGGGGCAGCCTAGATTCATGGTGTGTTGAGGGGTAATAATAATAGGGGTGTTGTTCGGGACTCGGAGGGGGTAGTTATTGCAGACTTTTCTAGACCCGATGCCCCCGGGATCTCAGTGCTTTCTGCCGAGCTTGCTGCCTTGAAGATTGGGTTTCTCTTGCTACAATTTTTTTGGGTTGAGTCATGTGGAGGTGGAAACGGATTCTATGGAGGCATTGGTGGTTGTGAAATCTGCAGAGGATAGTTGAAATGTTGTGGGGTTACTTGGTCTTGAGTGGGCTGTGCTTATGGCTGCTATTCATCTTCCTACAGACAATTAGGCTTTGTCTCGAGAGAGGCCAACCATGTGGTGCACCAGCTGGCACAGGAGGGTCGACAAAGGACGGCTTGGGCTCCCCCTACTCCATATTGGCTTAATTCTCTCATTGTGAGAGATTTAGAGGTTTAATTTGTGTTTTTTCTCTGCTGGATTGGGATGCTCTATTTCTCTCACCAAATTTATCTTAGACTAACTAGGTTTTATGATGGAGATTTTAATGAAACTCTGACATGCATTTTAATGCACCCATCTATGTGTAATCATTTTTTTTACCAATGAAATCTTCGTTTACATAAAAAAGAGTTAATACCCCATTTATTTGAGTGGATACAAAAGATAAAAAAAATATTGATAGGCACATCAACACTAGTTTTTATGCTAATTAGTGAGTGTTATAATGAAAAACTTGTTTTACTTCTTTTTTTTTTTGTCAAAATTGTTATACTTTTTTTTTTTCATTCTACACTTTATACAAAGAATTTCATTCAAAAATTAAATCTTATTTATCTTTTTATATTCTTAATTATTTAGTCAATTGCATACTTTTCAATTGTTGAATAAAAAATCGAACTCGCCGCTAAAATTTCTCACAATTCCTGCAAACAACAAACAATTAGCTATCGCTGTCTCGATCGATTTACCCGGGGGGTTGTTCGACCAAAAACACTCTGATGCCTAAGTTAACTTTGAGAGAGGAAAATGATATACTTCAAAGCGAAGAATCGACGTACCTTGGAAATGAAATATGTTCCGTTATTTATAGGAAAATCTTGGAAGCCTCGGAGTGTTCTGATTGGTCGGTTGAATTTGTAATTAATAAATAATATATTATTAATTAAATATATTATTTAATAATTATAATAATAACTCATAATGATAATAATGATAGTTATTGTGTTTTAATATTAACATTAATTTTCTGTTACTAAGAATAATGACAATTAACTCTAGGGGAGAATATTAATATTACGGAGATTTTAACCCGATTAAATAACGTATTTAGCTGGTAAATAGAGTATTTAATGTGTTGGTGTTTTCAAATGACTAGCGTTATTTCCAGGGGCAATTTGGTCATTTTGAGAATTATGGACCACGTGGCAGTTCCACAATTTTTGTATGTTTTTGGGTTCCACAAATGACCCCACATCGCTTCGGAATTCAGGGAATCTGAAGGGATGTACATTCTTGGAATTCTTTTGTTTTTTGCTCCTCGTGTCAAGGAAAAATGTTGAACCCATAACTAAATTAGTAAGGTATATATATATTTGAGTTGGAAATTGGTGTGTTTCCGTTTTTTTTTTGAACTAAATCTTTATGGAAAAAGAATATAGTCAACTTTTAATTAAATGAGATTTAATATTGTTGGGGTTTTAAATGAAATTTTTAACAGAATAAATTTCAATTTCAGTTAAATGTAACTAAATGAAATTTAATTTAATAGAATAAATTTCAATTAAGTGTGATTAAATGAAATTTAATAGTTTGGACTTTCTTTTTCCTATTTAAAGGAATTTCCCAGCTGAAGTCCCCTAAACCTAATCTCCGTGTTGGTTCAAAAAAGAGAAAAATTTGCTCTGTTTGGAGGCAAAAAGGCTAGGGAGCTTGGTGAAAAAGGCGAAAAGATAAATATGTTATTTTTTCCTCTACTGTTGCTTTATTTGTCTAAATTTTTATTTTTTTCGTCTTGTTGTGGAACATGTGGTTTTGGAGTTGTGGTTGGTCCACCTGTTTAACCAAATGGCTGGGTTTGATTAAGGAAAAATTTTTCCCTGTGTGTTGAAACTTCAAAAGGAACACATAGCAGGAGTATGTTGGGTTTGGAGGAAGCGTGACTGCATGGTGAGCATTGGGGGGTAAGGCTGGTCCACATTTATTGTGGCTTTGCTAGTGCCACAATTGGGCTCACCATGCTGCAGGCACCTGCAAGGGAATTAGTTGACGCAAGGTGGGCTTTAGCAATCTGGGCCAGTCGGTTCCAGCAGAGTAGTCCGATCCGGGTGAGGTGTGGGCGCGATGTGGTCTTCTGGCGTGGACTGGCAGGCGGGCACACATTTAATGTGGTGCTTGTTAGTGCCCATGAACTCACCACGCGTCAGAGGTTTTCTAGGGTTGGCTGAGCTGAAGGCGTGCATTTGAGAGAGACGTTCGTGTGGCAGCCACTGATTGGAGAGGCTCAGCGTGTGGGACCTACCTGTCGAAACTGCAGCAGAGAGGCCTCCACACGTCGGCCTTTGATTGGCGAGCACAACCGACCGGTGTCAGGCGGGTAGGTCCCATTCGGTCGCAGCGACGGGTCATAAGCAGGTGAGGTTAGGGTCTCCCCTGCGGCAGTGAAGGGCTCCAGTTGGGCTGTCTCGGGGCTTTGGTGACTGGCGGGTGAGGATAACTTGGCTCATTTTGAATCCTCCATTCACTGGCTGCCACGTGGCGTGGAAGGGGCAAATTCTGGGCACACATTCCGGAAGTCCATTTATGGCCTGCTTTTTGCCCCAAAATATTTATATAAATATGTTCAGCTCTTGATTTTTTTTTTTGCAAGAGTATTTCCTTGCCATATTTAATATAAATACGTTTATATATTAAGGAAATGTATGTTATATATAAATAACTGTTGTTTATATAACTCAAATTCATATATTTGATTTTTTTTTTCAGGTATATTTTTTGCGTATTTAATATATTATTAAAGTGTTTGATAATAGCATACGTATTTTGAATAACCATATGCATATATATTCAAGTATGTATATATGTGGTATATATTTATTTCCGGAAACTAATGAATTTGTTCCTTTCTTGTAGGTGCACGTTTTTACTTATTCCGAGAGTTTAGGACATCTGTTTGGTTCGATTCAAGCGGCACCCACTTTATTTGTTTGAGGTGGTCATTTCAAGATGCGTCAAGGTGCACTTCTCAAGAGACCTAGAAGACTCGCATTGTGGGGACCGTGGGCGGGTTCTCGTAGCCAAAGTCCATTTTGAGGGAAAGGACATGGAATTTGAGAAACCTGAAGACTTCATGGAGTGGAACGCTCGTAATCAGATTGCTTTTCCGGATGACGTCTTCGTGGAGCTTGGCGACAATGTTCTTCCATGAAGGCTCCTTAAGCACAAAAGAGAAAATACCCTGTCAGATGGTCGATGGACTAAATTCCACCCCTTGATCATTGGGTGGGTGGTTTTAAGTTCCCGTTCTCAAAGTTTTTCTCCAAGATTATTGGCCGGATGGGATGCAGCCCTGCTCAACTGGACGTTGATGCCTATCGGCACATCATGTGCTTCGAGAAGTTGAACAAATTTTTTGGGCCTGGGACTTACTGAAGATGAGTTCTGGAATTGCTATCTGTGTCGCATAATGGAATTACCGGCGGTCTTCTTTCTCGAGTCGTACCCAAGGATGAGCTATTTTTTAGGATGGGTTTGATGACAACACATACAGATTCAACTGCATCGAAGTTGGTGGTGCATGGGACAAACATGCCTCCCCGGACTTGAGGATTACCTCGCACTTCCGCATGTTTGATGAGCTGTACAGCGGGTTTGAAGGTCATCTTGATCTCAAAAAGATTGACATGACCTTGAAAATTCCTCCAGAGTTTCGAGACATGAGCTGGCTACTATCTACACTCAGAGACGTGAATGGCGGGAGGCCTTCGGACAGCCTAATCAAGGAATGGCTAAGCGTTCCACTGCGCTTGAAAAAACCCGTTACCCAAAAGAAGAACAACAAGCAAGGACCCATTGGTTCTTTGGAGAGAAAGCATGACCATCAGGTTCCTTCCAAGCCCGACTGTTCTAGTCCTGCAGAGTCATCTAGCAAGCGTAAAACCTCAGACGGTCTCTGCGACGATGCATCCAAACAACCTAAGAAGCTGAAGGCGATTCCCACTTCCCCTGAAGTAATTGAAGCGTTGAGGGATGAAGGTCCAGACAGATTAGTGGAGGAGACACGGTCATCATCCAAGACTCCTGATGTGATATGCTGCCCCCATTATAGCAGAAGAAACCCCAAAAACTGTGCCACAGAGGACTTACGACAAGGTAGTTCAAGACCTTAGGATTACGAAAGCTGGGGCCCGCAAGTTGGTTGACATGCTTCATGGAAATGCCGATCTGGAAGATGAAAATAAGCGAATGAAGAGCAAGTGCAAACGCCTTCGAGAAGCCCGAGATCACTCTAGACGGAACAACGAAGCCTTGGTTGGAAGAATCCATACATTGGAGGCCAAAGTGGGCGATCTGGAGACAAACCGTGCAAAGAGGATGCTGATAGAGAATGAGCGAGATGTTGCCCGAGACGAGGTCACTTTGCTGAGCAGAAATTTGCAGGACTCAGATGAGAGAATTGAACTTTTGGAGGTGAAAATCCAGAATGTGAAGACTGGAAGGCTTCCGAGACACGACCATTTACTGTCACCACATGCCCCCACAACTTTGTGTCAAAAAGAAAATGTTGCACAAAAGTTGGACATGGCAAGCTGTAGTGGGATCACTACCAAAGAGCGGGAACCAGAGCTGGAGAAAGAGTATGAGCCTGCTCCGGAACCTGACCTAGAGCTTGAGATCGAGACCAGAAAGGAAGCGGCCCCTGAGACTGCTGAATCATTGTTTAACGACACTTCCCTATTTTCAGCAGAAGAGTGGGAAAAGTTTAGAAAAACAATGGGTTTTGAAGATTTGCATCCGTAATTTCTTTATGTCGTTTCCTCTTCGTATGTAATTTTCATTCCAATAGTGAATAACCGGTGTGAGCAATCTACATGTGATTTGCCAAACACCTTCCAAATGAATAAATAAGAAAATCTTTTATGCTGAATTGTTGGAACAATTGTTGGAACGCAAGTGTTAACTTTCTTTTATCCACTTTTTAATGTGTTGAAGCGAACACTTTCAAATTCTTGTTAATGTGTCGGAATGAGCTCATTCATATGCCCCCGTGGCAACCATGGTTGTGCAACCGCAAGTTCTAAATAACTTGTGGCGTTAGATGATTAAATTATTGGTATGTTGCCTTCAGGGAAGGGCTTTTGCTCTTTCTAACTAAAGGCTTGAAATGCTTACTGGAAACTCAAGCGCTTCAAATTTAGGAGGTTCTGGTATATGCTTCCCAGAGGAAGACCTGGTGTGCTTCCTAGTGGAAGGCTTTAAACATTTCCTTTATAAAGCTCTGCTTGCCTCCCGGAGGAAAGCTATGAGCTCTTCCTGAAGTAAGTAGTTGGGTGCTTCCCGGAGGAAGGCTTTGAGCGCTTCCGAGTGGAAGGCTTTATGTGCTTCCGAGAGGAAGGCTTCGAGTGCTTCCGAGAGGAAGGCTTTGTGTGCTTCCGAGAGGAAGGCTTTGTGTGCTTCCAAGAGGAAGGCTTGAGTGCTTCTCGAAAGAAGGCTTTGGATGCTTCCCGGAGGAAGGCTTGAGTGCTTCTCGGAAGAAGGCTTTGGATACTTCCCGGAGGAAGGCTTTGAGAACCTTGTCGAAAGTACAATAACACATATGTGAACTAGGAATGACTTGATAGCTTTATTGATAAGTCTAAATACATTGTTCTTGAATAAAGTCTATATTTGCGACAAAACAAAGACTAGCTTAGCTTTGAGCTCTAGTTTGCATTACACATAATACTTTCGGAGGTGATGAGCGTTCATGGAACCACTCACTAACTTTCCATCCATTGTCTCTAAGGTGTAGCTTCTCTTTCCGCCTACTTGGTAGATTCGGTAGGGTCCTTCTCACGGGGACTTGAGTTTTTGAGACCCTGGACGATTGGGTGTCACAAACTTTTTCTTGAGAACAAGGTCACCTGGGAGGAAGTGCCAGAGTCGAGCCTTCTTATTATAGGAACTTCTCACTTGCTGCTGGTAGCTGGAGATGCGCTTCACCACTTACTTTCTTAACTCCTCGCTGAGATCAAGTGAAGTTCTTAGAGCGATGGAGTTGACTATTGGATCATCGAGCTCGCTAAAGGGCGCTGAAACAACAACATGTGGAGGAATGACTGCGTCAGTGCCGTATGCAAGGGTGAATGGAGACTCTCATGTTGCAAGACACGGAGTGGTACAGTAAGCCCAGAGCGTGCCATCCAACTCTTCCTCCCACAAGCCTTTCTTATCATTGAGTCGCTTCTTGATACAGTCGAGGATCGTCTTGTTTGAAGCTTCTTCCTGGCCATTTCCCTAGGGGTAACATGTAGTTGAAGTGAAATGCTTGATCTTCCAAGACTCTAACAACTCGTTGATTATGGCGCCAGTGAACTGAGTCCCATTGTCTGTTAGAATGACCTTGGAAAGTCCAAATCGGCAGATGATCTGGCTCCAGATGAATTTTTGAACATCAACCTGAGTTATGGTGGCCAAGGCATTTGCCTCCACCTATTTGGTGAAGTAGTCAGTGGCAACAGTCAAATACTTCTTGCTTGGAACTAGAGTGCTTGGGAGCGGTCCAACAATGTCAATTCCCCATTGCATGAATGGCCAAGGGCTTGTCTGTGCATGCAACTCTTCTGGCGGCGCCAATTGGTTAGGCTTGAACCTTTGACATTTGTCGCATTTTTGGGCATACTGCAGAGCCTCCTGGCGTAGAGTAGGCCAGTAAAATCTTGCACTAAGCGTCTTTTGAGCAAGCGATCTTCCACCAGAATGATTCCCACAATGTCCTTCATGAATCTCTGCCAAGACTTTCAACGTTTCAGGTTGCTTCAAGCATAACAAGTTGAGTCCCATTGTCTATTAGAATGACCTTGGAAAGTCCAAATCGGCAGATGATCTGGTTCCAGATGAATTTTTGAACATCAGCCTGAGTTATGGTGGCCAAGGCCTTTGCCTCCACCTATTTGGTGAAGTAGTCAGTGGAAACAATCAAATACTTCTTGCTTGGAACTGGAGTGCTTGGGAGCGGTCCAACAATGTCAATTTCCCATTGCATGAATGGCCAAGGGCTCGTCTGTGCATGCAACTCTTCTGGCGGCGCCAATTGGTTAGGCTTGAACCTTTGACATTTGTCGCATTTTTGGGCATACTGCAGAGCCTCCTGGCGTAGAGTAGGCCAGTAAAATATTGCACTAAGCGTCTTTTGAGCAAGCGATCTTCCACCGGAATGATTCCCACAATGTCCTTCATGAATCTCTGCCAAGACTTTCAACGTTTCAGGATGCTTCAAGCATAACAAGTTTGGTCCCATGAAGCTCTTACGAAAAAGTTGGCCTTTGTCAACATAGTACCGCGCAGATTTCATCTGGACTTTGCGGGCTTCTAACCGTTCATTAGGCAATGTTTCATGCTCTAGATAATTGATAAAAGGATCTTGCCAACTCGGAGATGAATCAATTTGTCTTACTTCAATCTCCTTCACATCAATGCTTCTCTGCTCGAGATACTCAATCGGGATTGAAAGCTTGAAACGAAAGTCGGGTGATGACGCTAGATTGGCCAACGCATCTACTTGTGTATTTTCGGCTCGTGGAAGTTGATGAAAAGTGAAAACTGAGAAAAAAGTAAGCATTTCCTAGACCTTGTTATATCTGAGCATCTTTGCATCACGCGCAACATATTCACCGATTGATTGGTTAGTGATGAGATGCGAATCTGAATGAATAGCAAGTTTTTTGACTCCCAACTCCTTGGCAAGTGTGAGCCCACAAATCAAAGCTTCATACTCCGATTCATTATTAGAGGCTTTGAATCCAAACTGCACTGCTTGCTCCATTATTGAGCCATCAGGAGTGATAAGGACAGTCCCCGCTCCTGCCCCCTTCTGGTTCGAGGGACCATCAACAAAGAGCTTCCATAGATGATTGGATGTTGAGGGTTGCAGAGAAGAGGAACTGTCGCCATGATCTCGTGACAAGGAAGTGTCGGCGGCCGTGGGGGCATTGCCAAGCTTATTGACATTGTTTCCTTCCTGTGACGCTGGTGTGAACTCCACAACAAAATTCGCTAAGGCTTGGCCTTTAACAGTTGTTCGTGGACGATAGAGCAAATCATGTTGACTCAACTGTATGGCCCATTTCATTACCCGTGTCGATGCATCGGGTGCATGAAGTAATGAACAGAGTGGATATTCTGTCATGACGATTACCCGATGAGCTTGAAAGTAAGGCCTCAACTTCTTTGTGGTAACCAGTAATTCCAGAATCAGCTTTTCGAATTTTGGATATCATGTCTCTGCATCAAGAAGGGTTTTTGATGTGTAGAACACAAGCAGTTGAATCCCATTCTCTTCCCGGATAAGTGCAGAGCTTACAGCAACATCAGAGACCCCCAAATATAGGAACATGTCCTCTTTATCTTTGGGTTTTGATAGCAGCGGTGGAGACGTCAAGTAGGTCTTAAGATCTTGAAATGCTTTCTCACAACCTTCATCCCACTTATCTCTGGATGCCTTCTTTACTGCTTGGAAGAAAGGTCGACACCGATCAGTTGACTTGGAAAGGAACCTGTTCAATGCTGCTGCTCGTCCAGTGAGACTTTGAATCTCTTTCAGACTTGATAGGGACTTCATCTCGAGAATTGCCTTGATTTGCTTTGGATTTTCTTCGATCCCACGCTGAGTCACAAGGTATCCCAAGCATTTCCTTGCTGATACCCCGAAAGTACACTTTAGAGGGTTGAGCTTCATTTTGTACTTCTTCAGCAAGTTGAAAGTCTCTCGCAGGTTGGTGATATGGTCTCCTCGTTTTTCTCCTTTGACCATGATGTCATCCACATAGACCTCCATGGTTTTGTCGATGAGATCTTTGAACATCCGATTGACGAGTCTTTAGTACGTTGCTCCCGCATTCTTGAGGCCAAATGACATGACCTTATAATAGTACACACCTCGGTCGAAGACGAAGGCCTTTTTGTCCTTGTCTTTTTCATACATGAAAATCTGATTATAGCCCGAGTATGCATCCAGGAAGCTTAGGAGCTCATTTCCCGCGGTTGAGTCCACTAAGAGATTGATTCTAGGCAAATGATAGTTATCCTTTGGGCACGCAAGATTGAGATCAGTGTAATCAACACAAACTCTCCACCGTCCAGCTTTTTTTTCTTGATAAGCACGACGTTTGCTAGCCATTCAGAGTGCAGAACTTCTTCAATGGATCCAGCAATGAGTAACTTGTCAATCTCCTCTTGGATGATATCAATTTTCTCGGGGGAAAAATTGCGTCTTTTCTGCTTGACCGACTTGTGGTTGGGATTGACGTGCAGCTTGTGGCAAGCGATGGTAGGATCAATCCCCGGCATGTCAGATGGAGACCAAGCAAAAACTTCTTTCTCCTCACGCAAGAAAGCTATGAGTTCTTCTTTTTCTGTGTCACTCAACCGAGCACCAATGTGGGCTTCTCGCTCAGGATATTGAAGGTCAAGTTGAATGAGGGTGACGTCATCCTCCGGCTGCCATCCTTCCAGAGTTGGTGGTTCCTCATGTATGTTAGGATCTTGACCCGTGATTAGTTGTTATTTGGGAGACGAAGAAGAAAGCTTTCCCCTAGTGGATGACCCTGCTTGGGGAACAAACTCTGCCTCCTTGACCTCCTTCAGCCTTTTTGTAAGGCATCTCCGAGCCATCGCCTAATCTCCTTTGATCTCCCCGATTTCACCTCCGGGGATAGGGAATCGAATCTTCTGGTAAAGGCTTGACGTGGTTGCGAGGAACTTGTGAAGCCATGGCCTTCCCAAGATTCCATTGTATGAAGAGTACTCATCCATGATGTAAAAAGTCTGGGAGGTGACAACGGGATCCAAATGTACATCCAGCTGGAGAGTGCCTACGGTCATACTGGTTGACCCGTTGAAACCTCGGAGCGGGACAACCCTTTTTGTTGTGAGGCTTTCTAACCCCATCTTGAGCACTGCATCCAGGCTAAGGATATTTGTTGCGCTCCCTTCATCAATGTGAATCCGATCAACTTGAGCATGAGCGATCTGGATTGACACAACTAATGCATCATCATGCGGCCAATCAAGTCTTACCTTGTCCTTCAAAGAGAAACCAACGACAAGGTCGTTGGCCACCCCGGGGTGGTAACATGGGAGACCTGAGAAACGACAAGTGCATCACGTATCTTTCTTTTCTTCTACTTGGAAATGGTTCCTAGCAACTCCGATTCAGCTATGATGGTGTTGATGAGAATCATCTTTGCTACAGGTTCCTTCGGTCCTTTGTCAGCAGGTCGATCCACAGGCTTCCCTTTGACGTACTCAGTGCAATGTCCTTCTTTGATGAGATTCCGGAGATATCTCTCGAAAGATATACATTTTCCAATGTTGTGCCCATAGTACTCATGGTAAGCACACCACTTCGTCTTATCGGCCTTCTCTTGATCTCCTTTAATTGGCTCCGGCTTCTTGAACCATGGTTTGTCCTTAATTTCATTGTGGATCTGATAGACTGGCAAAGATAGCTGCAAGTTAGGCTTCCCCATAGCTGGTGTTTGGGAGGGTTATCCCGCCTTGCGCTTGTTGGACTTTCCAGTCGCAAACTTTCCATGGGACACTTCTTTATTGGAGGCCTTTTCACTAGCCCCAACATGGTCCCGAGTATGGGTGGCGTTCTTCTCGTCCTCCCAGCTTGCATGTCGTTCCTCTAGCGAAAGCATCTTGGTGATACTTCGCGCATTACTCATGACGATGTCCCCGTAAAGCTGGTTGTCCCGAGTGAGTCCTTGTTTAAATGACATTGCCGCAACAAGGTCGCTACAGCCGACAATCCGAGATTTCTCCTCGCAAAATCTTCGTACGTATTGTCGCAGAGTTTCTTTTGCTCTCTTTCGGACAGAGAAAAGATGGTCATCCTTCACCTCGATCGTCGGAAGTTGTGCGTATTCCTTCACAAATGCCAGAGCCAACTCTTCAAAGGATGCAATCGACCTCCGGGAGAGATGATTAAACCAAGTCATGGCTTGGCCTTGAAGATAAGCTTGAGAAACTTTGCACATGAGCGCATCGTTATGCCTGTGGGGGACCATGACTCCCGGTAATAATCTATGTGTTTTACCGGGTCGGAGGCTCATTTGAATGGAGTGGAGTTTGGCGTTGCAAACCTTTGGGGGAATGGCTCTTCCTCAATATCCCTTACAAAAGGCGTAGAGAGCTGTATCTGGCGACTTAGATCGTCCTCTAGATCGCCATCTCGTTGAGCACGAAGGTGCCTGTCCAACATTTTTTGAACATCATTAGCCCGCAACGTACTTTGCTGAGGCGGTGAGTCATTTCGTACTAATCGTCAAGAACCTCCTTGAGCTTCTCCTCTTGATCTCTGGGATCGTGTAAGGGAGTAGACTTCATCTTCCCTCTCACTGCCATGGGCAGATCGTCCTGGGTCTTTGTGTAGAGCCTGAGGTTGCCCCCTACTCCCATGTGAGCGATGTGAACGTTCCACCCGTGAAGTAGGCCCAATCCTACTTCCTAGTCGCTCATGTACTGATGGCCTTAGGCGTTGTGGGCTCTTTGCTCGGTGAGCGTGACTTTCTTCACCGGAGTCGCTTAGTGAAGTGTCTCGTGACATCGTTCGGCAGTGGACCGTTTCTTTTCTAGGACGCCTTGGAGCATTCTCTTGTCTTCCACGTGACGTGGACTGTCTGATTGGCTCTTGGACTGGTCTTTCTGCCTGGAATCGCTGCAAGAGCTTTGACTGGAGTTGAACTTGGCTGCTCAACCTTTCAACTTGCTGCGCCAAGTTGTCATGGGGAGGTTGGTGGTGACTTCTCTCTGAGACGTCGTGACGCCCATCCAGAAAGTCCCTTAGGTCCATGTTTGCTGTGGGCTGATCATGTCGTGATGCACTTCCCATCAACCGCCCGCCTGCTTGTTGCAAAGCTGAAGTTCCTTTCCCTAGCGCGGGCACTTGATTAGCTAGATAGGGGAATGCTCCAAAGCTGAAGGTTGGCCTTCCTCTGAGTGTCTCCATGGGCGCTTCTATGGACACACGCCTGAGTTGAATTGGTCGCTCCTCCGGAGTCTCTATGCGAGCCTCATTCCTTGTCTGAGCAGTTGAGGCAGAAACACCTTCTCCAGCGGATCGAACGGATAGACGCACCCTAGCCATGTCGAATCAAAAAATCGTTGAACAAGAAAGTTGTTGATGGATGATTTGAACAACGTTCAAAATCTTCGAACAATGTCGATGAACGACGAACGAAGAAAGATGAACGATAAACAAATTCCTGAAGAACGATGAACACCGTTGAAGAACGATGAACAACCGAGAGAGCTTCTTCTGGGTATTCCTCAATTGCTCTCAATGAAAACACCAATTGTTGAATCAAAAATCGAACCTGTCGTGAAAAGTTCTCACAATTCCTGCAAACAGAAAACAATTAGCTATCGCTGTCTCGATCGATTTACCCAGGGGGTTGTTCGACCAATAACACTCTAATGCCTAAGTTAGCTTTGAGAGAGAAAAATGATATACTTCGAAGCGAAGAATCGACGTACATTGGAAATGAAATATGTTCCGTTATTTATAGGAAAATCTTCGATGTCTCGGAGCGTTCTGATTAGTCGGTTGAATTTGTAATTAATAAATAATATATTATTAATTAAATATATTATTTAATAATTATAATAATAACTCATTATGATAATAATGATAATTATTGTGTTTTAATATTAACATTAATTGTTCGTTACTAAGAATAATGACAATTAACTCTCGGGGAGAATATTAATATTACGGAGATTTTAACTCGATTAAATAACGTATTTAGCTGGTAAATAAATTATTTAATGTGTGGGTGTTTTTAAATGACTAGCGTTATTTCTAGGGGCAATTTGGGAATTATGGATCACGTGACAGTTCCACAATTTTTGGATGTTTTTGGGTTCACATCAATTTGTAATATGAATAATTTTTAGTTTTTTTGAAATTTAACCCCTTAATTCCATATATATATATAGCACAAAAACCTTTTATTGTTCTTTTTAAAAAAAAATATCTTTTATGTAATAAAATTGCCGAGAGCAAAAAATAAGGCGAGACCTAGTGACAGAGAAAGAAGAGAAGGAGAGAGAGAGAGAGAGAGAGAGAGAGAGAGTAATAGCATTTAGCAGAAGCGATCGAGCTTATTATACACATTGCGAGAGAGAGAAGTTCGAATACAAATCAGCAAACAAAAAATAAAAATAAAAAGCAGTGAAATTTTCAAAAAAAGAAAATTGGGAAAAAAAGTCGACGAGAGACAGAGCGAGAAAGCGAAAGACAAAGCTCCGAAGTCACTGAGGTTCGATTTCCTCTGCAATTCGGCGAGCTGGTTAAGGTCAGAGTTCAATCAATCTCGAAAGCCCTCTCTCTTACACATACACTTTCCAAGCTTTACTATTTAATTCTTCATTTTTGCCGCTTCATTTCTCTTTTTTGTCTCTTTCCAATTCGATTTTTCTGCAATTCCAGCTCTGTTTTCTCAACTTCAATCTCCCCAACTCATTGATCTCATTCCCTCAACTTCAAATTTCGTGTCTTGAAGTTTGAAGCTTGTGAATTCTGTTAATTTAATTTTTGGGTTTGGATTGGCGGGGTGGTGTAATTTACGGTTCATTCAAGTTTGGAAACAGTACGGTAGTCTCAACCTAATTTTTGGTGATTCGAAGTTAGGGTTTTTCATTTGGAATGGTATTCAATAAATTAAGCTTGATATTGTGTCTATTTGTGGGGATTTAGCGAGCTGTGTACTGGGATTGATCTTTAGGGTTTTGTATTGAGGGATTTGGTTTTGCATTGTATGGATTGTGGATGGGACAATTTGGGGTCGTTTGGAAACAAGTGTAACCCTATTCCAGTTTGAAATTGGTGGTTTTGGGGGTTTTTTGATTTGGTGGGTGGTGTGTGTATCTGTTTGTCGGGAGATGCAGAGATTTGAGAATTGAATTGCAATGAACGATATGGAAGATTGCAAATTCTGGGTTTTCTGGAAACAGTAATAACTGTAATTTGGCTTGTAGTGGGGTTACTGGGGGATTTGTGGTTTCTCGTGGATGGTGTATGAATCTGTTTGTTGAGAAATGCAACCTCAGCAGTTTCCTAGAATTGATTTGGGTGATTTGAAATCTCAGATAGTGAAGAGGATTGGGGCCGAGAGGTCAAAGCGGTATTTTTATTATTTGAATAGGTTGTTGAGTCAGAAGCTGAGCAAGAAAGAATTTGATAAGTTGTGTCACCGGGTACTAGGAACTGAGAACTTGCCACTGCACAATCATTTTATTCGGTCGATCTTGAAGAATGCATGCCAAGCCAAGACCCCACCTCCAATTCATTCACCGGTTCCTGGAAAACCTGGGATACAAGCTGCAAATGGGTCTCCAAGTAGAGAAGATGGGCATGAACAAAGTGGGGCCCTTTTTCCAAATCAAAATCAGAATGTACCTGTTTGGCCTAATGGGGTTTTGCCAGTGTCCCCGAGAAAGGGCAGGTCTGCAATACGTGATCGGAAGCTAAGGGATAGATCAAGTCCACTTGGACCAAATGGGAAGGTAGATAGTTTGTCACATCAATCAACGGGTTCAGAAGATAATGGCAGTAAGGCTATTGTCGAAAATGGGGATGTGCATCCATTTGATTATCAGAGACCAATGCAACATCTTCAACCTGGTGCTGAGCTACTTGAGAGTGCAAGAGATGGTTCAGTTCGGAGACCCATAGAAAAACCACGGATACACAGTGAAGACCAGGCTCAATTGGCTGTTAATGAGGATGGGCAAGAGGTTGAAGAATCAAACCGCTTGAATTTCTCAAGAAGTCCTCTACTAGCACCACTTGGGATCCCATTTTACCCAGCCAGCGCAGGTGGGGCCCGCAAAGCTTTGCCAGTCGGTAGCAATTGTGATTTTGTTAGCTATTATGACAGTGGGGGATTGTCTGATACGGATACACTTAGAAAACGTATGGAGCAGATCGCTGCAGCACAGGGCCTTGGAGGTGTTTCTACAGAATGTGCAAATATGCTGAATAATGTGTTGGATGTGTACTTAAAGCGATTGATTAGGTCCTGTGTTGAGTTAGTGGGAGCAAGGTCTACATCAGAGCCAAGAAGAAATGCTACACTAAAACAGCAGATTCAAGGAAAGGTTGTCAATGGCATGTGGCCAAGTAATCACCCGCATGTGCAGAGTGACAATGGACCCATGGAAGAGCAAAGACCATGGTGCTCAATATCTTTGCTGGATTTTAAGGTTGCAATGGGGCTAAATCCACAGCAACTTGGAGAAGACTGGCCATTGCTGCTGGAGAAGATTTGTATGCAAGCATTTGAGGAGTGAAACATTCTTATGAAGATATATTCATCCCAAAGTTATGGCTGGGTTGGTCTGTTCTGGTTCAAAGGTCCTGAGACCACCAGTTCGTGATCATTGACACAGTTAGTTCTAATCTCATTGTCAGGACGCACCAGATGGTTCCTAAGTGGGTAAAGTTCCAGTGCTTGCAAGATGAAATCATCTGTTTGAGCATCAAACGTCTGTATTTGCTTGCTGCAGAACCAGGGCCGATCCATAGTTATCTAACTGCAACCATCAAGGGGTTCTTTCAAACTGAATGCCACCCATGTTTGGTTGTTCTGTTGTATGTTTAACATTGATGCTGCTGTATTTGCTGCCGCTCCAGATCTCCAGCTTTCAGTGTAATTGCAGCATGTGAAGAGGAAATATAAGAAAATTTTGCAGGGATACTGTTCTGTAGCTCGGTGAGAGGTACAATTGCTTGTGCAAGAGCTGCAGTATGTATGCTCTGTATGTATTTTTAGACTCTTAGAATTGATTGAAATTTCAATATCAATAACACATTGACATCAATTGAACTGTCTTTGATGGCATGAATTTAGTTCCCAAAGTAATAGCTACCAAATTATTGTCCTTTTCTCATAGAGATCTGTGAATGCATATATGGCTAATGATCATGCAGATAATCGGTGTGGCTATGTTTCAGCATGTACACACAAAAACACCACCAGTCACATATCTGAAACTACTCTCAATTGATTTTTGATTGCTAAGCTGTTTTTATCCTATTATTCTTGTTAAGGGAAATGTTTTTTCTACATGGCTAGGATTGTAACCTCATCTCTTTCACATTTGACCATTTTTGAAAAACTAGCCGTGAGTGTCCCAACCCAACTTACTACTGAGTTCAAAGTGGCAGTTCAAGCCCCATGATGTGGAGTGAAAATAGAAACCATAAGACTAAGACTAATTTGTATTTAAAAGCTGTACAGTTAGTTGTCAATAAGCAAATTATGTTGCTAAATCAAATTCTTTGCATCACTGGAGACTCGTCTGATTCAAGCTACTGCGTCTAAAACACCTATATTGATTTTCGATGATGCAATGTGAGTATGGGATGAAAAATGTAGCATCAGGTCATGTATTCAATGTGGAAGAAATCATACAGCTTTGGATATTGTTTTGGTATCGAATTCTTGAATTTCTCAATCCTCTTACAGGCATGGATATCAATTTCTGGATTTATCCCTATATATGAATGAATAATCATAGCCCTCTTCGTCATCTGTCTTGTTCATCACTAATATAATCCCTACACATCACTTATTCGTATGCTACCGATGAAATTTCTTTCGTGTGAATCTGTCTTCATTGCTTGCTGTGGTAAATTCTGTTCAAGAATAATCTTTGTTAAGTTTCGAAGTTTGACATTTTTAATCTCTGTAATCTGCATCATTCTTGTGATAAAATTACTGAATGTTTGGTGGATAGGCATAGGCAGCAGGCTGCTTTATTTTCTGCTTTTTCATTAAACAATTGTTCTGGACTTTTCCAGGAAGCTTCCAGATCCATGAGGGAAGCAGAAGAATCTATTGATTGCTCTTATGAATCTTTGAGTAAAAACCTCTTTTACACGTGTGTTTCAGTTTTAGAGAGCTTAAAATAATTCAAAATTGAAAACCCAATGATCTGTTTGTGCTCTGGGAAAATGGAGCTCAAGCGGAATCTCTCAAATGGCAACTGTTGTTATTGGTTGTTTCATGGGCCAGCCATCAACGTTGTCTCTGAGATGTGGCTTCATTTGATAAGAGTCAAGACCATGGTTTTGCTTGGAACCTGGAAGCTTATTAGTTATTATCCATTGGAGGAGACATGCATATGGATTATGGACGGACCTCTCAGTGACTGACTTGTTGCATTTCCAAAGTGGAATCAAATACATAGTGGGAATTTGTAACTACTTTTAGTCTTTTGGGCTGTTTCCTGGCTTTGCATCTTGACATTTATTCTTTTAATGTAATTGGTTAGATGATGTCATCAGATGGTGACACGAATATCTCACTCAACATTCATAACTTAGATTCTTCCTTTACTTCCATTTTCCTGATTTTTTTTAAGGGTATGTTCTGTGTGTGCCACACTCAGTTTTGGGAAAAGATTTAAGACATTCAAAGTACAGTGTACGCTACACCGCCATTTTGCAGGTACCTGCAATTTGGAGTGCCACTTAACCAAAACAAACAAGAATTCAATAATAATACATCGAAGTACCAAGATGTCTTGTTTCACAAAGGTCGTAGCCGAGATAACTCTATAAGCAATAATTCTACTATGGATGCTACCAAAGTACATATAGAAACCCGCTATTTTGTGACTATAGTTGCATGGTTTGACATGATCCAACAGTCGGACCTCATAAGTAATAACTTATCCCTGGACTGCCAGTGTATTTGAATCATTTTTGGAAAGCTATAAAAACTGAAACGAAAAGAAACATGTTTTGAAGAAGAGCACCACTTTGTATGTATTCACAGTTCCACAAGTGAATGCAGATTCCCGCTGTAATGCCAACAGCTTGGATTTATTAGTTGAATAAGACGAAAAAGACATCAATATGTACATAATAAAGAAAGGGTAAGAACTAAAAAAGGAAACCAAGATCGAGAAGCAAAGTTTGTACAATGAGGAACATATCTCCTCCAAATGATTTAATAACTGAATTATGTGGAGGACGGTGAGGCTGCTGCTGCTGCTGCTGCTGCCGCCTTGCATATAGGGCACCAATTCTTAACCCGCAGCCACTGGTTTACGCAACCAACATGAAAACTATGCTCACACTGCAATCTCCCAATTTCATCTCCAGCCATATACTCTTCCTGTAAAATAAGATCGACCGATAACTATTAGTAACAAATTCAAATGATTCAACTAAAAAACAAAGTAAAAAAGTATTGAGGAAGTCTATCTTATTATATCCACTCTAATCTTCAATGTACCCATAACTAATATCAGCCTTAGTTGAATAAGAAGCTCCAAAGTTAAGGCAAATACATTTCCTATGTTAGTGCTGCTGCTTACAAAAGACATCGACCACTCTACGTGTAATCCTGACAAGTGTAAGAGTTTAGGCTTATGAAGCTCATTACTAGTGACGCACAAAGAGGCGCAGATTGATATCACAATAAGTTTCAAGGACAAAAGTTAAAAAGCTCACAACTTTGGGAAAGGAAAGAACCTGGCAAATACTGCATTTGACATCATCCTTCTTCCCGTAACAGCCTATCGATGAATCCTCTGGAGGTGTAAACTGATATGTGCTTTTCTCAATGCAATCTGACAAGGCTTCTTCTGGTAATGCTGTGCTCACAGTACCCATCCTCTCTTCCAGAGCTAATAATTCCTGCCATCAAATCAGTAAAATGCTGGTAAAGAAACGTCTAAACATATAAAATAAAATAAAAAAACTGCCCCAGGTGGTGTTCCTATGAACCCACTTTTAGTTGAATTTTCAAACTCATCTATTACAGAGGAATTGATGATAAACCGGAAAAAATAAAAAAAGTTAACAAAGCAATTAGATACATCATGACAAACCAATATACTCTTCAAACAAATGAGAACAAAAAAGAGATACTACAAATTATTTCTATGCGAACCTCATATGACATGTTATCAATATCCAGTCTCATGTCTCTGTGCTGATCATAAAAGTTCAGACCATTCAGGAACAAATTGGTCTCCAGAACAAGTATTTGCTGCAAGATGATAAATACTAGTTATGAACAAAAGAAACAATCAAGTGAACCTGAAATCAAAGCGAAACACCGAGAAATCGAGTGAGCATAAAAGCTCCATTATTAACTACCTCAAATGTTAGCTCTTCATCTTGTTCAATCCTCTCAAGAGCCAGCAATACCTGCCAACATTTTGAAATAAAAAAATTAAAAAATTGAAGGCATAATTACGTTGGTTCCTTTCTAAATACCCGACACAAGGCAACATGTCCTTAGACCACACAAATGTATATCGAAATTTAGTATGTCACCTCCGCAATCCCATCCATGTTATAGCGTCGCAGTCCATCCTGATTCATTACAGAGCGGGAAAATCCAACATCTGCATTACCAGATCGCATAATGCTATGTAAACTCCCATTGCTACTACTTGGTCGACTATAAGAGTTTGGCCGAAGTAAAGGAGTTTCAGAAGATAACTGTTGTGACGAACAAGGACCACTCAAATTGATAGACAGTTCAGGTTGTGACATATGTGGCCCAACTACAGATGATCCGCTCGCTGATGAATTGTTTCCATTTCCTTGATTAGAAAGCCTAGCCCTGGAGTGACCAGTGGTGGTTCTCCGAGTCCTAACTGATGCAGCACCATTATCCCTGTTAGCAGGCATATTCCTACCTCTTCTTGAATCCGAAATGGAGATTCCATGGCTAGTAGTAGGGTTTTGTCCTGATGATGACCCATTCATCTTCTTCCCTCTAGCAGCAGAACTACTTTCTCCTTCAGAAATTCTTTTCTTTACAGTTTCTCTCCGATTAACGCATGAATCTGATGATGAACAACTAGATGGGGCAACATCAGATGTTGAATTGCATCTCAAATTTCTTAAACCATTCCTTCCTGTGCTCGTTCGTGTTGTCTGGTTGGTGTTTTTAGATCCCAAAGACGCATTAGAACTCCCTAAGGTATCTTGGTTGCGCAACCCAGATCTCTGATTGAAATTCCTCGGAGATCTTGTATTTGATGGCACATCCGAGCTTCCGACTTCCATCAAGGTAATCTCACTAGACTCGCCCTTTTTAGATTCACGCTGCAGCCCTCTTTGAATCCTTCCAGGTGGGGAAGCAAGTTCTGAAGCTTCTGGATCATCATGAACACTGCTGGTTTCAGATGAATCTGTTTCCAAATTAGAAGTTAACTTTTTGCAAGGTTTTGTAATAGATTTTCTTGTGTTGGCAACACCAATGCAAGAACTAGAGGAACTTCCTATTATGTCTTTCCCACTTGAAGAAGAGCGGAATGCAGGCCTTGATGATTTTTCCTTTTCAATTTGAGCACCTTTCATGGAGCTCAATCTTCCACTGCATCCCAGTCGGCTGCAGATCGGAGCATTGCGGTCTCTGTTTGGAGTTTCCCTCAAAACAAGACCAGACCCCTTCTTAGAGACAAGTCCATCAACAGCTCTTTTTCCAGAATACTCATCCATGAATGTTCGTTGATTATATCCTTCAATGCTGTAAGAACAGTAAATAAATGTTTAAGTACATTGGTGACAATTTCCAATGACAATAAACTTTCAACTTTCTATGCAGATTGTAAACTTTCAACTTTCTATGCAAATTGTTAGAGATAGAAAATCTAGAATTTGATGGTGAAGTGTCATATAGTATTCAAAGAAAAAAAAAAGATCACACACATTTCATCGTTTATAGTCCCAACTGTAAAGAGTAAACATAAGAACAACAAAAAAAAAAATTCAAAAGCAAATTCAGTAAGCGATTTCGTGTGTCAACAATATGTTTCATGTGTAGACACTAGCTTCATATGTAGGCAGACACAAAATTTTCGAAGACATTAATACAAACTCCGTCATTGGTAAAGATTACTGCTCAAATTTCGGGAGACTAATTAAGGTTAATTTTTCAGAGTTTTCAATGATAAACGAGCTGGATGCCAGCAATACCAATCCATTTCCTCTGCTGAGAGTAATAAAACCCACCAAGCAGTTTCCTAGGTTTTGTCAATTGCATCTGCTAAAAACACACCCTAGCCCTTTTCTCAGAAGGCTGCTACCACAACTGCTTTGAATCGGAATCTTTACACAAATGAAAAGGTTTATATTACAGCCTCTCTAAATCTTATGAAACTTGAAATCTGCGGAGACTCACCAAAGATTTCATTGACATTGTATCAGAAAAAGGTTATTACCAAAATCATTTTTGCACATTCCATCAAACAGAATTACAAGTATTCAATCTCTATTTTGGAATTTATTATCAGTAGATTCAGTACTAATATATGTTATATTCATACTTTTTAATTATGAGACACAGATGATCACCAGCAATACACGAAAAAAAGGTAAAAACTAAATGTAGAACAATCAAACAAGCTGTGGCATGCACTCTAACAGATGATCATAAACCGAAATATGAAATGGTAATCGAATTGAAGCAAAAAAAAAAAAAAAACTCAATGAGAAGAATGATTAGAAAGGGAGAATAAGCATATCAAAAGGGTGTGTTTACCATGAGTTGAGTCATTGATTGATACAAAAAGAAGCCAAGGCTTTCCTTTGATAGGAAAGAGAACCCAAAAATTTTGATTGTCACAAAACGTAAAAAGAAACAAAGGAATGAAGGAGAGAAAAGAGGAAACAGATGGCAACATGCCGATATATTTTCCCAAAAAAGTGGGTCTCTTGTTGTGAGAGGAAACGCTTTTCCTAGAATTATTCTCCACACGATGATCTCATTTTCTATTTTCACGAAACACTCTTCTTCCCCGTGATTTCAGGTCTTGAAGAAGAAGAGTTTCCTCAAAAAATTAAAAAATAAAAACCATTGGAAAGGAGGGAAAAGTTATGATTATTTCTCCTCCATATATATTTTCCAAACAACCAAACAGAAAAATTTTCACTTATGGACTTGAAGCAAAACAGTCCTTATTGTTATTGATAAGAACCTGAAACTAGCAGACAAAACGATTCATCGCCATCAAAATTGAAGATGATGAAGATGAAGCCACCAATCCAATACCTTTAATGATTATAAAATACAAAATCCAAATTGAAAAAAAAAATTGAAGAAACCCAATTCAATCCAACAATCATTGATTTCAGCTACCTATGATTCCTCCCGGTTCTTCTTCTTCTTTTTCTCCTTCCTTTGAAAGCCCAAAGCCAACAGTTGAAGTTTTTAAGACTTGAGAGAGAGGAAAAAAGGCCTTTCCTTTTGAGTTAAGAGAGAGAAAGAGTGGCAAAAGCGTATGTAAATGATCCAAGAGGTCTACAGAGAAGAAGACTCCTTTTCAATTTTCACTTAGGACTCATTTTCATTTTATACAGAAGTTTTTTTTGTTTTTTGTTTTTTTTTTTTGGGGGTGAGGTGTTGGGGGGAGTTTCCAGCTTTGGAAGCTTAGCTAAAACGAAGAACAAACAACAAAGTGTAGTGCCGTCCTAATGAGAAAGTTAGATAGAATATATTTGGGCCGTTAGATCTGATAGAGGGTCAAAGATCGAGGGCTGTGGAGGACTGTGTCGACATGGTCAAAAAGGGTGCGATGATGCATAGTATAGCCCTATAGGCCTCTTTGGTGGACTTGCAGATATGTTTACGATTTTACCCCCACACGGCCCCTACCAACTTCACCACCTCAGCCGCCGTCCTACGTCCTAACATGTTACTATTTTATTCAGCGGGGTTTTTCCTTAATTATATTAAAATTTAAAATTAGGTCAATAAAAAGATTATTATAGTTAGGAAAAATTGTAGGCCCAAGTAAATTCCCAAATCCACCTTGAGGCTTGAGGCTTGAGGTCGAAGAATTGGAGTGGGTCTCTTTTACGGACTCGATAAGTGAACTCACTTATGGAGATAAAACATATTCATTAGCATTGATTTATGTAGAAAGTTGTGAATGATAATCTAAATTACGTTTTATGTAAATATTAAAGAAGACATAAGAAGGAAATTTTAATCCAATTTGGAAAACTAAACCGACTTCTTATCAAATAAATTACAAAAAAAATTACCAAAAAAATATATACTTTTTTTTTGTTGGAGAAAAAATAAAAAATATATATATATTTACTTAGCTAACAAAATTTAAAACTCAGAATCTCATTGGTTAAATTAGACGACTGTATCACCTCAACTCAAAATGGTAATATTGATTCAAGACTTACACGTCTACTACTCATAAAAAGTGAAAATAAAAATACAATAAAATCCAATCCCCAAGCTTAAGCTTAGATTAAATAGGCTAGCCTGACTTCTTTTTATTTCTATTTTCCTTATATGGGAGATCACAATCATCTAACTAATTTTTAAATGCCAACAAAAAAAAAAAATCAAATACACTGAATAATTTATCGAAAAATTCGAGACTTGCTTGGTAACTATCCCAATTATATGGAAATAAAATATTGAGGTGCATTCATTTTGAGAACCGGAGCTCACACGGTTTTTATCCACAAAATCATAACCTAAACCTGTGAAGGATCAAATCCACATAATATTTGTTGTTTTGGTGGAAAACCACAGAATATTGAAAGGACAATTTGGTGAGCACGACCTAGTTTAAATCTGTGCCTCCACACTCACTCACCCATTTATTTCTTTTTCTTTTCCTTCTAAAAAAAAATGTTGTTTAATTATCCCATTATTTAAAATGATATTTATTAATTTCTACAAAATATAAAGTCCAATTTTTTTTATTAGATAGAAGAAAGTCATACTATAAGTTGTATTTCGTGTTTGAGATGTCAAGATTTTGAGAGGCAGCCTTTGTAAACGTTGTATTTCATCAGCATTATCAATGAATTTATCTTCCTCAAAAAAAAAAAAAGTTGTATTTCAATTTATAAATTCATTTATCGAATTTCGTATTGGTTCTTATAATTTGTGGTGCATTGCATTTTAGACAATTTTCTGAAATCAAGAAATTGAAATTTCTGAATAAAAAGGGAAAGATTATGGGATGATCAAGCGAAGACAGTTGTTCTAAAAAAATAAGAGTGAATAAATAATTAAAGCAACTTAATTATGAGGAAATTGATTTTGATTTTATGGGTACGCATGACTATGACATTTTGCTTGCAAATCTTTCATGCGTTTTCCATTTGTATCTTTCTCTCTTCTTCTACCATAATAATAATAATAATAATAATAATTAATTATTATTATTATTAATATTATTATTCTTATTATTCTTATTATAAAATAGGTAGATGGTGACAATGGAGAAGGTGATGCTTAACTTGGTAGAAAGAATACACCTACTGTGTCTCCATCCTCCATCCGCCATCTTTGGTCTGCAGATCTCATATTTGTTTGTAACATTACGTTTGCTATTTTCATTGATATTTTATGCATGCATGCATGCACTACACGTTTGTTGTATACGAAAGGTACAAAATTATTATTCAACATACCCAGCCTCGTTAAGTATACTCGGTTTGTTGTAACTTTTTTTTTTCGGGACTTGAAATTTTTATTTTCAAATTTTATTATTATTAACGAAAATACAGTGGGTATCGGTTTTATCATTAAGAAAAATACCCCATTAGACTATAACATTAAGAAAAATACAGTGGCATTTCCATGATATGCACCCAACAATGTCTCTCCCAAGCCATTAACTATATGTATTTCCATAAAAAAAATGTTTTGATAACTGTGTCTGATCTTGTTTCCGTCTAACACCTCAATTAGTGTACTTGGAATACGCTAAGCATTATTATACCCCAAACAGAAAATTCGTCAGATAAGGATATACATTAACCATGTTAAAATTAATATCTTGGTACGTGGTCCAAATAGAATCCATCAACGCGGGGTCACTGCCCATATCCAACCCATTGACCCCGAAAAACATGAAATGTGAAAAATCTCAGTTATTCCTGAGTCCCAACCAATAACTAGTTCTGCCTAAGCCTCGTCTTGACACCTTGATACTTCAGGGGCATTTATTGAACCTCTTTATCCTAAATGAATTCATGTTCAAACTCTCGAGATTTTGGAGCGTTCAACGATAATCAAATAAGGATACTTAATAACTTGGACACATAATAATATCTTCAAACGAAGTCTATTCGCACCCAAAAAATCCACCATTGGATCTGTAAAGAGGAGAGGATGAACTCTTGTGTTGGCCGGAATTCTAAAAGACCCAACACCTGCCCTCATGCAACGCCGTGATTCTCTGCACATGGGGCTCACGTGCCTGCAGACACAATTGCAGGCGCAGTCGCTTGCTATCTCCCGCCGAGTTCGTGGGTCTACTCGTTTCATGCAAATGTTACCCGTGACCCCGAATTCGATATCTCAGCCATTTCTCATTTGATTCTCATGATTTTAATAACCAAGTATATCTTCTCCTCACCAAGTACTCAACTAAGTGTACAACTCCGGGGATAAACACCTAATTCAACCAGAATTTCAACCATGAAATCTTAGTCAGTCGTTAGGCTTAATCAATCTACTTAATCAACCCCCCCCCCCCCCCCCCCCCCTCTCTCTTAGGGTGGCACTATTCAACCCACTAGGTGTTAACACTTAAACGAATCGTTAAAATAAACACAAAGTAACACTCAACACTTAATGAAAGTATATGCAATTTAAAACTCTTTTAGTCTAGATGTAGTATTGGTAAATAAGGATCGTTCTTAACTGAATAAATTAGGGACATTTTATAATTTTTAGTGACAAATAATAAAAGATAATCAAAAAATAAAATGATAAATGAATCAAAGAATCAAAGAATTAAAGAATAAAGGTGTTAACACTTAAACGAATCATTAAAATAAACACAAAATAACACTCAACACTTAATGAAATCATATGCAATTTAAAACTCTTTTTGTGTATATGTAGTATTAATAAATAAGGATCGTTCTTAACTGAGTAAATTATGGACATTTTATAATGGTTAGTGAAAAATAATAAAAGATAATCAAAGAATAAAATGATAAATGAATAAAAGAATAAAAGAATAAAACGATTTTTTTTTGGGGGGGGGGGGGGGGGGGGGGGGGGGGTGGTTTGGAAAGAGTTGTAGCTGGAGCTACATTTTAACAAACTAAGAATTGAAATGTGAATGCTCATGCTAACTAGAACTTACAAACCATAAATTAGTTTCATAGACAAAACCGACACTTTTACGTAAGTAAATCCGAATTAACAATCATATTATTTAAACTATTTTTGCTTTAACTTTTGTACAATGGACTTATCTCAAACACAAATCTTACCAACACTCTAGCATTTTGTACATATTGAACTAATCACGAAATCCTACTTTCGTCATCTTAATTACCTTCATACATTTTTAATACTATAAATACACCGAATAGCGGTCATAAACACTTACAATATAATTCACCTTACGTTTTTTAACTGAATTGCGTCAAACATTAAATCTCTTCAATCCTATTCTAAGTGCACCGAACAGCGGTCATAACATTTAGCGTTGAATTGAAGTTTAAGCACTAAAATGTGTGAAGTAACTAAAATTCAGAAAGTAAAACACATGGAGATTTTATTCATATTTACAAATTTTAGAAAGAAAATATCAACACATATTGAATTATAAGTAAAACCGAAACAATAACAAGAGTTTAAGTAGAGGGAACAAAGTTACACTTTCGGACTCTAAGAACAGCTTGAGATGCTAGGTGGATGGAAACAGTGGGCCAAGAGGGGCCCTTAACGCCTTCTTTTTTCTTCTCATCAGAGTTATAGGGAGGAACAAGCTGACAGGACCCATCCCAATCCTCCCGGATTATCGTGGGACGTGCCTGCTGTAATGCCCCAGAAATTCGAAACATGAAAATTTGGAAAAAAAATTGAAGAAAAGGACGATTTTGCCCCCGGAATTGGGCGAAAAGTTGACTTTTAATTTGAGCAGTCAAACGGACTTTGATCGATGACTGTGACGTAGTTCGGGACGTCACGAGTTCATAGACAGGTGGCACGCCCAATTCCAACATTCGAGGAGAAAGTTATGACGTGTGGAAGTTGGTAAAAGGGGCCGAAAATTGACTTTTTGATCGGGACCATGTTTGGACTTTCCGGGAGTACCGTTGGATAGATCTCGAAACGCTGAATCCGTAGACAGGCGGCATGCGTCAATCGGAGTCCGAATGAAAACGTTATGGGTCTAGAACGATTAGGGGTATTTTGGTAAATTGTGAGAACAAGGGTAAAATGGTAATTTTCAGTGAGGAAGTTAATTACACAGTGCAAGGTATTATATGATAAGGTATTAAATGAGATGTTGTGGCTGATTCAGCCTATGATAGTTGAATGTGTGACACATGTCACTTGTGATGTAAGGACCCGTCCCGAATATCGGGATTGAATATTAATTAATTATGAATTAGAATGACTAATCGGGGATTAGTTGAGTGAAATCGGACGAAACGTGCAAAATGACCATTTTGCCCCTAGCGTGGGCAAAATGTTGACTTTTAGTTCGGGCGGTCAAATGGACTTTGGCCGGTGACTGTGACGTAGTTCGGGACGTCACGAGTTCATAGACAGGTGGCACGTTCGATTCCGACATTCGTAGAGAAAAGTTATGGCGTGCGGAAGTTGAGCGGTATTTTGGTAATTTGGCATATTAGGGGCCAAATGTTGACTTTGTGATTGGGAGGTCCGATGGACGAGGGCCAAGGGACCGTTACGTAGGTCTCGTCGATACGAATCCAACGACAGGCGGCATGCCGAAATCGGAGATTCGACGACGAAGTTATGGTCACGGAATCGGACTCGATTAACCGAACGAACCGGGAATAAAATAATATTTTATTATGAACAGTACCCGGTGACTGAACACACTTGGATGAGGCATGAAACCAGATCCCATGTTTTAGGGAAAACACAATTATGATGTTTAATTAATTAATTAATCCTAAATTATTCTTAATTCATCCCTTAACCCCCCCTTTTGTTCTTCAAACCGTGCAAATTGGGGGAATCTAATTGGGAGAATTCAGCCCCCTTTCACAACCAGTTTTGAGGGGAAATTGTGAGTTTGAGAGAGGGGATTAAACTGGGGAAACACAGGGATCGATTAATGGCTGAAAAACTGGGAATTCGAAAATTGGGTTTTTGGGAGGAAAAATCAAATTGGATGAATTGAGCCTTGTTGATCGAAATTGGGTTCAGTTTCAGTCTTCTGGGATTACTACGATCCATTTTGTAGAAGGAACTAAGTGGAATTGAGATCGAATTGAGGTAGAACTGAGGAAGGAAACTTTCAGAATTTTCGAGATTGAGTCGAGGAATTGGAGGCTTTGATTGTTGAAATTGAGCTGGGGATTATGTTCCTGAGGATCCCACGATGCTTCTGGATCCATCAATTGAAGGAAAACAGCGGGAGATTGACTGAACTCCATGGTTGCACAGTGACGAAGAATCGAGTTTGAGTCGTGGCATTTGAGCCACGAATTGATGCAATTGAGTTGGGGAAAATACTTACCTGAGTCCATTGAAGCTTAACTGGTGAATCAATTGAACGAAATCAAGAAGGTTTGATGGTTTTCGAAGGATGAACTATGGCCGGAGGGACCTTCGAACGATCAACTGTGATCGTGGGGTTATAGGTAAGGTTGTTTGAAATTGAGTCCACAGATCTTTAATTGAACTTAATTCGAAGCTGTATGAATGTTCAATTGATGAATTCAGTGTGGAATTGACAGAAAACCAAACGGGTCTGATCGCGGGGTTAAACGACCCGTTTACCAGACAAACGGGTGAGGGAGACAGCACTGTAGCTGGCGCGTGGGTTTCACGCGCAGTCACTCACGGCGGCGCGTGGGGGGCGCGTCCGGCCTAGTCTCAAGGTGAGGTCAACATGACTTTTGATCCTCTCAGTGTAACGAACATTTTGACGTTGATTTCGGTGAAATCGGATATTGTTTCGATAATGTTCCGCGTATCCGAAGTTTTGTATTACGTTAAAAATACGTATTTAAATCCCGGAAAAATTGGGGAAAATTATATGTTGTATTTTGAGATGTTAGTAACCCTCTATAATGATTTTGGACAGGAGTTGTGATTTCCAGATTTTACGGAAAAACGTGCAGCTCGGCGAAACGGACCGTTTTGGACGGTGTGTGTGAGTGGACTTTGTTTTCTAACCGTGATGCATGCATATATGATTTAAATGCCTTATTATATGATTTTATATGCTTGGGCATGATTTATGTTTCAATACGGTAATTTCTCGGTTTTATGATTATTATATTATTATTTTGGGCGATTTCGAGAAATTACGAAATTTAGTAAAAATGATGTTTGGACTTGGTTTATGAGTCCGGAATTGAAATTGATAGAAAATAATGGTTGGACTCGGATTATTGAGTCATGGATTGAAAGATGCTGTGGTGACTCGGGAATGAGTCGAGGGTCAATTTCGTGGATTTACGTGAAAATGGCAACGGAGGTTGCAACACATGGATTTGCGTGATAATGTTATTTTGGGCATGAGAACCCAAGTGATTAGTGATTTTGACTCGGATTTGGAGTCATTTGTGAAATTATGAAATTAATGATTTATTGGGATTTTATGATTATTTTAATCAGTCTTTCGGCACGTTTTACGAGGAACGTGCAAATGATGTTTTGGGTTAGGCCCGGAGTTTAAATGATTTCTAAAATGATGTTTTGACTTGGTTGGTGAGTCAATGATGATTTTCGGATTATTCTATTGATTTAAATGTGATTTTAACGGTTTATGTGTAAAAGGTATTTTGAGCTTGAGACCCAGTTGAGAATGACCTTGACTTGGTATGAAGTCAAGATTTGATTGAAATGTTTTGGGATGTAATTCCGGGATGGTTTTCATTGTGATTGTGATATTCCCCAGACGGTCGGTGCTTGGGGGGGATTACCCAGATGACCGGAGCTTGGGGGATGTGATTGTAGGATCGGGAGTTGATCCTATGGTAGTCAGCTTCTCGGATGAGACTGAGCCTGGATGTACCACTCGGAGGTGTCTGATCCTGGGGATGTGTTCGCCCAGAGGTGACTGAGCCCGAGGGTGTTGAGCCCAGAGGTGTTTATTCCCGAGAGAGTGACTGGATATTGGCCTACGCGTAGTGCAGCACTTGTGAGTAGTGCAGTTTGATTGATTTTGCACTTGTGAGTAGTGCAGATGTGATTTGTGATATTTTATGCACTTGTGAGTAGTGCGGATTGATTGGATTGATATATTTCTTGTGCACTGGTGATTAGTGCTGATTGGTATTGATTGTGATGAATGTACTGGTATTGAGTACAGGTTTTTGGTCTTTGTGGCCAGTGATTATGTTTTCACATGTTTTGGCCTGAGAGCCGGGATTTGATGTTTTATAGCATGAACCGATTTGGTGAACATGAGTTTTATGGACCATGGAAAAATATGTTTTGATTTTATCGGTCACTCGTGTTTTACGATATGCATGCAAGTTTCTGAAAACTGGAGGGTAAGAATGTATTTTGATAAATGTTTTTATAAGAGGTCATTTTTATCCCACCTCACACCTTTTCCTGTTTTGTGACCCTCCAGGCCGTGGTACGACATTCGGGACTGATCGTGAGGCAGTGACAGCAGCAGAAATCCGCGCAAACATCCCTTGTCTGGCAAGCACTGAAGGGGAGTTTCGGACCTTTAGTTGACTTGTCAGACGGGAGCAGGGACCGGGCACGGTTTTTGACGTCCAGTTGGGACGGGTCCTGTCATGTGATGCTCACTTAGTGGCACTAAATTGCCCTTTGGTATAATTAACACATTAATTGAACGGGGGAATTGAAAAATATGAACTATTTGTAATTACCCAAACAAAAAACAGAGAACAAGAACCCGTCCACCTTGTGTAGTCCAAATTCGTCCAAATTGCTTGATTTCGATTCCATTGTTGAACTGAGGTTGAACAGAGAGAATTATGCGAGGAAATTGAGTGGAAAACCGAAAAGAAAATGGTTGGGAAACACTGAGAATACCCGAAAAACTCAATCAAGAACAAATGTCAAATTTGATTGTTTGGATGCTTTTGATTGAAATTGATTGAACAATTAGTCCTTCTGGGAGCTCAACGAAGTGAACCGAATCAATTGGGTGGTCAATTTACGGTGAATCGATAGAGAACAGCCCCTGTGACTGTGTCGAAGTTGGGTGCTTGGGTTCGATTACTTGGAGGTAAGGATTTCTGAAATTGATTGCACCTTTATGCTTAGAATGGACGTAGAATGCTTCCTGTATGATCAATTTAATGATATGACATGAACTGGGGTGAAACCCGAGTTAGGACCCGTCGGGTGTTCGTGTTGAGTCGTGAACTTTGGGGCATGGTTTCACGAAATTGAATTCACAGATCCTTAATCCATATTGGTTTAATGCTAATGAGTGAAAGAACGAAAAGAAGTGGGGTTGAATTGGCTAGGAATGAATCGGGTTGCATCGCGGGTCATAAGCTCCGTTTACCAGGTAAATGGGTAACAGGGACAACTGTAGCTGGTACTGTAGCACGGCGCGTGGACTCACGCGCAGCCGCTTGCGGCGGCGCGTGAGGGCGCGTGGCACGTTTCCTGAGGAAAGTTCCAACAGGTGTTTTACTCCCTGTAATGTAACGGATATTTTAAAATTGGTTTCGTGTCGATCGGACACCGGCTCGATAATGTTTCGAGGGTCCGATGGTTTAAATTATATTTTAAAATAATATTTAAATCCCGGGAAAATTATGGGAAAATTATATGATGTAACTTGACTTGTTAGTAACCTTGAATAATAATTGTGAACAGGATTCGGGATTCCTGGCACGTATCGGAAATTACGGAAACGCGTGCAGCGCGGGAAACGAGCAATTGGACGGTGTGTGAGTGAACTTTTGTTTTCTACCCTGAATGCATGGCATATATGTTTTAAATGCTTTATAATATGATTTGACATGATTTGGTATGATTAGTGTTCCGATATGGTGAATTCCCGAATTTTGGGGAATATTATATTATTTTAATCGGTATTTTGGCACGTTTTTCGAGGAAATGTGCAAATGATATTTTGGGCTAGGCCCGGAGTCAAAATGATTTCAAAATGGATATTTTGATGAATTAATGAGTTAAGAATGAGTTCTGGATTATTATAATGTTTTCTATATGATTTTATGGTTTTACGGATTTACGTGTAAAGGATATGTAGGCTTGAGTCCCGATTGGTAATGATTTAACTTGGATTGGGTCATGGATTTGACTAACATGTTTTGGGATGTGATCCCGGATGGTTTCCTTGTGATTGTGATTGTGACTATGAATGCCCAGACGGTCGAAGCTAGGGGTAGTCCCAGACGACCGAAGCTCGGGGATATGATTGTGATTGTTCCCAGGCAGCCGGAGCTAGGGGGTGTTCCCAGGCGGCTGGTACTCGGGGTGATAAGTATTCCCAGATAGCCGGAGCTCGGGGTGTTCCCAGACGGCTAATGCTCGGGGTTATGGCCTAGTACATATGTGATTATGTGATGGCTTATGCACTTGTGAATAGTGCGGATTGAGTAATTGTTTATGACCTTGTGCATGGTACTGTTTGATGATGATTATGATTATGATGGGCGTACTGGTATTAAGTGCGAGTTCTAGTCTGTGTGGCCAGGTAACTATGTTTTCATGTGTTTGGCCTGAGAGCCAGGATTTTGATTTGTTATGTGGTCTGGCTGGAAAGCCGGTGATTATCATTCATTCGTTTTTCCCTATGCATGCATGATTTGATAAACTGGAGGGTAAATGATGTCTTTTCAAATGTGTTTTAACGAATATATTTTTGTACACCACTCACACCTTTTCTGTTTTGTTAACCCTCCAGGCTGTGGCCCAAACGTTCGGGGCTGATCTCGAGGCGAAGGCATAAGCGGAAATCAGCGCAACTATCCCTTGCCTGATAGGTGCTGAAGGATCGTTTCGGGACTTCAGTTGACTTGTCATACGGGAGCAGAGACCGGGTACGGTTTTTGAGGTCCAGTTGGGGACGGGTCCTGTCACCTGCTCTCGTCTGACACCGCGTGTCAGACCAGGAATACACTCGTCTTGACGTTGAGGCAGCGTCGGAGGCATAGAATACTCGAGAGTGACCCCCGGAGTGCTTTAAATTTTCCGTTGTGCGTGTACCTTGTTTATCGGTTTTCTTTCCTTTGTATTTGGTACTATGCTCTGTACATACGTTTGACTTCGGGATGTTTAAATTTTCTCCTGCGTCTGGCATGTAATTTTGTGGTTTTTCGTGAATTTACTTTAGTTGCGTATCGGGGTGTCAGACGGGAGCAGGATTTACCTCGGTTTTCGGGATGAAACCGGGGTGGGTCCTGACACACAACCTCTCTCAGTCCCTCACTCCCTTCAGCCACTCTCTTGGCCTCACACAGAATCAAATGGGGAAGGGTATGGTTTTGGGTTCATCGGTTTGGATGGTCGATCGAATGAGAAAAGGAATGGATATGTATGTATGTATGGTGATATGATGGTCTCTTGGCCTCACACTTGTCACTCATCCATTGGGCCTATTCAAAATATCTGGGGCCCACTTGAGGACAAATGTCATCCGTCTCGTAAAACATGCAATAGTACTTCGGAACTTTGGTGATCCATAATTTTCTCGTCGAATGTCCAATTTCGACGTGCCGCTTGTCTACGGACTCGTATCTACCCGATCTATGTAACGGTCCTCGGTCCACAGGCATCGAACCTCCCGGGTCAAAAGTTAACTTTTTACCCTCGTTTAGGGGCAAAATTATAATTTCGCCCCTGAACGTCCGATAATCCTCGACTAACCCTCGATTAGCCTTGCTAATCCATAATTAATCTTAATTAATCCCAAGAATTTGGACGGGTCGTTACACAAGCATACTTGGAGAGCGTAGTATAATGAAGAGTTGTATGCTTTTTGACAAGATTCTCCGAATATCGGAAGGAAACCTTGTGAAGATGGAGGAAGAAACATGAGAGATTTCAAACTCAAACTCTAGAATTGCCTTGGAAATACTCGAGCTAGGTTTTTCTTAAGGAAATCATAAAATTGTGTCTAAAAAGAAGTTCTCAAAACATTGAGAATCACCTCCCTCTATGGTTCATCAAAAAGAGCTAAAAAAATGAAATAAAATATAAATTAAAAAAATACAAATTAAATGATGAAATGATGGATTTTCGCTAATAATTTCGGCAGTTATGGGCTGAAAACCTGCCCAATTGGAGCAGGTTTGATGCAGAAGGAGTAGGGGATGGTTTTCGGCAGAGAGCTGCAGAATGAGCAGTTGGGATTTGGCGTGTCAAGCGGGTGGAGTAAAGGATGGCTTCGACAGGGAGCTGTTGATGGGTCATGGGTTGGATAGCGGGTTGGATGCTGAAAAAAACGTGGGTTGGAGCAAGTGGAATTCGACACACGTGCGCCAAATAGATGAGAGTGGTTCGACAGGCACTGGCCAAATGTTTATTCTAGGCATAAGGTTGCATGCAGGCTGGGCTTCACGTGATCTGGGCTGGGCTTAGAATTGAGTTGGGCCTGATTGGATTTTTGGGATGCAGCTTCCTAGGCTGAGGGCTAGATTCGGTAGGCTCAAGCTGAATTTCCTTGCAAATTTTGGTGGCCACCCTTGTTTCAATTATAACTTCTTTAATAAAACTCCGATTGAGTCGATAGTTTCGCCAAAATCCTCATAATTTCGAGGTCTATTTAATTCTACACATTTCTCACAAAATATATTATTTTCTTCCATTTTTTTTTTGAGATTTTAACATTAAAAGATAAGAATAAAGGGTATAAAATAATATAAAATAATATAAAATAAAGGCTTATCACTAGGCTAAGTGGAAACACATTCTCGACATTAATTTCCATCGAATTGCTCCTATTTTCATCTTCCATTCCCGGGAAGGAACTCCCACACACACAACCAACCTTAATTTCTTCACCCACGACCATCAGTGACGTCCACATTGGTCTAATGTTCGTCCAAGAGCCAAGGAGAGCAATCCCATTGGTTCCAATTACTTACTTGCCCTCGAGGAGTGAAGGAAATCAATCCAGGTGTTTTCAGTTTCCTTCCCCCGAAAACCCCCCTCCCCTTCCAATTTCGTAGAATACTTTAAAAGCCATTTCACAAACGGTGAATGACACCTCCAATCATACCCAAGTGACACTTGTCACTTGAAGGAAAGTCCACCTGTAACGACCCCGGACCTTCGAGAATATGAAATTATGAAAAAATTGCGTAAATAACAATTTTTCCCCTGAAAAAGTTAACTCTTTGATTGAGACATCATTCGGGGGTTCCTAAAAGATCGTTATAAAGGTCTCAGGATCCTGAGTTCGTAGACATGCGGCATGCCAAAATCAGAGATCGTTTGGGGGTATTTCGGGTCAAGAACTCTTAGGGACTTTTTGGTAATTTTGCCACCAAGGGCATATTGGACATTTTGCCACAATGGGTAATTGGAGAATGCTACGTGTCCCTCTCTAGAACTATATGATATTTTGGCTTCCCCGATGACCTCCCACTTAGCTTATAAATAGGTACGGTGTTGGTTATTGTTTTCAGGGGTTCATGGCAGAAGCCATGGTTGGTGAGAAACCGAGAGGGTGGTGCAGGTAAAGGAGGAGGAAAGAGCTTGAAAATGAAGGAAAGAGTGAGGGGAGAATATTCTGAGGAAGAGAAGGATGGCATAGTGGTGTTTGGAGGTTGGAAATGCCTAGAAACAGTGCCTCTGAAATTATTTCATCTGGTTCATGGTCGTGAACCTCAAGTTGAGGTCTGGTAGCTGTTAACTAGTGTTCCAACTTTCTGCTGGGAAGCGCTGGGTATGACCTGGACCATAAATAGGGGAGTTCGACGTTGAGGAATCCTTTGGGTTGAAGGTCGATGTTAGGGCATGATTAAAGGTAAGATACTTCGATCTTTTCATTGGGTTTTAATTGTTTTGAGATTACAGAACCAATCTAGGAAAGTATTAGATCATACTGGTTGAAATAGAATTAAAAAATAAAAAAGATGAAAAATTAGTGAGATGGAATCGGGTCAAATCGCCGGTCACATGACCCAGTTTGCAGAAGAATCAGGCAAAGGATGAGATGAATAGTGATTCTATAGGTTTCACTGTAGCTGGCGCGCGGCTTCCACCCGTAGCCACTTTGGGTGGCGCGTGGGGGCGCATGAGCCTGAATCTCGAGATGTTATCAAAAGGGTTTTTAATGCGTTTGATATTACGAATCCAATGGTACAATGTTCAAGGCAATCAAACGCCGTCTTGGGACAGTTTTGACTGTCTGAAGGTCTGTCTAGGGCATGTTTTAATTCATTTAAAAACCCCAAAAAATTATGGGATTAATATGTGAGCAAAATGGGATGATTCGTGACCCTTTTAGGTGATTTTTTTTACAGGAATTAAGGTCTTTGGTTTTTATGGGAAAACGTGTGGTATTTTGATGATGATGGATGATTGGTATTTTGATGTAATTTTACGGGTGGTTAAATGGTTCAGTTTACGGGATTTTGACGTATTTTGTGAATTGGACTTAGGCTCGGGATGTTGGAATGTGGTTTGGTTTGTGATGTTGATGTGAATAAAAGGTTGCCTCATTATTCTTTATGTGAGATGCTATATGTGTGATATGATATTGGATACATGGATTGTGATATATATATATATATGTGTGATGTGAAAACTCCCCTGGAGAAGTCGTATTACTAGCCCCTAAGTAGCCATTCGGATGCTGTATCCCTGAATGGTTATGATGTGGGATTGACGTCCGGATGCTGTATCCATGGATGGCCACTCGGACACTGTATCCCTGAGTGGTTGAGTTATATGGTTTGACACCTGAATGTTGTATCCCTGGGTGGCCACACGATCGTCAAGTCTGGGACTCCGTAGTTCCTTAGTGGTTCTATATTATGATTTGGCCTACCAGTAGTGAAGTATGAGATACGTGGTTAGACACCTGGATGATGTATCCACATGTGGGCCCTCGGATGCTGTATCCCCGAGTGGCGTTGTGGTATGATGCTTTAACGAGCATCGAGGATGGGCTTATCAAGTTATGATGTTGACTTGGTTTGATTACTTGGTTATGTTCATACAGGTGTTGGTATTTTCATATAGTTACGGCTATGTTTGCTAGTGATTTTACGTATTCTGAATTTACTTAGTTTCTCGTGGTTTTTCTGAGTTTTAAAAACTTTTATGTCGCATGCATAGCTTTAGAAACGGAGGGTAAGTGGTATGTTTTGAATGACAGTATGTTTATATCGGTGAATGTCGTCGAAATTTCGGTATTTTTTGTCGGCGGCATATAAGAAAGGGGGAAAGAAATTCGCCGAAATATCAAACAATTGTCTTGTTTTGAGTCCACCGATCTTTTCCTGGGATTAAAACGATGAAGATGCACTATTAATTCGTGAAAATCGAACGTAAATCGAAGGTTATTTCATCGGGTCATGCTGCCGGGTCGGAAAACCCAAGTTACAGACCCGGCGGGAGGTAGGGGGAGACTTTGTTAGCAGATGAATCTTTATACATATATAATTAACGTTATGTAAATTAATAAAGTGAAGCCCAACAGAGTTGGCTTGGGTTCGACCCCCCAGCTGCCAAATACCATTGTTTTTTTTTTATTTTTTCCTTTTTATTCCCCCAGCAGCCAAATACCATTGTTTTTTTTTTTGTTTTTTCCTTCTTATTCATTTATTTCAATTTTTCAAAGGTTGAACCTTTTTTTTTTTTTCATTTTTTGTCCAATTTTATATATATCCATTACTTTCAATTTTTTAACAAAATTCGACCCTATTTTTTCATTCTTTTGTTTCCCAATTTTAAATATATTAAACTTATTTTATCATTTTTTATTACATTGAATTTTTGTAAGTTTATTGTTATGTTTTTAACCATTTTAACATTCAATTATAGTAACTCACCTCAATTTATGTTTATATTTAAGATTTTATATTATTAGTCATCGTCAGAATCATATTACATCTTATTCATCATATATTTATTATATAAAAGTCATTTTATAGTTTTTATTAGTCATCGACCTCCCAGCTCCCAAATACCATTGTTTTTTTTTTCCTTTTTATTCCCCCAGCTGCCAAATACCATTATTTTTTTTCCTTTTTATTCATTTATTTCAATTTTTCAAAGGTTGGTCCTTCTTTTTTTTTTTCATTTTTTGTCCAATTTTATATTTATCCATTACTTTCAATTTTTTAACAAAATTCGACCCTATTTTTTCATTCTTTTGTTTCCCAATTTTAAATATATTAAACTTATTTTATCATTTTTTATTACATTGAATTTTTGTAAGTTTATTGTTATGTTTTTAACCATTTTAACATTCAATTATAGTAACTCACCTCAATTTATGTTTATATTTAAGATTTTATATTATTAGTCATCGTCAGAATCATATTACATCTTATTCATCATATATTTATTATATAAAAGTCATTTTATAGTTTTTATTAGTCATCGACCTCCCAGCTCCCAAATACCATTGTTTTTTTTTTCCTTTTTATTCCCCCAGCTGCCAAATACCATTATTTTTTTTCCTTTTTATTCATTTATTTCAATTTTTCAAAGGTTGGTCCTTTTTTTTTTTCATTTTTTGTCCAATTTTATATTTATCCATTACTTTCAATTTTTTAACAAAATTCGACCCTATTTTTTCATTCTTTTGTTTCCCAATTTTAAATATATTAAACTTATTTTATCATTTTTTATTACATTGAATTTTTGTAAGTTTATTGTTATGTTTTTAACCATTTTAACATTCAATTATAGTAACTCACCTCAATTTATGTTTATATTTAAGATTTTATATTATTAATCATCGTCAGAATCATATTACATCTTATTCATCATATATTTATTATATAAAAGTCATTTTATTGTTTTTATTAGTCATCGACCCCCCAGCTACCAAATACCATTGTTTTTTTTCCTTTTTATTCCCCCAGCTGCCAAATACCATTGTTTTTTTTTTCCTTTTTATTCATTTATTTCAATTTTTCAAAGGTTGGTCATTCTTCTTTTTTCATTTTTTGTCCAATTATATATATATATCCATTACTTTCAATTTTTTAACAAAATTTGACCCTATTTTTTCGTTCTTTTTTTCCCAATTTTAAATATATTAAACTTATTTTATCATTTTTTATTACATTGAATTTTTGTATGTTTATTGTTATGTTTTTAACCATTTTAACATTCAATTATAGTAACTCACCTCAATTTATGTTTATATTTAAGATTTTATATTATTAGTCATCGTCAGAATCATATTACATCTTATTCATCATATATTTATTATATAAAAGTCATTTTATAGTTTTTATTAGTCATCGACCCCCTCGCTGCCAAATACCATTGTTTTTTTTTCCTTTTTATTCATTTATTTCAATTTTTCAAAGGTTGGTCCTTCTTCTTTTTTCATTTTTTTTTCCAATTTTATATATATCCATTACTTTCAATTTTTCAACAAAATTCGACCCTATTTTTTCATTCTTTTTTTCCCAATTTTAAATATATTAAATATATTTTATCATTTTTTCTTACATTGAATTTTTGTATGTTTATTGTTATGTTTTTAACCATTTTAACATTCAATTATAGTAACTCACCTCAATTTATGTTTATATTTAAGATTTTATATTATTAGTCATCGTCAGAATCATATTACATCTTATTCATCACATATTTATTATATAAAACTTATTTTATAGTTTTTATTAGTCATCAACCCCCCAGCTGCCAAATACCATTGTTTTTTTTCCTTTTTATTCCCCTAGCTGCCAAATACCATTGTTTTTTTTTGTTTTTTCCTTTTTATTCATTTATTTCAATTTTTCAAAGGTTGGTCCTTTTTTTTTTTCATTTTTTGTCCAATTTTATATATATCCATTACTTTCAATTTTTTAACAAAATTTGACCCTATTTTTCCCTCTCTTTTTTTTCCCAATTTTAAATATATTAAACTTATTTTATCATTTTTTCTTACATTGAATTTTTGTATGTTTATTGTTAATTTTTTAACCATTTTAACATTCAATTATAGTAACGCACCTCAATTTATGTTTATATTTAAGATTTTATATTATTAGTCATCGTCAGAATCATATTACATCTTATTTATCATATATTTATTATATAAAAGTCATTTTATAGTTTTTATTAGTCATATATAACCATTATTGGATACTTAAGTTTTTCCCAAAGTTTCATTCCAAATTTCCAACTTTTAGACCGAATTTCCGTCATTTTTGTTGACCGTAAACGATATCGATATCGATACCGATATTTGGGGCGAGATATCCGTAAATTTGACTAGCGATATATCCGTCGATATCGATATTTTCATCCTTGTGGGTGACTCATCAAAAAAATCTATATAAAATTACTAAACTACCCCTTGGTACCCAAATTACCAAAATACCACTGGGATGTTTAGGTCTGTAACTCTTTCATACGATCTTTGTTTCTTGCCTGCCACTTGTCTACGGACTCAGGACTCTTAAACCTACGTAATGATCTTCCCAAAAAGTCCATAAAGTACCTTGAGAAAAAGGTCAACCATTGACCTACAAGGGTGAAATCGTCAATTACCGAATTAATCTACGAAATTGTCCCAATTTTTGGGATGGGTCTTTACAATGATACAATCTCCCCCTTTATAGAAATTTTGTCCTCAAAATTTATGCATGCATAGCAAAGTCATGTATGAAAATATCATCTCAGGCCTCTCGAGGCATGAGTCTTTAAACTCGTGAGTTTTTTTAAACTCAATGCACTTATAAACCTTACCATCCAATGTAGAAACATGCACGCATAAGATAAAACATAAGTTAGTGGATTTCAAATCAAATCCAATCAAATCAATTATGGGACTCACAAATCATAACATGTACAAAAAACCCATGTCTCATATTTCTCGAAATTCATGTTTATCAAATCATGTAAAAAAAAACATCTGGACGCCATATCAAACATCAACACAACCAGTTCTCAATACTCAAACACCAATCACAATAATTAAACACTATCGAATAAACAAATCTCAGGAATTACCCATCTAAGGTAAACTCGAAAATTACACATCCGAGGCCAACTCGGAAATTACACATCTAAGGCATCCCAAAATTTAATTCAAAGCATTAGTTTCAAAACAAATATTTGACTCCAAACCAAGTCAAAATACCATTTTCAAAGCATGACAGCATACCATGACAACTCCGGGATCAGACGCATCAAGGTGGAACCCTCGGGATCAGTCACATCTAGGAAAATATCACCATTCCTAGGGTCAAACGCATCCAAGCAGTACACCCAGGCCCTATCACACCCGGAAGGAACAGTTACCATGGAAAACAAATCATCACAACTATGAAAGCAAACCATGAGTCAAATCCAAAACATTTCTTTCAAAACGAACATTTGACTCATACTTTCAATCAATAATATTTCTTCGAAATCTTGATTTATCAAATCATTAGTAATTATGGACACGATATCATACATATGTATAATCAATCCTCGATCTCATCGATATTAGTCATGGGTCAATATGTGCTACGCACGTAGTCTTACTCGAGATCTGTGGAGCCGATCTACGAAAACGTCTGAGTCATCTTAAAGTCTGAGCATCTCCAAGATCCGACAACGTTTGGGTAATATACCCAAAATCTGTCTACATCCGGCGGTACTAGTAGGATCAAAAAACATCCAGGTGATATCCCCAGGGTCCATCTCCATCCGAGTTATACTAATTCATAGCATTCCTGAGGATTGAGTCTCCAAAAGATTTACTCCCTACTCCCATCTAGGTGATGTACCACTGTGACCTCTTCGGGATCCCAAATTGAGGTTCAAAAGGAGCAATATTACACGAGATGGCTAACTAGGGAAATCATGTTTATAAATCCAAATAATGTCTTTCAAAACATATTTTTGACTCCAAATCCAAGTCAAAACATTTTCCAAACAGGGCCAAAACCCAAAACACAATTTTCAAAAATACCAGCATAAAATTCGTGTCCATAAATCAATCAATAAATCTGAAGAAAAAAAAATCATCAAATAACTAGTTCAAATCAATTTTCAAATCATCGCAAGTCAATCATGCAATCTTATCAGATAACCATTTCAACTCACTATTCAAATCATTACAACTCAAATCATGTCATAAAGCATATAAAACATTTAACTATGCATGCATGACAATTTATAAAATAAATGTCCACTCATTGTGTGACACGACTCTTCCCAAAATTGATTTGATAACCGCGCCTGGTCCTGCTCCCATCTGACAAGTCAACTGAATTTCCAAAAATGCCCATAACACTTGTTAGACAAGGGATAAACGTACTGGCCACCACTCATGCCTCCGCCTCTCGATCAATCCCGATTTTCGTGTCACGGCTTGAAGGGTCATCAAAACATCAAAGGTGTGAGTAGACAAAAATAACATCATTTGAAAATACATTTCGCAAAAACGAACTCTTTACCCTCCAGCTTAAAACATGCATGCATAGAGAAACACATGAACAACCAGGTTTCAAGACAAACCAAATGAAAACATCTGGACACAACCATCAGCGTCAATGACAATCAATCATCAATACTCAACATCAATCACATTGGTCAAACAGCACTAGACATCAATCACAATATCAGCATTACTCATCAGTGCACAATCGATCACACTATCACATCGGAACTACTCATCAGTGCACAATCAATCACATTATCACATCGACACTACACATAGGCTAGCTTGGAAACTGTACTCACGCAACATCCGAGCTATGTCGGGGAACTACACACGCAACATTTAGACGTACCACATACTCGGGAACTGCACCCATGCATCATATGAGTCACGTCTAAGGACTACACTCGCATCATCCGAACACGTACTAGCATCCATAATCACAAGACCAAATCATCATTTCAACCACATATTGACTCCAAATCCAAGTCAAAACTATTTTCCAAACAGGGTCTCAACCCAAAATACAATTTTCACGCAAATCCAAAAAACTGTGCCCATAAAATCATTAGATAATCCGTAAAATCATCAAGTAATTATATCAAATCATTGCAACTCAAAACATGGAAAAAATTTACTATGCATGCATAACAGTTTATAAACAAACGTCCACTAACACACCTTCAAATCTGGGCTTATCTTACTCGTGAGGTTTCCAATGAAAGTGTTTTCTAACCTTGGTTTGCTCCAAAAACTCCTCAAAATGAAGATGGGATTAATGGGTTGTATGTGTTTTGTGTGGGTTTGGGTTGCACAGGTTTGAGGGGAAAAAGAGAGAGAAAATGAGAGTTTGATGATGAGAACCAATCAAATGAGTGGCTTAAAGCCACTCGAGCAACCCAAAAATATCCTACTTCCCACCTTCCCTAAACTTCCCCTTCCTAATTTAGAAACCCAATAATGACCTCAAGGGTAAAATGGTCAAATGTACTAAACTAATTCTGTAAAATCTCGAGAAAAAAATCTTGTTAAACTCGTATTTAAGGTCTGGGCCGTAACATATCCAAAATTTGATATTGATCACAAAATTTGTAAATGTTTTATGCTAAACATGTCAGAGACCAAACCAAATCTCATTTCATCTAAATACCACAGTAACAAATCTATCCATAAACAGTTAGGTAAATGAAAGGAATCCCAAGCCCATTTAATATGATTATACCTTAAACCCTAAACAATCAAAAGTTAAAAATTCAATTATAAATCCCTAATATGAATGTGAAAGATTTCTGAATAGAATGACATATATAAATAAATGTAGGATCTGAGAAGGTGTTCAAAATAATCAGAAAAAAGAAATTGAGAACATTTCAATTTGAAAGAAAAAGAAGGTGCAACTCACATTCTTGAGGATGGTTATGAGCTCCTTCAGAGATTTTTCCATGTTGCATGATTACAAAATAAATGATGACAAAATATAAAATAATTGCAAATTAGATGTGGATGGTAGAGGTTTGATAAGTGCACATAATAACAAATGATGACAAAATATAAAATAATTGCAAATTAGATATGGATGGCAGAGATTTGATAAGCGCACATTAAATCCCAGCCAAAATCCTAGCCATCGTGGATAGAGGATTTTTCGAAGTCCAATGATAAAAGTAACGATTAATTCATGAAATAAACAATAATAATTAATGAAATTATTTTGGTAAAGCTCAAGATGAAAGCAAATACAAAAGGAAAAGGCAAATAATTATTTCAGAAAAACAAAAAAAAAAATAGGCAAATAATTATCAATCTATTAGTCAGTCCGTCCTCTACCACAAATTGAGGGCTGAACTCACAGAAATTAAACTGTACAAAATCGGATAACCTATACTCAAGGAAAAAAAATAGTAAATTAATAGTTATCAATTTAACAAATAAACACAGAAAAAAGTGTGTACAACAATAAAAACGAGGAATCGGAAATCAAATGGAAGTGAAAAAGAACATGTTGTCAGAAAGAAACTCAATTATAATAACACCAATTACTTAACACGAATTGTGGTTGTAGTTTAGTGGTGAGAACTCCACATTGTGACTGAGAGACCCCGGTTCGAATCCCAGCAGCCACATTTGAATACTTTTTAAAAAAATTTTGTTTTGACGTTTTTTTTTTTCGTTAGGTCAATTAGAATTTAAGTTAGTGAAATTTTATTAAATTGTGAAAAGCGAGGTTCATCTCTCTTATTGGCTGTTGCAAACTTATCAGTTATCACTCATTGTAAAAAAATCACAAATTCAAATCTGTGTAGCCTATTGTTATAGATATAAATAAACTTCAAAATCAATATGCATAATGAAATTCAAATTTTTTATTATTTATTTATTCAAAGGAAATAAACTTTGAATGCCAAATTATTTGAAAGTGCATGTTTTTCCTTTTATGTAAGTATTGCAATTTTTAAAATATTTATTTTTTACTCCAAAAAAAAAAGTAGATTTAAAAATAAAGAAAAAATAATAATTATTGTTAGGAACAATATGAATCATTGATTACATGGTTGCCGGGGGAAGTATAGAAAGATGATCATCATATTCGTCCCTACCACACCACTAAGGCACTTAGTGACTAACTACTAAGTGTGTCACAACTTTTTGTCCCTCTTCTTGTTTATTTAGCGTCTAAAATATGCTTAAGACCATAATATAATGGGCTAATCTAGTAAAAAGGCCTGCATAAAGAAAAGTAGGGTGTGCCACAAATGGACTACATTTGCACCTCAATTTAAGAAAATACACCCTTTAACTATAAAGAAAATTCATAATGCACACAGCTTGGCTTAATGCTTTATCCCACTGCCTAACACATAGCCAAATCATTCCTTTTTATATGACTTGTAATTTATTTTTTCCTTCCAAAACCATAAAATGCAAGCAGGGAAATTTTTTTTATCTATCAAACTTGTCAATGCATTTACCATAAAGGTATTCACCGTCAAGGCAACGAAAGACAATATAAAGGAAGAGTTCTGTAAGAACAATGAATATAATGGAACTATGTAGTAGTCCTACGGTTTAATAATATTTCTCTAATATATATATTTATATATTACAATTCCCTTTTCTAATATTATGATATATAAAAAAAAATAAAAAAATAAAAACTGGTACGTGGTGTTTAAAATCTCCCGTGCACGTACACCAAGTCACATATTAATTTTGGAGCCAATAATGATCCACCACCTTTCTTATCCAAATTATAAGTTAATAAAAATGAAAGGAATCACCTTTCCAATTAATGTTGAAAAACTTGTCCTTTCCACCAGACTCGTGAATAAATAACAAAAGAAAAATTAAGGTTTTGTACCATTCTTTTTGTTAACAGAAATATAAAGATTCAAACCCGGAATGAAAAGCCGATTTTTAAAATAAATTTCTGCCGTTTAAAAGTTGATTGGCAATTGATATTATATAGAATGAAACTTGGTGCGACTTACAAACCGATGAATGATATTATATAAATTTCTTTTTCTGTTGGTAATGATTCAAAGAGAAGGCATCTATTTAATAATAATAATAATAATAATAATAATAATAATAATAATAATAATAATAATAATAATAATAATAATAATAATAATAAGATTTTTTAGTTTAAATACACCTTAAATTCATATATTTATCATATTTTACATCCTGAATTTGTTATTTGCTAATTTAACTGTATAAAATTGTCGAGTTGTGCCACTCAGTTCTTTTTTCCCTCACTACTATTTTTGTTGGCGTGAAAAAAATCTATGTGACACCTATGTAGATTAAAATAAATTAATTTAGGCAAGGGAAATTGTGGAACTTCACCCTCTTAACATCAACATCGACCCAAATCTATTTTCTTTCTCCCTCTCAACTTCTCCCTCTCAATTCAGAAACTCATATCTATATTTTTTATCCATCCATGTTTACAAAACCATTTTTGTTTGTTCTTGAAGGTTGAAACTCGATCTGGGTATGGGTGCTCTCTCTGAGCATCTGTTCTCATCTCACTCTGAGCTTGAGTTCCAAGCTTGGATTACTGAGTAGCATGAACATCGCCAGTGTGATGGGCACCGACATTTTCAAGCTAAACAGCGAGGCCAGGCTCGCTAGGAAAGTAGAGTTGATGTTTGTGATGATGAAGAAGACGACGGTCGGAATGCTTTGCGGTTTGGAATTTAATTTGTCAACAAAGAAAGTCCAATATGTGTATTGCGTAAATCCCTAATCACTCATAGACTTGTTATTAAATTTGTTAATTATTTGAAATAAAGCTATGTTTTGACTACAAATATAAAAAATAATATCTATTAAAGTAAAAAATAAATCTCCGAGCACTGCAACTTCTGTGAGGAATTGGATTTTTGGATCCATGAGAAATGCATCAGCAATCAAAAAATACTTGAATGGGTATAAGCATGGATGAAAATATCGGTAAATGTCGCCGAAATTTCGGTATTTTTGGCCGACGACATATAAGAAGGGGGGGGGGGGGAAGAAATTCGCCGAAATATCGAATAATTGTCTTGTTTTGAGTCCACCGATCTTTTCCTGGGATCAAAACGATGAAGATACACTATTAATTCGTGAAAATTGGACGTAAATCGAAAGTTATTTCATCAGGTTATGCTGCCAGGTCGAAAAACCCAAATTGCAGACACGTCAGGAGGTAAGGGGAGACTTTGTTCGCAAATGAATCTTTATACATATATAATTAATGTTATGTAAATTAATAAAGTGAAGCTCAGCAGAGTTGACATGGGGTTTTAAAGGGGGGTAAGGCGCCCAGCTCCCAAATACCATTATTTTGTTTTTTGTTTTTTCCGCCAAATACCATTGTTTTTGTTTTGTTTTTTCCTTCTTATTCATTTATTCCAATTTTTCAAAGGTTGGTCCTTTTTTTTTCATTTTTTTTTTCAATTTTATATATATCCACTACTTTCAATTTTTAAACAAAATTTGACCCTATTTTTTCATTTTTTTTTCCAATTTTAAATATATTAAACTTATTTTATCATTTTTCTTACATTGAATTTTTGTATGTTTATTGTTATATTTTTAACCATTTTAACATTAAATTATAGTAACTCACCTCAATTTATGTTTATATTTAAGATTTTATATTATTAGTCATCGTCAGAATCATATTACATCTTATTCATCATATATTTATTATATAAAAGTCGTTTTATAGTTTTTATTAGTCCTATATAACCATTATTGGATACTTAAGTTTTTCCCAAAGTTTCATTCCAAATTTCCAACTTTTAGACCAAATTTCCGTCATTTTTGTTAACCGTAAACGATATCGATATCGATACCGATATTTGGAGCGAGATATCCGTAAATTTGACTAGCGATATATCTGTCGATATCGATATTTTCATCATTGGGTACAAGGTGTCTTAAGGGAGCTCTGAGCGCTCCATGGATCAAATTTGTTTTCCGGCAAACAAAATTGGCAATGAAACTCTTTGCCTTGGATTCCATTTCTTTTTGCTTACGTGAAGGAAATTTCCTCCCATGGACTTTTCTGGGCAAGATATCATCATGCAGGACCTTGTTTAGAGGAGATTGGGGACTTGGAACTTGGAACTTGGAAGAAATAGTATCCTTTGGTTGTCATGTACATCATAGTCATTAGTCATAGAGGATGAAAGTGGGGCTTCCACAATCCACATGTTTTAAAACTATGAGTTTGGTGTAGAGATGTCATTTCATTAATTCCATTGTTATCACAGTTTTGTATTTTGTTGAACAAGTCTTCAAACATTAACTAATTAAGTCACTTCATCAGAAAAAAAAAATTATGACATATGAATCGTTTTGACATTATAATTTATTTTTACATTGAAGATAAAATCTTTTCTTTTATTCTATGTGTTTAAATTTTATATTAATTAAAAAGAAAGATACTTTGCCATAAAAATCAGCCTCGTATAAAATCAGAAATGGCAAATTTTGATATAATTCAATCGACGGTTCGAAATTTACACGAAAACTATTTAGATCAACTATTAATTTATACGATTAAAATTTTGGGTTATTTTTTAATCAGTCTATTATAACATTTTTAATAAACGGTTGGATTTATGGTTAATCTGTTAACCTGTTTAGTAACATATTAGCTCGTTTAATAAACGGCCGGATTTCGGGTAAAGTAATTAACCCATTTAATGACCTATCTATGAACTAGTTTCATAAACGCGTCAGTCACTAACTCATATATCTACTCACTCACCGGCCTACCTATATATCTATTAAATCTTATAGTTTTTTTTATTAAAAAGGATATCATTGTATATCATAAATAAAATGTACAACCATACTATCAAAATCAAGCTATGACAACAAACTCCACAAGCCAATACAACAATAATAACGCGACCAATCACACTAACTGCTAACAAACCCACATCACTAAAACTATACAAAATTATAAAACAAGCCTACAAAATCCAAAACAAACAAAAATCTAATGGCGCCTACAACCCTAAACATGTTGCCTCCACTAAAAGAAAGTAAAACTCATCACATCTAATCTTGAAAAACTTAAAGAGTGTGACAGATATAAGTAAGGCATGCTAATTGCACATAAAAACGAATAAAGAACAAAAAATCACGATCTAACTACTGTGACCAAAACCAATAGTAGATATTGTGGCAAACCTCTAACAGCAATGTAAAACAAGATTTAGGGGGAAAACATTTAAGGAAGATCCTTGGGTAAGGAGATAGAATGAAAAAATATTAAAAAAAAATGAAAGAGAACTCAAATCTAAGTATAACTCAAATCATACAGTCGCCACAAATGGATTCTCATTACTAACCAAAAAAAAAAAAAGGAAAAAGAATGGAGGGGAGGAGAGAATAAGGTGAACTTCTATCTCCGTTCCCTTCAATTTGCTTTTTCTTTGGGTTATGAGAAGAGAAAATGGAGGTTAAAGTTTTTCTCAAGTTATATCATAGGTTACATGAATTTCGAGCACGATTTATTTCTTAAATGAATTACACGGGTTACTTAATTAATTAACATATCGGGTTCAAATTGCACATTCTTAACCCGATTTTTAAAATAATCAAGTTTAAATTAGATATAATTGGATAAAATAAAATTTAAAATACAAATACGGTATAAACCCCTAACATGGCCCAATCCCTTAACAACCTTATGACAGGACCGCCCTCGAAGGGACATTGATAACCGTGCCCGGTCCTACTCCCGTCTGGCAAGTCGACTGAAATTCCCCAAATAACCCTCAGTCCTTGCCAAACCAGGGATAGCCACACACGTACTCACTCATGCCTCCGCCTCTCGATCAGCCTCGATCAACGCGCCACGACCTGGAGGGTCAATAAAAACACAAAAGGTGTGAGTGGACAAAAACAAATCAGTTTATAAAACAGTTACAAAAAGCGTTTCTACCCTCCACGTAAAACCAATGGATGCATTTGAAAATCATTTCACAAACCATTTCACTTCCAATATGAGAAAACCGCGTATGAAAATCAAAATCATTTTCTTTTTCTTAACCTTCGGATCTTAGCCCGCAATCATAAACACGGGGCCTTAGCCCAAAATCACAAATCAGATCCAAGTACACGACATAATCCAAAATCCATCAAACCATCTAAACCGGGCCATTGCCCAACACATCCAAAAGCATCGGAAATCAACAATAATTCAGAAGTCAAACAATCTGCTGGATCTCAAGTGCGCCCGAGTCTTTAAACTCAAAACCATGCGCATAATCAGGCCGTCCCGTGATACCAACGAGTCTTTAAACTCAGAACATAATCAATAGGCCTCGGGGGTATCATACTGAGTCTTTAAACTCAAAACAGTAACCGAGTCTTTAAACTCATCAAGGGCCCTCCCCCGTCATCAATTAACCGAGTCTTTAAACTGAAAACATTATCCAGCAATAGCACCGGGTCTTTAAACCCAAAATATAATCCAGCAATAATACCGAGTCTTTGAACCCAAAACCATTTGTAAATCACCACAATCCAGGATCCATCGTGATCCAAATTCCAAATCCGAAATCATATTTTGTCATAACAGGACTCACGTCCGAATTTTTGCATTCCAATCCCCAAAATCTTACTTCACAAACATAATCAAATTATCATTAAAAACGGGACATGTATAATCATATCAAATGTAACGACCCGTCCAAAATTCCAGGATTAGATTAGTGACTAATCACGATTAGTGAGGCTAATCCGTGATTAGTTGGGCGAAATCGGACGAACAATGCGAAATGACCGTTTTGCCCCTGGTGGTGGCAAAACGTTGACTTTTCAATCGGACGGTCAAATGGACTTTGACCAATGACCGTGATGTAGTTCGTGACGTCACGAGTTTATAGACAGGTGGCACGTTCAATTCCGACGTTCGAGGAGGGACTTATGACGTTCGGAAGTTTAGGGGCATTTTGGTAATTTTGGTTAAAAGGGTCAAAATGTTGACTTTTTGACCAGGAGGTCCGATGGCCGAGGGCCGAATACCGTTACGTAGATGGGGACGATACGAATCCGTAGACAAGCGGCACGTCGAATTCGGACGTTCGACGGCGAAGTTACGGTTCACAGAAGTTCTCAATTACTATTCACGATGGCACGTTTTACGAGACAAAAAGTGCAGTTTGTCTTTAGTGGGCCCAGTTGCTTTTTAGCAACCAATGGATGAGTGACAAGTGTCACTCATCCACTGGACAACACATTACATACATGCACTTCACCGTGCATTTTCATTTTCTTCGTTCAAACACAACCCACCCGATCTCACCATTTTCTCTCATTCCCGTGCAACCCAAACCCAGCCAACCATCACCCATGACCAGGCAGAGGACCAGGGAGATCGAGGGAACTGAGGTGGCCGGCCTGGAGGCCTGAACCGCCGCCCACGGCGGCGAGAGGAGGAGAAACCCGAACGGGTACCCGGTTAGCCCATTTTAATCCATTTTTCCATTTTCGTTGTTATGGTTAGTTTTTAATGGTTTTAATGAGTCCATTAGGTTGCTAGGGACATTTTAGGAAGGTTTTAGTGGTGGTTGACGGCTGAGCAGCCGTGTAGGTTGATCGGGAAAAATCGAACCGTGAGGTTCAAATTGGACCGGTCGGATTTCGTAGGTTTTAGGTTGTTTAGTTAATTAGGATTGATAGGAAAGATTAAAAGAGGAATTTAGGAATTGGAATGGAAGAAATCGGAACGAAAATGAGGGAGAAGGAGGCCTGGACCGGTTACGCCGGTCCAGTTGCAGGGGTTGGACCGGACCGGCCAGCCCAGACCAGTTCGATAGCTGGAGATGACGGGTACTGTAGCGGCGCGTGAGGCCCACGCGCAGCCACTTCAGGCGGCGCGTGCGGGCGCGTGGGAGAGAATTTGGGGATGTGTTCAACATGTGAAATCATCTATTCGATGTAACGAACATTTTGGGACTGGTTTCGTGTCAATCGGACACCGTCTCGATATGTTTCGGGGCATCGGAAGGTTTAGGTTCGGTTTTAAAAATAGTTAAAAATACGGGAAAATTACGGGGCTTTAGTGGGAGGTTAATTAAGTAGTTAGTAACCTTCTATTACGATTTGGACAGGTTTGGGAGTCCCAGTGATGGTGATCGGCTCGGGAAGCCGTATGGCGCGCAAATCGAGGCGGCAGCTCGGACGGTCTGTGAGTGGACCTTGTTTTCTAAATTGGTGCATGCATAAATGTTTGTTATATGTTTTAATACATGTTTGATGATGCCATGGGTGCATTTCTATGTGGTTACGTATAAGCACATATTTTGAGGTTTCGGCCTTATACGGTGCTTATACGGGTCTGTATTTCTTTATTGATTTAAATGAACTGGATTTGGATTTCAAAAGGATAAACTCGGGTATGAGACCCATTTAGTTTTGTCTCGGGCATATGACCTCAGATATCGGGCACGGTGCCCAACTGATGTCCTATGTTCGGGTACGAGACCCAAACTACTTTACGGTTTTGATTTCAGGTCAGGGAACCTTAAATGGATTTCCCGGTTCATGACGGTTTATGGGAACCGGCATGAACTCTTAATATGGTATCATGGTTCATGACGGTTTATGGGAACCGGCATGAACCCTTGTTGGTTATTACGGTACGTGACGGTTTATGGGAACCGGCATGTTACCTTGGTTATGAATATTATGGATCATGACGGTTCAGGGGAACCGGGCATGGATATTGTGTTATGTATATATATGTTCATCTACCTTCCTTTACTTCTATTATCTCCTCCGGGGAGGGTCGTTGGCCTGGGTGGACCCCGGAGTAGTCACGGAGCACCGACTGAGTGGAGTCACCCCCCAGTTGGGTTCCTTACTCTCAGGAAGGCTATGGTTACTATTACCTCGAGTAGGATCAGTGATCTGCGGACATTGACCTTGACTTTGAGAAGACTCGGATTGAGACCCGGGTAGCACGCGCGTAGCTTTGGATACCGTGACAGGATTGGTTGTGTGACTTATATATATATATATGATATATGATATGTGGTGTGCACAGGTGTGCACATGATTTGAGTAGTGGCTTGTGTACTTGGTTTCCTTATGGTTTGGGGCCGAGTCCCTTATGGATTTGGGCAGTTGCCCGTATGGTCGTTTTCATTGCGGTCCTTTCGACCTTGGTTTATATCTGCTTTGGGCTTAGTCCCACATATGGTTTGTTTTGGATAAATGGTTTTCGAATGCATGCATGCTTTTTAGTGAAGGGTACAAATGTCTTCCTTATGAAATGATTTATAAACTCTTGTTTTGTCTACTCACAGCTTTTAATGTTTTGACTGCCCTTCAGGTTGACATCGGATGTGGACTGTAGCAGAGATCGAGATATCACATACCTCCTCCGGATCTTGGCGTACTCTGATAGCCCGGGAGGGCAAAGGACGAAAATATCCCTTGTCTGACACATCGTGTCAGACGGGAGCAGGGTCATCCCGCACTGATCCCGGGGGGATTGGGATGGGTCCTGTCATCAAATCACTTTATCAAACCATCATCCATTCCTGAATTCGAATTCACAATAATAATTCCGTAAGCCGGCATCCGGAACCGTCATTCCGAACCCAAACCAGAAATCCATTTTCAAACTTCCGAAAACTGAAATCTCGTTCATCAAAATTACTTTTATGCCCTGGGCACCAAGTCCGAAATCACCTTTTCCAAAATCCGTTTTAAATCCTTGAAATCACATCATATTTCAAATCCCAAGGTTAAAACATCAAATCCATGATCAAATCACAATATACTCGAAATCTTGTAAAACGTGCAAATTCGTAAAAATCTCGAAATTCGTGTCAACACCGTAAATCATACTCACAATCAAAATCAAACATCCATAAAACATCATACACACAAATCACGTGAAATTGGTCATCACACCACCAAAGCATAAAAGAAACCATAGTCTCGAAATACGTGTAATTTCGTATGCATATAAAAAATATGTATAAATACGGAAATCGAAATGATCACAAATCATAATCATAATCATTAAAATCATAGAAAAATTTATGCATGCATTAAATTTTGAAAGCAAAGTCCACTCACACACCGTCCATATCGCTCGTTTTCGCGCTCCACGCGTTTCCGTAATTTCCGACATTTTCCAAAAATCTCGAATCCTGTCCGAAATCACTTTTCAGGGTCACTAAGGTCTCAAATAACATCATACTAATTTTCCATAATTTTCTGGGAATTAAAAGTTAATTAAAAACGTAACATAACCCTTCGGACCCTCGGTACAACATCGAAACGGTGTCCGATAAATTCGAAAACAACGCTAAAATGTTCGTTACAATGTATAGGATAAAAGTCTTGTTGAACTTACCTCGAAAATCGGGCCCACGCGCCCTCACGCACCCTCACGCGCCGCCGTGAGTGGCTGCGCGTGAAACTCACGCGCCTACTACAGTGTTGCTACAGTTCATCTTCTTCACCCGACTAGCCTGCAAACGGGTTGTTCAACCCGCGACATAACCCGATTAAATCCCTATCAAAACTCACTCAATTCCTTTCCTTCTTCCATCTAAATCCTTCCTTTACATTTTAATTTAGGTTCTCTTTCATTAATTACCCTCAACAAGCCCTAAATCGATCAATCCACCCGTGATCAAACAAACGGGTCAATCTCTTAAACTCACCCGAATCAACCTAGTTTTCAAATTAACTTAAACAGAAGCTTCATAGGACCTAAACGAACACTAAACTATAATCAATTTCAGGAAAACTTACCCGTAGGTAGGGCTGGGCACATGGAACCAAAATACCGAAACCGTACCGTTTCAGATCAAACCATACCGAAAAAAAACCGAATAGTAAAACCGTTGTATGATTGCTACGGTACCGAAACCGTACCGATATAATTCGGTACGGTTTCGGTATCGATATTTTAAAAAACCGTCCCGTACCGATACCGTACCGAATTAGAATATTTTTTTTTAATAATTAAATTTATTTCTTATTGGTTTATTAGGCCTTCTTCAAGAGTTGATATGACCATACATGTCTTAATTTAGCTTCTAAGAGTTGATATCTTCAACTTAGTGCAACTTTTTCAATTCATATTTGAAAACTTAAGTCCTTCATAAATGTAGTTTTGCTTTTTCTTTAGTCTTTTCCTTGCTTTATAATCACAAACAAAATTTTGGCTCAAAACCGAAACCATACCGAAACCGTACCGAACTTAATTGGTACGGTACGATCTGATTTCACTTTCAAAATATTGAATACCGAACCGTACCGTACCGATTAAAATTAAATGGTATGGTTCTGGTATCGATCAATTTTGTACCATACCGAACCGTGCCCACCCCTACCCGTAGGTGATCGTCCTCAAGCCTGAAATTTCTCCAAAACTGGAACTTGAGTTCCTGACCAAACCGTGATCGATCCCCTTCGATTTTGGTATGGTTGAGGTCGTAATGAACCCAGAAGACTACTTCTAACCTCTGTTTTGTTCCTCTCGCCTCACAAATTAAAATTCGATTTTCTCTCCAATTTTTCCCGAAATTTTCCCAACTTGGTTTTCTCTCCAATTCTCAGTCTCTTCCTCTCCAAATGATCCTCTCAACTCACTCTAACTCCCCATATTCAACCGTCCACCCAACAGCTCGTGGGAATCTCAGTCCCACTGTGATTCTGTTTCCCACAAACAGACCCAAAAACCATTACAAAATCCTCCCGTGCTCTGTTCCAATCAGTCCACTTTGCACGCCTAACTCTCACTCATTCCTCAAAGCCACTAACAGATTAAATAACTCTCCCCTATGTCACTAACCAGTTAAACAATTCACTCATCAAAAAGACAGGATTAAACAATTGCACAGCACTCCCACGGCTGTTTCAAACTGTGCCTTGGCAAATTACTATTTGCCATCCTTCACAAAATTACCAAAATGCCCTTCTCGTTCTAGAACCGTAACTCGTCCGTTCGAGGTCCGTTTTCAGCGTGCCGCCTGTCTACGGACTCAGGGCATCGAGACCTACCTATCGATCCTCGAGTTGCGTGAAAAAT